>OZ012703.1:3450673-3810996 GCA_963942595.1 Cylloceria caligata
ATCGACAGCCGACACTGCATCACGCGGAGCTCGTTTAACTTCGACACAGAAATCTCTATCCTTCTCCATTGGCTTCAAATCTGGTGTCCCCAACGTCCCGTGCGTTTCTACGTCAAATGAATATTTATATAATTTAAAAGAATGGCATATTCTCTGTCGAACACTGCATATCCAATGGTATTACTTAGCGTGTAGTTCCTTATCCTTTCCATTGCAGTGATTTTTTATACGTTTAAAGTGTGTTACTTCAACGTAACAACCGTGCAAGCAACTACGCAACATACGCAACTATACTTTATAACACACTTGAACTCACAGTAAAAGGTGGACGTCTCTGCGTAATTCTTCAAGGTCGCAATATATTCGTTAAGTAAAAAAAAATATTTGTGTCGTGTACGTAAGTCACATATGTTTCTACATATTTAAATATCGCTATTCAAATTTCGGAAAAAATAATACGACGAAGAATGTTTTAACATGAAATTATTTCATTTCATTTTTTTCGAACTGTGAAATAATAAAAATGATGCGAATATGAAATTTGCACATTGCTTTCTCGTGATTCTCGGCCATTCCCCAGATTCTCTTCTATAGGAAACGGTTGCCTCAATTATGGCTTCCTCATGAAGAAATCAAAATTAAAATTTTCAATGATATTGAAAACTTGGTAAAATTGCAAATTTTGTAATGTTTAAACCCCTTAATCGATTCTCACACAATTCAAGGCCAAGTATCTTTGTAACGTAGCCAATTTGTATGCCAAGCTTCAGTTTGATAGATAAAAATTTACGAAAGTTGGAACAAAAATAGTTTTTTTTTTTTTTTTCGAACGATTACAAAAATTCATGATTCTATAAAATCTGAACGCCTTGATCGATTCTTACCAAACTCAATACAGAACAACATTTTTATAGCAAGTTTCAACTTGTTTGTTAAAAAATTACGAAAGCTAGAGAGCGTAACTCCATTTTTCGAAAAATTCCAACAATCATAAAATGACAAACCCGTTTGCGAATTATGCGAAAATGGCAACAAACTGACGAAAGTTGCGACTCAACGTGTGTGCAAAGTTTTAAGATGATCGAGTTACCATCTTTTTGAGATATATCTATTGCAATTTTTCAAAGCTCATTAAGCGCGCGCACGCCCAATCTCGCGCACACACGAGCGCGCGTGCGGACGCGGACACGGACAAAAAAAAAAAGATTTCTCGACGTTTTGGAAAATTTTAAGTACTCTGAAATAAAAATCTGGAAAAAATGATTGATTTTTATACAATTTTCTAGGGATCTAAACTTGTGGACTAAATTAAACATCAATTGCAAAATTTTTACTGGAACATTCGGTAATGAAAATGTTTTTCAATATTATTTTAATCCTTGAAATGTTTGAAACATGTAACGCTTTTTGTTCTTATAAGCAAAACAAAAAGGCAAAATACTAAAGCCTTTTTCATAAGCAATTATACTAAATCTGTTGATTTTACATTTATTTATTTAGTATAAATAGCCTCGCTTGAATTTTTTGCATTTGAATTTTATATATTTGCTCCTCTATACGCATTGTTTCTACCATATAAAAACTTTTAGCAATGTATCAGCTAATCAAGTAGGTGTTTGTGCTACCTTAAAGTAATTTATATAATGCGTTGAATACAAGCCAACTATACTTTGACAGTGACTTGCATGGATATAAATGAAAAAAAAAAAACTAACGTTAAAAAGTGACGCGCGCTGCAACATCCGTCTCCTTGTGTCCGATTTGATAGTAAACTGAACTCGTTTACGACTTCCCTGGCAACCAAAACCAACTTGAGTGTTGCATAGAGGGTTTTAATATATAGTTTCGAGCTTATGAAACTTTTCAAAATATCTCATGACATAAACTTTTGAGAATACCGATTGCGTATAATATTGTTAAGATTAGCGAAGCAACACTGTGTCTATTTAATATTGCAATTTAATGACTCGCCTGAAACGATATATGAATTACGGTCTGTGCATACATAAACGATAGACAGATTTTTTTTTTTGTTCATTCCGAAGAAGAGCGGATGAGAGGGATGGCGTAGCAACGGAAAGATGGGCCTCCTTCTCTTCTCAACTTGGCTCAAGCTGATGGATCTAATCAACATTCCTCCCTAATCACGAGCGCACTCTGGTTCCTTCACTCTCTCGCATCTTCGCGCTCTTCGTCTTTCTTTCTTTATTTTTCTCTTTAGTTCTTTCTCTCGTCTTCGAACCGGGACTTCTCGTCAGTTCGGCGACGACAACATCAACGTGTACGACGCGCCGTGCGCCTCGCAGTTTCATCTCCAGCATTCGTTTTAATTTTACCCATCCGATAAATTAGACTCCCAAATGAACGCACAGAGTGAAATGCGCGGGAGCATGGCATACTCGAAGACCTCCAAAAACTCGTCGCTGACGAGAGATTTACAAGATATATAATATTATGCGAGCTCACCCCCGCTCAGTTCATCCGAGATGCTCGACGTACGAGTTTTGTCAATCGAGCACGAATAAAAAATATTCGTTGCGTCATTCTGCATTCGACGTTCCTTCGCATATTATTGCATCTCTTTGTAGAATCAACTATTTCAACTACAAAAATACATTTCTCCGTGTAGAATCTTGAGCCCTACCTATAATAAACGTGAGATAGAAGGTTTCTTCCAGCCATGGCCCGGATACACCTAATACATGTAACACGGCTTGCACGCCCAACGCGTGTAGCGATAACGACAACTTCGTGCTCTCAGCGAATCGACTCCGGGATATATCTTCGACGAGAGGAACGTTGAGCTTAATGCAACGCGTAGCAAAGCGCAGAGACCACTCATATCCAACAACGACGACGACGACGGAGACGAGCGAGAAGAGTTACCGAGCGATACCAACGACGCGTTCTCCGGCTAATTGGTTTCCCGTGTTGGCTCGACTCCCTCGGGATAAGACTGCGAGCTCGTAATACCTCGATATATATAGTGTTTACGGTATACCGCACCCTGCAATGTTCACCTCACCAGAGACGAAACTCTCATCTCGAGGGAGATGCGCTCCTCCTCGCCATGGAGAGGTATCCGATGACATCCCGTCGTCTCGCTCGTCGCCCCGACACATACTGTCGCGCAAACACCGCATAATTCTAACGGAAGGTTCGCTAACACAATCACCGAGGCGACAATAAGCAATGCAAAAGGACGACTAACGATTTCCAAGAGTCCTGTAACGTCTTATCGCGAAAGAGCTATCGCATTAGTGCGCGGTTAGTGGGCGAGCAGAGTGAAAAATAGTAATCCCCGGAGGCTTTCATTAGCGAAAAATAATTGTGAAATTCGTTTATCGCGGGGAAGCATCCGAGAGGAATGTTGTACTTTTATATTAGCTGTATTAACGGGATATGGCTTGGGAATCCAAGTACAAAATGTATCGGATTATAAGTATAATGCTACAGGAACGACAGACAAAACCTGAATTTAATAAAAATTCTTTATCCATTAATTGTACACGGACAGATGGATATAACGAAAACTACTATGCAGCAGGTAGAAACTACATAAAATTTCTAATGTACGAAGACTGTAACGACATTCTGACAAATATTATTAATACAAGAGCAGAATCGTCTGTGAATTCTCCGCTAACTTATAGAACCCAAAGAACATTCAACGATCCTTTCCATTTCTTTAATACATTTCTACCGAGTTTATATGAAAATCTATACAATAATAATAAAAATTTAAGTAAAGCTTGTGCCAATTAAGCATGATACCTTCTTTAAATTTCCAAACTAGCTACACGAGGGCACAATGTCGCCGAGCCAATTCTACTTGTTGACATTGTAATTTTTGTTGTCACAGATGTTACGATGATCTTTGATACTTTTTGCTGGAAAATGAATATTTATTACTGGACAATACAGTAATCGGTAACGTCTCATTAGCGAATTGACACCGTTATCTGTATGATCTTCTATTGACAATGTAAAATTGATGACTCGAATATATTACGATTTAAAAATTTTTGTTAAACGGAGACGATGGTAAGGAATTTGAGAAAAAAAATGTTAAGACTATTTATTTTTCCACAGATAAATGTTGCGCTGCTTTGGATTGCAGAGAGCAAAAGCGAACGAGCTGTCACAGAGTTTGATTAGTCGCAACGAAAGTGAAGAGACGGTGGAAGAGTCGTGACGGTCCCTCGCGACATCCGAAATATGGAAAGCGTTTCTGCAGCTCCCCCGTGTCATGTATATCCATACAAAATGCATCCATATTTAATGCTAGCCACGTTGAACTTGGCAAGATGCAAATTGTTATGAAAGCTTAGTCGTGTGCTCTATCTGTCGGTTGCCCCCTTTGGCTCCGGGGACGTTCCATCAGGAATATTGGCTTCTCAGCGAGCACAACCGTGCTCGCTGTACGGTGCAGCTAGGTAGGCTAAACCACGCGCGAGACAACGATCCCACATGTGATAAAAAATATATGTATTGCGGAGGGAAAGGAAACGCGAGCGTGGAGGCGCTCTCGGAATATTGGCCGATGAGAGTGGCTTTTTCCCGAATTCCGGCAACATCCCAAAACGACACAGGAATATGTACGATAAGAAGAAAACGAAAAACGGTGAGGAGGGTGAGCAGGGAATCGTGCGCCTCAACGAAGGAGCGAGTGAATTTTTGTCACGTCAGGCAGGGAGAAAACAAAACGTGAAAAAAAACTGCACTTCGACTCCCAAGAAGATTGGAATCAACAGCGGTAGTATAACATACCGACTCTTGACAGCTGGCAGGCAAACACCCCGGTGGTCGAGTGTCACACTCGATGAATCGACTCTTTCTCGTGCCCTTCGTGCATGGCGAAGATGAAGAGTGACGCGAGTACGAATCTCGGCGTGCATATACGACACCGTAGCGAAGTGCGTGCGCGCAACGAGTGGGAGATAGAGACGGAGAGCTTCGAGTCAGTGAACGATCTACCGAGCATAATACACTGTAATGTACGGAGAACAGAGATTCACGAGCAGCGTGTGCGCAATACGACACTGAGAGGGTCGTACGTGTGGGAGTATATCGAGACCGCAATATGCTTCGCTAATTAGCAAGCGCAGGGTACGCGCGTCAACGACATGTCGAGATAGCGTCGAACAGTCGTATTATCTGGGAGCCGGGCGTTTGGTTATCGCGCCGTCGTGGTACGCACGCATAATGAGCACATCACCGAGCTCATCTCCTCTGTGTAACTGCACCGATGTAACGTCCCTGTATGCACTTTGCGCGCTCGCTTTCTCTCCCTCTCTATATAGATTACGACGATCGCACTGTTGGCTCTAATAATGCAACACGTGTAATCTCGAATGCATTTCGCAGTTCGAACCCGAGCGTTATTGTCATGCTGGAACACAGTTGTGCGATATTCCACTGTTTCGCTGTATCCGACTGGTCGTCTGGCTGCAAGTGTCCCTGCGAGAGAATTTGACCGGCAGCGATCGAGCAAGCGGCAATAATGGACCGGGCACTCTACGCGTCTACCGTTCGCTGGCGTTGACCAGTAGCACGCACTGCGTATCATGCGTGCGTGCGGTGTGTGCCGCACGTCGAATTAATTCACTTCCAGCACTCTCCGCGCTCTTCCTCCTCGACTCTTGTCGTACATCTCCGGATGTTCGCGCTTCCACGAATCGCTTCGATGTTCGACGCGAGCCGCCCAAACGAAAGAGAGAGAGAGAGAGAGAGAGAGAGAGAGACGGCGAACGAACTGACCGAAAGGATCATCGTTATAAGATGAACGAGTGAGGAATACGCGCACTGCGCTTCTTTTTTCTGTATGACTGTAACGGTTTTTTTTACTTTTCTTTCTTATTGGCGTCTTCGTCTTGATCATGTCTTTTTTTTTAAGTTAGTCAGAGCCAGTCGACTCTCGCTCACCTCCTGTCCGTGCGTCTGTCATTCCAAACACGCAACGCTCGCACGCCACATCGTTATTACCACGCTGCGAGTCCTGCTGCTGCTGCTGCTGTTGCTGTTGCTGTTGCTGTTCCGCAGCTTTGCTGCTCCTGCTATTTCTGATCTTGGTGTATGTACGGTGTACCCGTTTTTTTCTCAATGTTTGTCTCATTGAATATTGCTGAGCGAGAGAATTGCGAGCAGGACATACTTAAAAAAAAATTATAATAAATGTTTCAAGCACATAGTATTTAATTTTTTTCATCTACTCTGTATAACACGAGAAGACTGTGTCGTAGCTAGATACGAACGATCTTACGAGAATACGTTGTAGTATAAAGTAGAAACTGTGTACGATTGTACAACTATATGTATATAATTGTGTTATGTATACACAACGATTCCCTGCGAAATCGCGCGGGATAACGAGGCAGCCGGGGAATTCCATGTGAATAAATCTGCGGGGAGGTCGTGAATGGTGTGTAAGCAGCGCTCGTAAAACGCTAGCTCGAGTGAACGAGCGAACGACGCGCGAGTCCGCAAGCGTGAATTGCCCCGCGCGCCCGCACTCGCACGGCTACGGACCAAATGGGACACAAGGACGCCTTGATCACGCGGATGCGAAATGTGAATGGAATCGCTTGCCGAAGCTACCAGCGGTAGCGTGTAAAACGTCTTTTACCGGAATTTCCAGCCGCTGTAGCATGCACTCCATCTCTGTCTGACTTCATTTCTCGAGAGTCCCGATACATAATTATCATATTACGATTATACGTTTTTACGACTTCCTCTCAATGCGACTTTAGACTCTAATTAAATCTATATCCGATGTGATTTTACGACGCGACGTAAAACTTATACAATTTGTTTAATAAACCGAGTGTGACAAACGAGTTAACCGGACCACCCTCGACGCTCCTTAAAGCTGATGCATTAGTCATTGATCCACTAAACCAAGTACTTGAATTAGAAAAAAGTAGTAACGACACGTACACTGAGAAAAAAAACTTGAACCTAATCTACGGTTACGGGTAGTGAACTCAATATTTAGTCGACGGAACAAACTAAACATTTTATCATTTAAATGTTTAGTCGATAAGATAATAATTTCGTTTAATCGAGTGAATGTATAGTTCGCCGCACGTAATCGGACATTCAGTTGATTTTCCTAGATTTATCTCGCAGTTTGATTCTTGAGTCAAGAAAGAACATCTTGTTATTACGTAACACGTTTTTTTTTTAAATATTGATTAATCAAAGTCGCCAACTGCAGGTATAGACGTCAGCGTATGGTCAATAACGCGAACAATCCGTTCCAGAAATCCAAGCGAAACTTTTTGCCACGCGAAAAGCTCGAGGCAAACACTCGACGCGGGGAGTAAACTCGACGATTGCCACCAAGCGCGTCCACGGTGTATCGAGCCGAGGGCGTCGAGACGGAATTGGGGGACGCGTAGACGGTCGGGCGGATGCGTCGAGTGATGTACTTCCGGTTATTGAGCGCCGTCTGAAGGCTACAGAGGCTGGCGAGAGCGCCAAGCGGACAAACGTCGACGAACGAGAGAGCGAGAGCGTTCGGCCGATGCGTGTATCGCACATGCCTACCGAGATATCTCGTCCGAGCACCTGGATCCATGCTACGTTAACGGTATCCCACCATTTCTGACCGCGGGAAAACGCGGCCTGATTAAACAACACCGGAGAACAGCTCGCAGCACCCTTTTTTTTATTACTCCGACCAGCGCACACATCATTCCGGATTCTCTGGTTTGACGATTGTGAAAGTATCATGAGAACGCAGAGGTATTCGGTTAACTTTATTATTCAACGTTCGGGCACGAGAGAGTCGCGCGGACAGGCCAATTAAAAAGAACGGAGATTGGTGTGTAGCGGAGTCTCCGGTATGTGTGTTGACCGCATACAGAACAACATTTGCATGCTCGACTATTCTCAACAGCCAGGCGAAGTCGTTTATAATAGTCTTTGCCGGTCGCGAATCTCACGTGGATACGCTCGTGCATATACAGTTGTTGAGGATAAACCGCGAGTTACAGAAAATTGTTGCGCCAAGTACGCGATGACATTAAGCTTTCCGTTTGCGGATTTTTATCTCAATAATATCTCATGCGTGTCTCTCGGCTCTCTTTCTGTTACCGCTAGCGCGTTGGAGGTGCCATTGAACAGCTTGCTACGTGTACAGCGCAACCAGTACTCAGCGTTCATTCGTTTGCCGCACTCGCGTCTATCTGCCGCAAGCACACTCTTTCTCGTTCTCTCATTCGCGTATGCGGCTACATATATAAAGTACAAGTACGTTGGTACCTATACAGTGTACTCTACGACGCAAACCGCTCGTGCACCGTGCGCGAGCGACGCTTCGACGTTAACTGTTGGTCGGCACGCACGTCGGTAGCCTGAATGGTTTATAATTGCGGCATTGTAGATATAGTACGAGATACAAAAGCGTTGCTTCCCGCGGTTGCAACGCGCCACTGGCAGCGTTCGGAGAACACCGCGTATTATATTATGTGAGGTTACTCCTGTACCGGCTACAGATACTCCACATCATCCGTCTCAGGAACGTAGACGCACTCGCATCTCTTCTATCGTGAGAATAGCAAGTAAATACGTAATACCATAGAGATATTCTAATGATAATAATAATAATAATAATATTTATAATAATAAAGGTCGTGAGACAAGGGAAAGACAAGCGAGGAAAGAAATTCCGGGATCAAACGCAAACCGAGGAGTATAATAAAGTTCTAAGTGGTGCTTGACTCCGAGAGATCATTTCATCCCATTCCGACGAGTATACTTGTACAACACGTGGAGCGAGTTGGATATTTTCCACTTTGCCCGGTGAATCCGTTACGAAGTAAGTCGTCGTGAGCCCGTTCACCGGTAAACTGAGAAATTACCGAACAGGGGAATTCTGGTCTCGCTGTTCCGTACACGTGTGTAGCTGTGTATACGCGCGTTGGGTACGGCTGTTCAATTTGGAACAGTGTCGAAGCGTGACGCTCGCTTATATAGGTACCCACTGCTCCGCACGATCCTGTATACACTTGCACTTACGTAATGACCTGCGAGAACGTTTGCTCCTGCGGATAAACGTGTGTGTCCGCTCGTGTGCACGGAATATCTCTCGAGCTGACCGCGGAAAGGAAACGTGTATCTGCTAGGTGCTGCACGAAGAAGGGCGTCTTTGGTGCATATACGCTCTGCTCGATGAATAGTACTCGCACCGAGTGCACGACCGCGAGCGTTCCGACTTGTTGGTTTTTGCGTCAAATGACACGCTGGAGGTTGGCCACCGGTCATTAGGAGGGGAAACCTTGCTCTTTCACTCTGTTTCCCTCGGCGGACTACGTTATTTTTTTTTTTGTTTGCATTTCTATCAAACCGTAACAGCGAACATCCGGTAGGGACGGCGAGACCCGGCCCGCGCGATGCTTTGCGAGTTATTTTTATTCCTCGGTCGAAACGAAGCGCTGCAACGACTGATATCCTCGTAGGGACTCCTCTCGCATGATTGAATATAAATAATAATAATTCCAACGGATGTGTGCAAATCATCGAATGAAAGATTATCGTACACGATTATCGTACACGAACGCAAACTCTCATTACGACGAAGTGAAAAATAAAGGGAATCAAATTAAATCGTTGGGTAATTAACTGAGAATGTCAGCGATACAGACCTCCGTGTACACGACGGTGCAGGTATCGTGGAAACGTGACACCAAGTTCCCGTTTCTCCATCTTTATTCATAGTATTTAGTACGAATGCTGTAAATTTATATGTTGAGAAGAACTAGGAATAAAAATTAATCTTATAATTTTTATTTAATGTTTTATTTTTTAATTAGTCATTGTGTAAACTTTATCCAGTTGCATTTTACGGTCCAAGCATTTACACCCTTGTGGGTCAACCCTTTTTTTTTGGAGGCGTGAAAATTCGTGTTAGGAATAAAAAGCATAAAAACACGGAAAATACTTTGGAGATAGATCTTTCGAATTGACGTTTAATATCGATATAAACATAGTTTGGTATCAATTATTACGCACTCGAAACATTTCGTATCGTCCGAAAGTACGGTGCTCATCTGTTTCCATTTTTAACAGACACGAAAATGCCTGGGTTACCTCGAGAAAAAAAAAACGCAAAAGAGATCTTGGAAATTACCACATTTAGCTACCGTGGATCTTGATGTTTTCCGTGCAACTTTTCCAACTGTAATTTCCCGTTACCGTACCGACAGACTTTATATTCTTTTACATCTCAACGCTACTCAAGTTGTTGATCGTGTACAAATATATACTGCGGTTTCTCTCGTATATAAAATGTTCAGCGCAGCACGATAGAAATTACATTTAAGTACAAATATTTAAATGCAACCATTTAATTTTGACCCGAATTGCCCCATTTTACAACAGTTAACGTTATGTTAAATATCTGTGGATAGGAATGAATAAATTAAATCGATAATAAGGTTAAATTGTAGTCAAGAAAACGTGCTTTGGAATTTATTTTCTTTTCAAGTATCTTCTCAACGTGATTACTGCCTTAGTCGTTTCGATATACGATGAGTCAATTATATTCTAGATAGTAATTATCGAGTCCGTTATCCAACTATTTCAATTATAATCGGAAGTGGCTATCAGCTGATCAAAAGTTGTATTCCGTCAAGATGAATATGACCTAGAAGTGCAAAAGCCTTGCGTACAAACGTCGATTTCTAAAGGTTTTTGACCCGATTTGCCCCTGATACTACGAGCCTCGATCTTCTCAACACGAGTACCTTTTCGAACGATCACCTAACATTAAGCGTTTATGAACGGATCTCGAGATACGATCTACGATCAATCTCCCGTGCGAGCTAACGCTCGAGTGGACGAACGGATCGTTATCTCATCTCCACTGATTCACGGACGACACGGAGGATCCCGCGATCGTTGGCGATTTTTCGGACGTACTCGCCGATGTCTGTGATCGATCGTATGACCTCCTTACACTCCCGAAACTTTGTTCGATAAATTCGTAAATTTTTTAACTCAATCGTAAGATAATTATTGTAAACGAGACGCGCGTCATTGCGGTCGACGTTCTCACAAGAAATGGTATTCGTCTTGTGAAATTGTGTTTTGAATGATAAATTATCGGTGCGAGGATTAAATAAAAATATTTTTAAATCTTTCGATTTTTTGATAGGCATGTCAACTTGATAATAATTTTTGCATCATCCTTAAATCTCCTAGAGGCAAAAGTCATTTTCATTTAATCTTCTCCTTCGTCCCACCGACGCGCTTACCTCGGATATTTACATAGACTAATGAATATGTTAAATCGATTTAACAAAACGAGCGCGGAAGCCCGAGACCGCACGTCTGCCCTAAGTGGTCGAGCTGTGTGCGAGCACACTCGTTCGCGAGAGAGCTCGTTCGCTCGCACATACAGAACGAGCCGCGAGAGGCCTGTTATTATTGTAATTGCCGAGCATGTAAAACCGCGTGTGGAAAATGAGCCTAATGTGACGTGTGCGGGCGGCTTCAGCGGCGCTCGATGCCGAACTGCAGTATAAACGCGTGCGTTGAGCCTGTTTGCTCATTCTCCCAATCGTTTGTGTCCCGATTCGTGTTTATTCACTTTCCATACAACACGGGTTTTGTGTGACGTAGGTAGGATACTCTGTTCTTGAATTCTATGGTTTCCCGCACGTAATATTTTTTGACTCTGTGCCATAACACTTTTCGAGGGAACACGGGAGAGCGACAGATATCGAGGGACACGTGCCGTTGCTCTGTGCAGGGGGTTACGTATCGGATCCTTCTGGCTTTTACGTTGGTTGCGTATTATTTCTCATCTGAACAGCGTCGGGTTACACTTTCCTATACACGCAAACCCAAGCGGCGCGGTAACGTCAACGAGAACAAAAAAGACTTGTGTGTGGCGCATGCAAACGAGGGGCCGACGAGGCGAACCACCCCGACGAATAAGGAGAAGAAGTGCACATGAACGGCGAGTCCTCAGTCCGGTAGGTATATGCAAAGCTTGTTTATTTAATGAGGGAAGCGAATCTTAAGACGATTTCAAACTTTTTCGCGACAAGACTGCGTGAGTTCCTCCGTCAAAGAAGAGTTCCGAGTAGTTATCCACGCTCTTTCGTATACACGCGCGTATCTATAGTTATAAATGTCAAGTGCACGTGAGTTGTTCCTCCAGATGTCGCGAAGAGGTGCGTCAAGTCGTCGCAACTGACCCAGCAAACGTACCAGTTCCATCTTGCCCCTCCTTCTTCTCTTTTTTCTCGTACTCTCGCGCGTATACTCTGCCTACTTCCCTGTACTTCGCTTCACTAGCAAATAAAAACAGCAACAACAACAACAGCTGCGACGAAAAACTTTGACGTTCCGAACGCCTGAAAAAGTCTTCTGCTTAACGAACCATCACCCATTCCCACTTAACCGAGAATGCCGGTTACGCGACTCGCACAACCTCCGACTCGGTATAGGGCACAGTAGTATTCACCGTCCCGTCGTTTGTTCTTTTTTTTTTCTTTCAATTTGAACGAACCTGTATATACTCGCACCTGTAAGCGCATCGATCGGATCACTGGATCAATCGTGTCGGCCATCACACGATTATTCGTAGCTCGTTACGGTTACTCTCATTGCGGTATCGCGTGGTCTTCCTTTTAAATAAATTTTTTCTAATTGTATTATTATTATTATTATTATTATTATTATTATTATTATTATTATTATTATTATTATTATTATTATTATTATTATTATTATTATTATTATTATTATTATTATTATTATTATTATTATTATTATTATTATTATTATTATTATTATTATTATTATTATTATTATTATTATTATTATTATTATTATTATTATTATTATTATTATTATTATTATTATTATTATTATTATTATTATTATTATTATTATTATTATTTAATCGAAATCCCATGGAGCCTCATATTCCAGACAATGTCCATGAACGAATGAATTAATCTGTAATTAGGAATTAAATCATTTTAGATGAACACCGAATCACCGGGAATCACGGGGAAAAAACACATAGAATAATCCATTTGTGCCGGTGAGAATCGAAATCAGGCCTATCGCGTGTGAGCTGAAAACGAAACCACTGTGCCACTCCTCGGCCTTTGTACTTGTATTGTTCGGTGCGTACCACACCAAGGCGCGAGAACTCGCGTATTTTATTTTTCTTTGCCATCCGACGATTCACCCGCCACTGGGCCCTAACCTCGACTCCCTTCGACTCGTAATCTTTTAACTTCTTTTGTTTGCTTACCGTCACGTGCCACCTTAAATCACTTTAGTATTAAAAAAAAAATTGAATCGCTATCATAATCGTTGTCACTTTAGTATCATCGTGGAAACGATAGGAGACAGCTTCTGGTCATGAATTTACCGTGGCAGACGACATTAACCGTCGCTTATCATCCACGGCTATCAGCAACGGCGTCCGCAGCATCAGAAACATCGTCGGAGCGTCGTTGCAATATAGCTGCTTTAATTCCCGAGGAAAACAGCCTGCTGCCTGTGTAAACGTTGGTTGCGTGCTACCTGTGCCGACTCTCCGAAGTATAAACTGTGTGCCTGCCGGTGCTCGGGTTATTCGCTCTCTCCAATAAAACCCGACGACGGCGACGTAACGTCACCCCGCACCCATGTCTGATCATCGCGGACTCTAACCCACTGGCGTCTGGATTAAACCCGAGTCTCTGGTTTCGTCGCCGATCATCAAACATCGGTCTGAGCTCATCGTCATTGAATTCGGTCAACGTCCGCGTCATCGTGCAAATTTTCCGAGAATGACAAATATCTAAAATGCGTCAGTGAAAAATAAAACGGTAAACAAAGTTTTTTTGCTGCTATCTGCTCAAACCTGCCATCTCCTTTGCTCGTTTTCTTTTTAATGTTTATTTATTTTTTTATTCGAGTATTATCTTCTTCAGTATCGTGTACGTTGAAGCGAAGGGTCGATAAAGAAAGGCTCGTTTGGATTCATCGCTCGGATATGAAAACGATCGTTCGAGCGTCGAGAGGAACCACGCCGCGGTTTGCACATACCGGGAGGGTAAGAGCAAGTCAGAGAGAGAGAGAGAGAGAGAGAGAAGAGGGAGGGCAATAAAGGTAACTCTTAAGTGTAGCACGTGCAGAGAGCAGGAGTAGAGCGGGGAATTCTCTTGTGGCACAGCGAACGCAAACTGTACCACCTGTCTCCCTCTTGCTCTCTCGATTCTCTTCTTACCTCCTCGTTTCCCACTCTGTCGCTTATAAACGTTTATGGCACGTTATAAAATTAATTTAATGCGCGATTAGCATGGAATCGCTTGCGCTAGCTCCGTGTGTACAGCGCTCGTGCACGTTTCCTCCATCGATGCTCCTCGAGACATTCTGGCGCCCCGTTGCACCGGTACCCGTCTGAAAACGTCGATTCGCCCGTGCCCTTCGCATATCGAGAGTGTTTATAATAAATTTATGAAATTTCCACGGTAAAAAGAATGAGAAAAAAAAACTGATGTTGTACATGGGGTTATGTCTCAATTTCAAAGTAGACGTACTCGGAGAATACCGACAGCTCGAGTGGCTCGACTTCCTGCGACGCGACAGGAATGTGGCTCTGCTCTCATTCGCATAATACACAATAACGTGTCCCGGCGGACTAGCCGACGATCGAGATCTTTATTATCGGTGCTCCCGAGGCGAGAGCTCGCGCATGATAAACATAAAACTCGTCGGTGTGTGCAGCGCTTATACCGCTAATGAAAAATTCATCAAGGTAATTGAACCGGTCTTTATATTATCGCGGTGTACGGTGAGCTATGCGCAGTTAGATACAGTACTCCTGAATATACATTATAAAGTGAGGAAAAATAAGAATTTGTCTACTTTTTATTCTTCATTACCGGTGAGAAAACATTTAGCAAAATTCCACAGTGACGATACATTATTTAGATGGATTTAAAAAACTAGATATTCACAAATTGTTCAAAGTCCGAATAATTTAAGCGCCTCGACGCAGCACGTCTGTTCATCAGCGAACCCAGAGAGGGTTTAACGAGTTTTTAATGAACGCGAGCGCGCGCGTAGTCATCGACGGAGCATCAGCTCGAAAGAACCAAGGCATACGAGCGAACACCTGCCGAAGGGACCTACTCTCTCGCGATTCAAATCTTATTCCAACCCGTGCGAGCCCGCTAGCCGGCTAATCGAGGTCGCACGTTCACCCCGTGTTACGAAGCTTCTACTTCGACGTTTCGATTCATCAAATTGATTTTTTCGTCGGTTGTTGTATTATAATTATATGTGTAGCGATTTGCGGTGGTACGCATCCCCCTGCTGCGGTGGTATCTTTGACTCTGGGAGCCTCGACCCGCTGGTATTATCGCGTGTCAAACTCGGGCCGATCGATGATTACGCTAACTAAACGACTCCTCGCTAATTTGTCATCTACGCTGTACCCATGATATGCAGGTGTACGTGTATTATCAAAACTAAATGTAGCAGAAACAGATATATTTTCCCTGTTGGAATCCTAATCTCGAGAAGTCCGATCCTTCTCGCGTATAGACTGCAAAGTGGACCGACCGACCTTGCCACGCTCGTGCGCCACCACCCGACAGCTTTATGTCCCTCGTAGAGCGTCACGCGATAATAACAGGTCCTTCTTCTTCTTCTTATTCTTCTTCTTCTTCGTTCTCGTCTTCTCGAGTCGTGCAGCGAGGTTTCTCATCGACAAAAAGCCGGGAACACCGCGCCCCGTCGATCTTTCGACTTTTTCACTACGAAAAGACATGTAACGCAGCGACTGCAGGTACGAAAGCGCGCGAGCGGAGTAGACGACGTCGTTTTGCAAAAATTAGAACGTTTCCGGGTGTGTGTACCAGGACGAACTAAAAGAAACAGCAGAAGGGCGCTGATAGCCCTGTTCCTCCCTTTTTAACAGTTTTTGCTCTCGTCAAGAAACACACACGAAGCGTAATGCCTTTTTAGACGCATACCACCGACGCCTTGCGCCACTCACATTGAGAAAGAGGTGGACTTTTGCGGTTCTCGTAATTCTAGGTCTCGGAGTCGAATCGGGACTCACGCAACGCACGTGTAAACGACTACAATAGTGTATATCCGCGGTACGACCACAAAATATAGGGCTCGTGCCCTTTCGATTACTATTTATCGAACACAACGAGGAATCAAAGATCCAACACGATCGGAAGTGCGGTTAAAAGAATTTATATTACATTTTGTATCCCTCCAATCAAATCTTATTACACGGTCCCAGTCGATTCCTACCTACGTATCAGCCAGTTATAACGTTAATACAATAATTTAACGTTTGTAGAAGCGTGACCCTCCACCTTCGACACTTCCACCAACATTTTCGTTTAAAATACATTAGATGTATGATGTTCTCTGTACTATTCATAGAGACGTGACTAACCGTTTTAGTATCGAAAATACACAGATCTAAACATACGAAACCCTTGCGGCGAAGCTCTCTCGCTAGTATTTACCTTCCAACGACACGTTTTCCTAGTCACATCGAGTTCGTGTCTCGGAAAATTAAATAAATGAAGTTGGCACGTGTCCGCATATTGCATATTGCACGCGAGTCGGTGCACAAGAGAAAAGAGCCTCTTCGAATTGTTTTGCGTACAGTTGCCAAATGCAAATGTGTAATCCTCGTGCAACGAAAAAAAATGTTTTACGATAGTATCGAGCGAAGAATAACGTGGAACACGGGTAATTCGATATTTGGTGGCCTGGGTCTTGCCACGTTCGACTCTCTTCGAGAACACGAGTCCCACCCTCGAACTTGGCTCTCGCTGGCCCCGCAGAACTCGAGATATTCGTTCCGAGAATCGTCTCGCTCGCTCTTCGCCACTCGAAAAGTCGAAATACTCTGTCGCACCGCGGGGTCTCGATATGTTTTCTTCATGAGAATAAAGGCTCCGGTGGTGAGCTTGCTCAACGACGACCAAAGACGCTGCTGAGGCTACAGCGCGAAGGAAGCGTAACCCGAGACGTTGACGACTGAGACGAGAGAACCAAAGTCGATGGGTCTCTTCTCATCGTCGCTCGACGAGCCTTTGCTCGATCTAGCACGGTCGCGCGAAGAGCACGTGGAGCCCACCCCTGCGCGTGGGGTAAAAGTGCTTTCTCCAAATGCATGTTTCGATGCAGTTTGTTCGCCATGTGTTCGTTATCCTCTCTAAGCACCGATGAAAAGAGCGTCCTCCATACTTTCGTCGATGTCCTACGATACTCGTCGACTTTGAACGCATTCCTTCTGCAGTTATACGAAGAAGCGAGAAGGAAAAAAAAATCGTTTCTATGACCCAAATAGCCGAGACTCTCGTACGGGGTTAAACTGTGACGCGGGCGCGCGCGCGCGCGACACGAGAAAACCTTCGAGAACCCCGGAAGAGCCTTCGGATTTCACGCTCGTAACATATCGGGGAGCAACGAGTGCAAGGCTATAAAAACAACGTAAAGATCGGCTATTTTGACAATCCAGCGTGTAGCTTGGTGAATATAGCTGCTGGTGGTACTCGCGAGTAGTGCCTGTTGAGAAGTACGACGGAGCTCGAGCGAGAGTCAAAGAGAGAGGCAAACTCGGCGACGATAAACTTTACGATGGCTCGTTCCTACGCGCGTAAACTCGAAAGTGTCGTCCTCTCGAGTGTTTCTTTTCTTTCTTTCTTCGTCGCTCGGTACTCTTCGAACTCGACCTCACTCGTCGCGTCATCTTTCCCTATAGTACAGCTCGGAATCCTCGGTATACCGTAGTATTATAATACTACTTTCACTGTGGGCGATGCTCTCTTGAAGATCTCTGGAAAGCTCGCGGAAGTGCGCGTGTATATTTATATCTCGATAATCGAATCCACTCGAAGTGACGATCTCACGTTCTTAATACTCACCACAGACATACCGTGCCACTCGTTTCCTCTGTATTCTCTCCCTCTATCCGCCTTACTTTCTTTCTCCTCTTCTCACTTTCGCTCGATTCTCAACAGTATGAAATACATTGAGATACTTTTATTCCCGCCTACAAGTACCTATTATAAGATTCTCTCCGAAATTCTGGCAGTCGACATAAAATTGGTCGTGAAATTCTTTTTTTATATCTATATACCGTGTAAGCTTTATAATTCGTCGATGTGTGCATCACCAAAATTACTTGCAGTATACAGTGACAAACTGTACTGTAGATATATACGCGGATGTAGTTGAAACAGTCCGAAAAGTGAATAGCGGTCGATCGATAGAAGCGAGTCATCGCGAGGCCCTCGAGAAAGGAAAGAGAAGAGGGTGGGAAAACTGGGTGATATCGAAGCGAGCGATCAGCCGATGTTTTCGTACATGACGATGAAACTCGTGTTCGCTTTCGTCTTTACTCGAATTCAGAAGGAGGTTGGTCGGGGGTACGAGTGCGACGAACGGTGGCCCAGGACTGCGATGCACGTACCGAGTGTACACAGGATAGAAGAACCGAGAGTGCCGGACTACCTAATAGCGATACCCGCGCGGGTCGACAAGTTGGGGTGCGGATCGCAAGTCACGCCGAGTAATTGCGAGCGACCCAACACACCCGCTCTCTATCTTTCTTTCTCTTTCGGATCCTTCCCTCGCTTCGCGTGCTCCAGCGCGTGTTCGGACCCTGGACGATCGACTGCTGACGTCCTCAACGCGGTCGGGTCACACGAAAGCTTCGACCAGACGAGTCAGACTCTCACCAAAGTTCACGACCGGTCAACCCTTTCGTACCTTGGAATTACGAGTGACAAATCAGTACGAGAAGATCCTGCTTCATCGGCCAAGGTTTCGACCTTGACTCTTGGGAGCCCTCCCTGGTCTCGTAAACACGAAAATTGCTAAAGTGAGTGTGATTTACGAGCTGTACATTATCGTTAATACGAGCTTGCGCTCTTAATTCTGTATTGGAGATAACTATTGTTACATTTTTGCTATCAGTGCTCTTGAATTTAATAAAAATGTACAGGTCCGAAGAAAGGGCTTCATTATACTATAACGAAAGTATGATAATTTGTCATAAGAGTGTCTTTACTTTATGTGGATTTAATACTCGTTAATATTCCAGAAGTGTTATTTTTTTAGAAAATTTCGTCACCATCAATATATTTGAGGTACTCGAGGGATATTTGTATTAGGGCTACTTAAATATTGATTGACAGATAAGGAAAAACGTGTCACTCATGTGCGTTCCCTGTATGAGATAACTAAATTGAAAAAAGATTGTAGTGGACAGGCACGCGTGCGTAAAACCGGAAGCAACGAAGCCTTGGGAAGGTCCTGAGTGGGCCAACGACTACCGGGCGTGTAAATATTTATGCTCAAACAGTCCGAAACATTAAACATCTCTGTAGATAATGAAGCCCGGAGTGTAGAGCCATATTCGTACGTATACAGAGTATACCCTCGTATACCGTGTCTACGTATGCACCAAATATTATTTGTGTACGGCATTCCGTAGGTTTTTCGTGCGCAACGCGAACGGGAATCGTTGTGTGTATCGCACACCACTGACCTTTCGATTGTTGTAAATGTAATGGTGCGACGCATACGCGACGCGTATCCATTCCCTTATAAGGGAAAGAGGGTTGGTGATACGTTACGATGAACAAGATAAAGTATCTGCAACACGGAAAGCGCAAGAAAGAAAGCTAGCAGCTACGGAACAGAGCTACCTCAGCTGACAAACTAAGGTAAATCAATTTAAACGGCAAAGCGTTTGCTCGCTCGCGCCACAATGTTTCCGGTACTTCGAGTTGGTGCCCTTTTTGCTCTCTACAGGGCCCTACAACGTAGCCACCGCGAGAAGAAACATCACAGCCGCTCTCTATACCGAGGGTTGAATTTGCAAAGAAAGCAGCTGACTACAGATTTTCTTCTCTATGCTCCCTCATCCCCTTTTTGCTTGGCATAGCTATGGTGCAGCTATATATAGCGCAGGGTAGAGACGGCGGAAGATCCAGGCATTCAGGGATTCTCAAATATTTCTTTGGTCTTTGAAAGAAAAAAAACTAAATCACATCGTTACGAGTCACTTTTATTATCATTAAATCTTTCAACTCATTTGAGACTCGAAAATTGTTCTCTTCGTTACTTCATTTACATTCCATGTGTCGTGTAAGCAGACGCAAACCCCAGAGACTCGAGGAACGTCGAGTGGGAGAAACAAATTGTTCCAAGCAGTGCGTTCACTGAAACGAGTAAATGCTTTCGGGGCCTGCTGACAAATTTATCCGCGGCGATCGAGCTCCCGAGTCCTATCGGACGAAAACCGAGAACCACGCAACCCAACTCAAGTGCAGAAGAGACAGAACCAGCAAAAAGGGAACGAACGGAGAAGCAAGATGGAATACCCGATGCAGTGAACGGGGCTAACGTATGAATATGAGATTGACCGATATGATTATTCATACGCATTCGAGGGTGATGGCTGGTTGACAGCCGCTGCTCCTGCCGCTCTTACTTGCTCTTCTCCTGCTTCTGCCGGAATATACAACCGACTCCTCTCTAGGTTACAGGCTGCGCGCGGCCTGTCTCCGTGTCTTCTCTTTCGTGCTTTGCTTCGGTGTGTGCGCGCTGTCGCTTCCCCACACGCATGAACCTATTCCGCTCTCTCTCTCTCTCTCTCTCTCTCTCTCTCTCTCTCTCTCTCTCTCTCTCTCTCTCTCTCTCTCTCTCTCTCTCTCTCTCTCTCTCTCTCTCTCTCTCTCTCTCTCTCTCTCTCTCTCTCTCTCTCTCTCTCTCTCTCTCTCTCTCTCTCTCTCTCTCTCTCTCTCTCTCTCTCTCTCTCTCTCTCTGTGTGTGTGTGTGTGTGTGTGTGTGTGTGTGTGTGTGTGTGTGTGTGTGTGTGTGTGTGTGTGTGTGTGTGTTTATGTATGCGTGTGTGTCTCTGCGTGCTCGCAAGTTGCCCGCAGGCTCTTGCCCCGCTGGTTCGTCTGCCAGCGGGCCCGGTTCGAGCCTCTCGGGGCTGTGTAAGGCAAGCGGCGACGAGGCACCATGCGGAGAGGCAAAGACTTTGCTTCGGCATCGAGCGAGAGCTCGCACTCGTACAAAACCGAGATCGAGAGAGCGTTTCCCGAACCAGCAACTTTCGGGGCTGCGGCCGCGTGGTTTCTCTCGTTCGTTTCCTCCGTATCTATCCCGCCAGCCACAGTGGAAGACCGCACCGGGTACAGCGTTGTGTGTGTTGCATACTACTACTGCCACCACCACCACCACCACCACCACCACCACCACCACCACCACCACCACTACCATCAGAAACAGCACAATTCCACGAAATTAACGGGCGGAATTAACGGCCGACCGACAGATGGATCGCGCAACGGTGCAACGCTGAAACTATTTCACCCGCCGCGGGTATAGTGGCTCGTCGCTGCTTCGGTACGGACTACGGTAGACACAAGGAAGAAGTGCCTGAGCTTCCCCTGTACACCTCCGCATACGAGAAAGATAGATCTACGCACTCGGAACATTAACATACGCTATATACTCGGACCATTCGTTAAGGCTCCATTAAAATTAACGAACGACCTGCGGTGATCCAGATGGAAAGATCGTCCGTCTTACCCATTCTAGTTAATTAAACCGTTATAATATTCCATAAAATCGTAATAAAAAGTATCCGACGAGTAATTTTCTTCAAAGCTTTGTTTTTATATGTAGCCGTTTCAAAGAAGGAATTTCATTCGGGGATCGACGGTGCGAGGGTTAAGAAAAGGGAATAAACGGTACCTCTATTCACCGCTACGGAGTAGTCCGATACGCCTGGTGTCGATAACGCGAGTGCAATCCAGTCTGCTCGTATTATTACATCGATAATGAAATTTGATGATATTGTTCATTTTGCTGGATCCCCCTAGTCGCTTGGGTTCTATTGTCGAAAAATCAAACCGCGCTCGCTCACCCCGGCGACTCTTCTCTCTTCTATATTATTCTATATCTCTCTTGTTCTTCGCCACACGCGCTAGATTCTCCCACTCGGTTACTTTTACATTATTTTTACGGGCTGAAGAGCAGCAGCACCCCGATCATTGTACGAACATTGCAAGTATACTATACTAGATATAACAGAACGTTCTGGTTGGATTAGGTTGCTTGCTTGCATGCCCTGCGTATCGTCGAGAAGCGTGCACGACATTTAATCCCCGCGTGTACAGCACCGTTTTGTACGGAGCGAGTGTGCGCTCGCGCGCAGGCGACTCGCACATGCGTGAAATCTCTTGCTTGTTAGGTTTTGTAATCTCGTTGAGTGATCCGAAGCGACCGAGCGTGTAGCTCGCACTCGATCTGTCGGTCACTCGCGGCGGTCGCGATCCCGCTAATCTTCTAACGGCTCGTTAACTCGAGAGGAGAATTCATACGCCTCTATTGCGTGTACGTGCACTGAGAACAAAAAAATTATTGAATTTACTACTGACTTGACGATTATTGGTGGCAAATGAAATATTTGGTTGATCGAACGAAAGGAAATGAAGAAACGCTCGATTCAAACAACCGTTTATTCGATTAACCAGATATTTTGTTCGCCGCCCGTATAACCGCTAATTCACTTGATTCGAGCGATTATTTTTCCTTCTTGTGCCTGTAGTAAGTGTTTCTACCGATACTCGAACAAAATCCCACATAGATTTCTTCGAATCTCTTCTTACAGCGTAGCACTAATTATTATGTAGTATATGCTACATAATAATACGCTGTAGGACTCGGAATTGGGCGCGTGAGAATCGTCGAACCGTCGAGGAAATAAAAAGAAATAGCGTATCTCGCGAGGAATTCGAGACGCACTTGGCCCTCCCTGAGGCTGCAGCGGTGGTCCCACTCGCTCGTGTTCATATACATTTTGATCTTCTTTTTCTATACTATACCGACCGCGACTGTTTGTTGACCCGAAGAAGCGAAGAAGAGGAAGAAGAAGAAGAAGAAGAAGAAGCGCGGGGTGTCTCGATAAGCGGGCAATACATCGGCTTCCGCGAAGAGCCAGCGCCAGATATAAAAGTGAAAATGCGAGCGCGCGCGCATGCAGCCACCCGTCCGGTTTGTTTTCGCAACCCCGACCGCGTGGCGAGCAGGCAACCACACAAGTTCTCCTCTCCCTCGCGAAGCGTACACGCAGATACGAAAACCATGCGGTTCGGCTGATCCTTCGGTCGTTTTCTTATACTTCGATCTTTATGCTCGTTTACCGTGCGAACGACGTATCGAAGGCTGGAGCTTTATTATTCGGTTCTGTATACGCAATCGACTGACTCTTTCGTCTACAAAGAAACTTCGTGTGTGGCAAAATCGAGACTCGATATAACGAGAAATACATTTGTTTCTAAAGTGTATACGTGTCGGTATCGAGAAATTTAAATAATTGACGATCAATTAAACGCGCCTATAAATATAATTTAAAAACTGTCGTCTATCGTAACGATATTAAGAGCCTGTTTCCTCTGGTACGAGAAAAGAAATATTGTTGGGAAGTTAAAAAGAAAAAAAAAAAAAAAAAAAGAAGTAACGATCGGAGAGACTCGTATCGTCTCACCGTCGAATGTAGCGTAGGCACGCGAGGAATTTTCGCGTCGTCGCGAATCCGACTCTCGTCCTCCTCGTTCTTCTCGTCATTATCATCACGAGAATAAGGTAGCGAGAGCGAGTGATGCGGTGCGTTCATCGAGTCGCTGAGAACTCGACGGGTCCTTAACGACCGGAGAAGTACGAGCCGAATCAAATCGATGGACAATTCTCTGCAGTATCTATACACTGCGTCCTCCCCTTTTATCTGACAACGTGTGCTGTTAGCTCAAGCACGAGAGTTCTGCTTCATCGTACTCGGGAGCTCCTGGCCGAACGCTTATTGGGATTCAGCTCGCGCTTTCGACTCTGTCTCTCTTCGTCTCTTTGCAACGATGAGACACCACGTTTGCTCGCTGCCCTGTATACTAAATGCCCCGTTGGGGGCGCATCTACAACCTAATACACGCGTTACCGCTGTACATACTCCTGTACGACGAAGAAAAAGTACACAGGCGGTAGCTGTATGTGCTTCGGATACAGTCGGAAAGACGACGATGCGCGTATACCGTCGGGCATTGGATAAAAAAAAACGACTGATGGCTGCTGTCAGCGGTAGGACACCGAAGACGGTACGAAAGTGTCCAAGAGGAGAGAAAGAACTTTATCATATCGAAGAATACTACCGAAAATTCATAGATTTTAACAACATTTTTGGGATATTAATAGAAGCGAAAGATTAATGGCGATTAAAATAGAATTTCATGAGCAATAATAGCAAGAACGTGCTGTGGTTAAGGTATATTTGTAGACACTGTTAACGTACACGTGACCGGGGTACGTGAAATTTATTCCTAATACAGTCGTGTGGCTCCCGAGTGTTCCCAGGAAAGGCACCTGTAAGAAGACTGGCCTACATAATGAAGACACAAGGGGCGTGTACGCGTCTTTCACTCTTCTTTTCCCTTTCGATCGCCTTCTTCTCGCATAACTATAAGCACTGCGCGTATCCCTCTCCTGCGCGTTCAACCCGCGTCGGCTCGTTTCCCGCTTGTTAGCTAATTAATCGCAGTGCACTTTTGGTACGCCCGATTTAGACTCAGTGAAGCGAGATTTACTTACGGTTCTTAAAGTAGACAAAAACAAAAATTGTCATTTGCCTTTTTTTGTATTAGAAAAAAAAAATAAAAGATAATGTTCCGTGTGCGCATGTGCGTCTAATTGTATGTTAAGCTCAACCAGTGACGCAAAATCTATAATCCTGTTAGTGCTTGCTCTCATAAAAATAAATCGCAAAGCGACACACCCCGAGATACATTGAAATATTATTTGAGAAAACATCGTTAGCCCGGATGACCGTCGAAAGCGTATCCTGTCGTCGAGTCTCCATCCGTGCGTTCTATTCGTTTCACCTTCTGCGCTCCAGTGTTATTATAATACATTATATTGTACAAGTTTGCTCGATGTAATCACGTCAGTCGTTGAACGACGACACACACTCTTCACCGCATCCTTCGCGTCCTCGTACTTCTGTACCGGGGAGCGACGGTTACAAAAGCATCGTGTTTTTATAGTCGAGTTCGCGACTACCATTGTTACGTCGTTATTCGTGTCCTCGTTGGTTCAAAGTTATACTACAGCGTATACTGTATAGCAAGGAGCCTAAGGGTGCTCCGTAGGGTGAAACGAAGGATCAAAACCATCCTGGTGCTTCCCTTCTACGGTTCCACTAGAATTCGTAGGTACGCTTGGAAAAATAAAAAATACAGTTATTGGCATATCAGTGTCATTTACCATGGAATACGATTCTCGAAAAAGAATGCCAATCACTGTACGTCGGAGAATGTACCCCTATGGAGTACCAGCATGGAAGTACTCATAAGACAAGAAATTCGGACAGAAATGCTCAATTTACCGACGAGGATCGATATATCGAGTGAAACGAGGGTATTTTGATATTTGGGCTGTGAGGAATTCACCAGTTACATTTAATTGGATTTCGTTGGCTTTTCGCCTCTACCATTATCGGGGTATGTCGGTTAAGAGCTCGAGGGAATCATCATCCTGTCTCTGTTGTATCAAGAGGCAGACTTCCGATACGTTGACGCTACGCACAGCGTAGCCGGAAAGTCTGTCGCCCGATTCGGGTATCACGAACGCTGGTCGGGGTCGCTGGTCGCATCCGTCACCCATCTGGCACTTTGTCGGTCCATCCTACCGTAGCATCGTGTACCTACTCTCTCTCTCTCTCTCTCTCTCTCTCTGTGTGTGATGTTACCGTGCTGTACTCTCCCATTTGACTATCGCCCGACAATAAGCGCAACATTTTCAAATGTTCTCGAGGGTGCATAACCAACCGAAGGGTTGGAGGGGGACCGAGTGTTGCAGCGAAAAGCAGCGACAGCAAACGCGCGGAAAGAAGAAAGGGCGAGATCGAGATCGAGAGAGAGAGAGAGAGACAAAGGTCGAGGGTCGTCTCGCGTCTCTTCCTGACTGACGGCTGTCCAACTTTTGTCGTCCCCCGAAAATTGACTTTCAAATCCCCGCCCCAACGACGAACACTCTCGCTCGAAGCTCATCTCTGTCTCGTCGCTCACCCGTTAAGCGTTTTGCTTTTATCCCGAGTGTAATTCACGAGATTGCCAGGATATTTGGTGCACCCGAAATGGGAGTTGCCATCGCGTACCCTCCGTGGTTTCATCGGTATTATAGCTTAAGACGAGCAATCTTTCTCGAGGGCATCCCACAATTCATTTAACGCGGTAGTAGTTGACAAGTGGTGATAGCACTCGATATGTATCGGGGACACAGTCCATAAATCGATCGATTCGATTAGTCGTGAAGGTATACGACTACGCGTATGATATAATACAGGTAAAACTCGATCGTTGGCGTGGCTCAAAAAACTTTGAAATACCACCTGTTCAAATATACCTCCTCCATTCGTCCCTCTCGTACCCTCGTTCTCGGTCGCGTTAGACCCTCCCTCTCGTTAAACGCGAAACATTTATAACAGATGCCAGTTTTTCCACTCTATTTCTACAATTATAAGCCAACATATCAGCGAGACACGTTTCTTCTCTCCGCCAGAAACGCGAGGCACCTATGTCCTCGCTACGTCAGCCGCAAGTTCCAAAATTATATTCCATGTGTATTATATAGGTTTGTGATGTCACGAGAAGCGACACTTCCAAGAAATCGACGTAACACTCTTACGTAAATAATGCGCGATCATGCGTGACACTTATTTATAGTTTGAAGAAGAAAAAAAAGTGTTCTTTTCATTGTCATATTTAATAATAAATAACTAAACGTCTTTACAAAGAAAGACAGTGAATATTAAATTCAATGACGGAAAAAACGAATGTAAGATAGGCGCTGCAAATTACGTTGTAGCCGAAGGGGATTCCCCGGTGGTGAGCAAAATCCGCGCAGGGAAAAGACAGAGGGATTGCGACTACTACGACCGCAAATCGAGCGTTCCGAGCCTGGCTCGGTTAGAGTCAATTGGTGTTATTAGATTCGCACCCCCGGTGAGCCCGGCGGTCGAGCATCGCCCGCGACACCCCCGCGCTCTCATCCGAACACTCGTATGTACCCATGACTACGGCGGATTTGTACGTGCGTGATGGTTGGCGGTAAATTTCATTCGAGGAATTATCATGATTGAATCAGCCACCACCGCACCCGAATCTCCGCTGTTCGGATGACTGCAAATCCTCCCTCTATACGTGTATCAATCATTTGGAGCACGGAAAGGCCGCACAGAGAGAAGATTTTTGTGGCATTTGAAAAAAAAAAAAAAAAAAAAAAAAAAAAAGTCAGTGACTGGTGTCTCGACTCATGTTTTTAGAATTTTTATTAGATTAATATTTTTACTCCAGAAAAATCGAGATATTCATTGATACGATTACCACGATTGATTCAAGAACATATCTCCACCACGAGTCAACTCTAGGGCGCTGTTGATGGTATCAAGTCTTACGATTAAACAGCAAAGCGTTGTCCCGTGTTGGAGTTACAATCTTCTGGTTTGCAATATATTGTGAAGCTGTAGAGTTGTTTTTTCGTAGAGAAATCAATGGTAGAGCTATAAATGTACCAAAATATTGCTAAAAATCTACAATAAAATACCAAAAATAATGTATAAATATTAAATAAAAAAATGTTGATGAATGTAAAAGTTATTTAAAAATTCGGTTGAACGTTTTCCGTTGAAACAATCGTTCTCGATTCCTATGTTTCGATTTGTACGTATACGTAGATATATATAGTAGCGCTATAAAGTATATATATGCATAGTGGTACCAGCTATCCGGCAGCCCCCGCGCGGGTCAGCGAAAGTGATTTATGCTTAGTCGTGTCACGGCCAACTTGATACAGTTACAACCCGCTAACTCACCTCCTTCGTTCTCGCTGGTTCTGGCTGGCCTCTTGGCAGGCTCACGAGACCAGTAGAGCAAGGCAGACCTTCTCGGGAGCGAGAAAGACATCATCGCTGGCCCAAAGAACGAACGAGAACGAACGAGTGGCTCGACTGGTATCTCGCGTGGGCGAAAACCATGCGAGTTTAGTGAACGTCGAGCTGTACTCTCTGCCATCAGCAGCATTCAGCGATCGCGTCACTGACCCGTTCCACGTACATTGCATATCCGGTATCCAGTCGACTTCGTTCCTCTTCTGTCCTTCGAGACTTCGTACATCGCCATAAACATAACTTTATTGATATATATCAATTAAATAAAAGAAAGAAAGAAGTTGATAATCCCTGTACTGCGAATATTAGCGGCATTCTTTCAAAGGAACCTCACGAATTTCCCTCTCCCTCTTGCGACGTTGATATAAGTGCGATAAATCAGCTTTAACGTTCCTATATTATTATATTCTTTAATTAAAAATCAAGGTATAAAGATTACACGTCAAAACAGCTGAAGGGTGATGGGGGGAGATGTTTGATACGCGGCGAGATCGTTCTCCTCTCTGCGGACTGAGTTCGAAGCGCGATTGTTTATTTTTCAGGTAATGTAACGAGAAACAATGAAAGCGATTGTTGGCTGCGGGTTTAGAGAAGGAAGAAGAGAGCAAGGAAGGGAGAAAGGCGGAGAGCAGAAGACCTCGCAGTGGCTCTCAGATTTCTTTCTCCTTCGTGATGTATCACGTGGCACCGTGAACTTATATACACGCGGCGTACCGACTGCCGCGGTGCGAACGCATTCAACAGAGTTGCACATAGCAGAGTGGAATCTCTCTGCTGGGTAGACTATCTTGCTCCCTCGATTTTACTCGCTCCTTCATCGTGCAGTGGCGCACGGAGAACACAATCGCTCGTACGCATTTCACGGCAGACTTTCATGTCGCCGCCGAGACGAAGGTAGAGTACTCGCGAGTGAGAGAAGCAGAAATAGTGGAGAATGCGAGACGAAGAGATTTGCAGAGTGGGCGACGAACAGTGGTAGCTTACGTTGATCGCGACTCAGCTTATAATAAGAATGTCAAGGCGGAAATTGTAATTGCGGTACTTGTTGTTAAATTATTTTTTTAAAAACCGTTTCCACTTTGAATACGTTAGATTATATATTATTTTTAAAAGTAGACTGCTCAGGTTGATCTCGAAATACATCAATTCATAATATGTATGAATCAATGTGGATACGTTTTGGAATACAGGAAAGATAACGCATGTGTGACTATCTCACATATCGATCTATCGTTACGCCGGAAATCAAACACGATTATCGTTGCAATGTGGATAGTCTTGATCACGGAAAATTCGTGATTGGAAAAAAAATTCTCACTTGAGAACCAAGATAATTTGTGCCTCTCATGACGATACATGACAATAGATACCTTCGAGTCTCAGGTGAATATAAATATAGATCTCAGATCGACGTGAGAGATTAAGTATCCGAGATTTTAACGGATTGACAAGCACGGAGGATCGAATTGATCGTAAAAAACTCTCGTACACCGGGAGAAATGATTATCAAAATTAATCAAATATATTGGATTCTGCAAAGTAAAGCGTTGTTTTTTCTTCAATAGTGAATAATTTGTTGATTAATTTTGTTTTTAATGGAATAAATAAAATAAATCAATGAAATAAATATTACATTGTTTCAATAAAATATTTATATCGATCTAGTAATTATTTCATGAATAACAAAATTAATTTTTAAATAATACAAACGTTGTATAGTTAAAATATATATTTTCAACGTCATTCGGTTATCGTTAATCCAACAGTACTTTCGCCATCACAAATTCCTAGAAAAATCTTATAAAGTCTCCTGATTCAAATGCTATTTCATCTATTCCTCATTTTATTTTACTCACTCTCTTTGAAAAAAACATCTTTTTAAATTTTTTACTTCCTCACGGAGTAAGCATTATGAGTAATAGACACACAGCGCAGATATTTAACTCGATAACTCAAGGTTCGTCCGACGTGGTTTTTTTTTTAATTTTCAAAATTCAAATAATCATAAAATTTAAGCGGTTTGACCGATTTCAACCGATTTCAATACCGATCATCGTGTCTCAGAAATGGTAAGAGTTAGAGGTACCGCAAAGATTATTTTTGGAAAATTTTTTAAAAAGCGTCAGATCCAAGGAATTGCAAAGATTTTACCAAAACGAATAATGACGATTGACCCTTCTACGTTCGTGATAAATTTTTACTTGATATCTCAAACCGTTCTCAAATTATGGAGAAATGTACAGTTTTTCAGCCTTAAATTGGATTTGATATTAAAATTATTAAATTAAAAGTACATGTTATTGGTTCAAACTACGTTATTTATGTATCAAGACAATTATCAGAATTAATAATATAATAAAATAAATAAAAAAGGTCGATATTATGAAATTGTTGTCATCAGAAAAATAAAATAATTAATTGTATCTATAAAATGTTTAAATATTGCAAAGATATTAGAGTGTAGTGTCTTTTGTCTCAAAAGATAAATTATTAAAACTATAACTCAATTTAATAATGAAATATATTTTATAAAATAAAACAAATATATCTTTGAGCGTATAAAACGTGCGATATCTCGTTCGATCGATCGATCGAGTGACGCTGCGGAAAAAGAGATAAAGCTCTGTTGTGTTATTGTTTGCAGTGATTATCGAATTCATCGCTCTAATCTATTTCTCTGTGGCTATATATTACCAGAGTATAAACACACGCACGCACATACACATGCACAGAAAAGCGTTTAGGGCTTGGCTTCCGCAAATACGCAGAGGGGTGGTTTTTCCGCCACGGTTCTCTTCTCAATGTTCCGGATACTCTTGGCGCGTATAGAGTGCGAGTGAGTGAAAGAAAACACTTCAGGCTTGCTCATTCAGATTACAGGGTTGAAAAGTTGCGGGACGGTGAGACGAGATTCTCGGTTGTGAAGGGGAGGAGGAGGGGGTTGTACAGGCCCGCCGGCGAGTACACAATACACACTGCTGTACCGTGTATAGTAGTTCTACGTGCGTTATCCATACACACAAACGAATACCAAGGGCAGCAAGGAGCAACAGCACCCCCGATAACACAATGGAACTACCCTGCGAAAACGGCCAGCGAACAACGCGCACCGTTCTTCCACGCGCCACCCCTGTCATCTGGTGGTGACTTTTGTAAACATTGCGCGTGTACTCGATGACGAAGGGGGACGCGAGAAAATCGGCTGGCCTAGGGGGTTTGTTGCTCGCGTGGATGCGTGCGAATGATGGGAATGCACCGTTGCGAAGCCTGCACAGACTTCTGGATGCATCTACGTGCCGTCGTAATAGTTTATAGAAAGAAGTCTCGCTTCGCGAGGAAAATTTTGAGAAAATAATTGAACTATTCGATACGGAAGGAAAGAAAGGAATAAATCAAACAGAACAGACTTTGACTTTGATCTCGACTTAATAGAGTTTATTAACTTCAAATTCTGAAATAAAATAATCGTTTGATCCTTTGCTTATTACATCACTGATCCAAGATGGTGAAATTGATAGGATTTTTTTTAAATACTGATAGAAAGAAGAAGAAGAAGAAGAAAAAGTGCTTTCGAGTAAACGGTCGTAAGTTTTCCTTTCATTGAAATTACTGGATTTCAAGTTGTCATGGATCACGTTTAATTCGATTGAAAAGATATTAAAAAAAAATTTGAAAAAAGAGGACAGCTTATGGTATACAAATAGGATGGTAATAGCCATAACGTGTGATCTCGAATATTGACATAAATCTCATTACTGCTGATCCTTGAATATAGCGAACGAGCTTACGACTCAAAATCCCCGACAGACATACTCTCTCCATGTTCTCTGAGCCTGTTCCCTTTCACTTTCAACCCCTGATCCACGATATACTTGTATTACTGATTGTACAACCGCAGCAACGAACATTGACGATCGCCTAAGCAAAGCCAGCACGTGGCTCACGTCCACACGCGTCACGGTCACACCAGCCAATTTGCGTTTCCGCAATTTCACAACGACAATGCATGACACAACCCTCCTGAATGAGTGTGCGTGGACCACCGGCGTACAATGTTGATGCAAATAACAAAAGAGATTTGACAACATACTCGAATCACCGGTCATTGGCCCGGATGTCATAGAACGTGCGAAACAACGACGATCGTTTTAAATGGTAATAAATTATTGATACAAGAGCATCGATGTTACAAAGTCACTGGAGTCTCGAGAAAAATCTTTCCTCGATCGACGAATCCTCGTGAAAACGTTCTCGACGTCCTCGTCATTTTAGGTACCTTACATACCTCTGCTGTTATAACAACTTTCGATCGTAGCTCCAACGGAGAGACGAAAGGTAAAGGGAGCTCGCGATTTCGACACAATGGTTGATCCCACTGGGAGACGCACCCTTGCTCCTAGCAGTATAGTACAGTGCAGTTGTACCTTTGCCTCGCCACGGCCCGGATATCTCGGTCTAGGTATTGGCAATCCTTCCAAGAATTTTCCGGCTGCAACAAAGCGAGCCGGTCGCACGTTGCACGAGGTTGTCCTCGCTTCAACGAGGTTGCCACTACCTCAGCGATGTGACCGGAGAGGTTGTCCCCGTCTCCCTTCCCGCAAGGTCCTGGCCACAGGGATCCTGGCCATAGGGTTGGGGGGAGGGGGGCACGACCCTCAACCCGAATAGAAAACCGGGCTATCGCTGTAGCTCTACAGTTGCGGACACAACGACCTAACAATGGAATTAGCTCTTCTCGGGAAATCCGTTTAAGGAAAGTGAGGCTTTTGAGTAACGACGAGAGTTCTGTCTATCGCGAAGCAGGTGGACTGCTCGAAGTCTTCCGCTCGATCGTGTCTATCGGTCGGCTCAGAAGCTGGGATGGTACATTCACAGGAAGAACTCGTAAACGTTATTCAGGCTACTGGGTATGTTGTGACGACCGATCAACACTCCGAAAGCTAGAGCTTGAGTGTAGGAGCGCTGTACGTCACGAAAAGTCGTCGCGACGTCGGCAACCGGACGAGCCAATTGAGAACGAAATTGGGGGAATCCCGGTGTTACACTGTTATAGAGGTGAACACAGTGTCTGTAATAATACGATCTACATATATTTCTGTCACTGTTCTACAGATTAAACAACAACAAAATTTCATGCGCCACGTATAGATAATTCATTTTTTTTACAGAACGAAATAAGAACAAAAGTATATTAACGACCATACGCACATGTCCTCGATACGACAGGAATAATGGTGAAAAAATATACTCAGTTCGTGATGTACAAAGGGAGCAGAGGCACACACAGCCGGATAGAAAGCTCTCGAGTGAGCTGCGCGTAGTCCAGAACGAAATCTGTACGAAGGGGTAGCGAGGAGTCCGGCCTTCGGTTTTTTTTTCTCTTTCCGTGGATGTGTTACCGCTTCGAGGTTGCTCTTCGCGCAACAGAACTCACGGGAGCAACAGAGGTCGTAATATAGAGCAGAATATGCGCGACTACTCTTTATTTAAACGACCCAGCAGAGCTGGTATAGTAGTATAGTAAACGATGAGAATGCCTGGAACGGATTAAAAGCACGATTTTCTCGCTCACTCGCTCTTTCATGGAGAGTGAGGATCATTTGAATGAGTAATACTACACCTCGCACAACCCACCCACACTTCTGTGAAAATCCCATGCAGCAGCAGCATCAGCTTTGTTTGATATGGCGCATTGTAGTCGCTGCCACCGGTTCACTTTATAGTACTATAGCGTTTGAGGTAAAAGGGAAGAGAGCGGTGGTAGTAGTCTGCACCGGGTCTGCTGCTGCTGCTGCTGCTGCTGCTGCTCCTGCTGCTCTTGGCGTTCTACAGCCGAGGCAACCCTGTCCCTCTGCTTACGAGGTAGGTATGCGCTCAACTATACCTGTGAGGGTACTAATACGAAAACGCGAGAGAGATTCTTCTTCGTTCATGGCCACCTTCTTAGCCGTATGCTCGTACCACCGAAAATTGTATTATAATCCGAGCATTCTATGGGGCACAAGGACATCAATGCGAGAAAGAGGGAGAGAAAGTGAGGCCGATTTGCCTTATGCCAATCTTCTACGAGCGGGGGCGGTTATGATTTCAATGAGAGCCCAGCGACAGCACCGGAAAACAAAAATAATCGTCTCTACCCACTTCACAGTGGTCTCTCGTTTACTGCTTAGCGAGTTGGTAATCGCGCCGACGACCCTTCAACTCTTTTAGTTTATTCGATGGATGGCAGCACGTATATAGGTATAGTACATTAAATTACGGATTTTTAAGAGTACAATGAGTTTTCTATAGAGAGTCGATCGCTAACGGTCGATATTACGTTATTGTGTTTAGTTAATTATTGTATGACATTAGAAGTTTATAAAAACACGAATGGAGATTTTATTAGTTGACGCTTTTATTTATGTGTTTTTTAACCTTGTACTGCGCTATTTTATTAATATCAACGTTATAAAGATTCACGCTTTATCAGTTCGGGGAAAATCGATGAGGAATAAATTTACTGGCCACTATCAACTGTTACTCTATATCGCTCTGTGCTTTCTATGCCACGTCATTTTATTTGTACTCCGATAAGACCCCACGCGGTTTATTCCACGGTGTAATATCGTTTCTCTTTAAATTTAACATCATTCTCGAATAAAACGCGAGCATGTACGTCAGAATAACGTGGTTCATGAATTTTTTATAGAGTCAAATCATCCCCAAGGTGAATTACACACTAACCGAATGAATTTTTAAAAAAGAATAAACATTTTATAACAGCTCGGGGATTCCCGGTGTATTATTTTCTTTTAAAAACTCAGACGCTTCAGAAGTATTAGGCATTGGAAAATGAGGAAAGTCATCGACAGGTATTTTCTAAAGACGATTAACAATGCGCGAACGTTAAGTCCTGACCTTTTCTCCCTTGCACTGTGACGTCTGTTGAGATGTGCCACAAAGACACGAAACCGTTTACGTGCGCCGAAAGTCTTTCCAAGCATTTCGAAGCATCGCATCCACAAACATCAAAACATTCACGAGGAAGACGAATGTATAATATATTCGACGAGGTTTTTCTTGCTTCTTTTTCCATACGAATGCGAAGATTCCTTCGTCATCGCTCCATCGGCCTGTCGACAAGTCGTCGCAAAGACTCGCACGAGAATAGTTTTCGGAGTACATTATATATCGCGTTGAAGACAAGGTCTCGGGACCAGATACCTTGACTTTTTATTTAACGCGACCGAAAAGAGTACAACCCCTCGTTAAGGCCCTCCGGGACTCGTGCCGTGGTGTCGTCGTCTTTCCTCCCGACGAACCGAGAGGGGTGTTAGCAGCAAAAAAAAAACATTACCATCACCAGGGTAAGTGGATATCGCGTCGTATCGCAAAAATGTTCCTTCTCGGTATCCTCGTTGGTCGTTACCAACTTTCCTTGAAAATCGCGTGGCAAAAAAGAAAGACGAATAGAGCAGAGATACGAAAGAAGAGGAAAACGGCCAAGTATCGAGGGGGCGTCCACGCGGGCTGCGTGACGAAGTCGACACTCCCAAAGACCTCGAGTTTTATTCGCACGGTGACGCTCCGCAAAGACGCGGAACTTTCGCCCTCTAGTTTCGCGGACCGTGAGCAACCACTCGGCGGAGTGCTCCGTGGTACGTATCGCACGAGGGATGGGAAAAGCGACAAGATACAGAAGAGAAAGAGTGACTCGGCGAACTCGTTAAATATTCAACGCCGTAATACAATATCTCTCCTGCGGCAACGCGGTGGTTGTGCTGCTTCTGCAGGGGACAAGACCCGTGGGGGCTCAACGATTATACTATACACTGTATCGTGTACTATAATCGAGGGTGAATTCGACGTTCTTGCTGCGTCATCGTAGAAAATAAAATTGCTAGCTTTCCGTCCGAAAACCTTGAATTTTCGTTACTTCGAGAGTCGTGAGTGTGAGTTGCACGAGAAAAACATGAATGTTATCACGAGTAATCATAGAACGCTTCCGCGATCGGAGATCCGCTCGGTACCAAAGTCTAAAAGTGGCTCACAAGACGCGAGTGAGTCTTCTTTGTCGCGAACAACCGAGAAACGAGGGTTATCGGCCACGAAGACTCGATTGCCTATCTCTTGGCGGGGAGCCCCAAATGGAACGAGAACGGCGCGGAAAGGAGAGGAAATTTGCAATATTTTTCAATGAAAGGGGCGAGAGCAGCACAGAACCGGGTTGGTAAGAGTTTTTTTCTCGTTGAAAGGGAGCTGGGATGTTTCATAGAGGGCGACGGGCGGTGCTGCCAGGGGGTCGAACCGACGACTGCCTTACCGAGGAACTTTCACACCGAACGAATTTATTCGACGTAATAACCTGCTTCCGTTACATTCTTCGATACGCAACACACTATATATTTACATATATTAAGCAAAATTTCTTCATATTCGTACTACAAAATTTTCGATACGAGAATAGAAACAACCGGAACGATTGTAAAATTGAAAAATAGTTTTTGGCAAGAAAAAACTATTTCTCTGGTTTACTCGCGACATTTTAGTCCGTGCATACGTTGTCGAGAGGCGCTGATAAAAATGATGTTTGCGAAACAAAGTTTCTCCGGAAGATAACTGATTGCACGGCTCATTCCGAGATAAACCGAGCGAGAAACGTTTATTACGTATATATTCACGAAGATGCTAGAAGTACGGTCGTAGCGCGCTAGAAGCCAAGTCTTTCGTGGACGTTCGCGCTCGGTTATTTTAATAACGATATAATAAGACGTCGGGATTGATGCTAAACTATTCGTTGGCAAGGGGCACGAAAGTCTCAAGTCGGGCTGGCGCTCTCAACACGAGAGAATGGTGCGAACGGGTGAGTTGAGTCGCGACTTCGCTTTCCTTTATATCCTTCTCCGTCTTTCTATCTTTCTCTCTCTCTCTCTCTCTCGCTCTCTTTCAGTTTGGACTCTTGACTCACCGCAAGACGTCTAGATCTAAGACCTGTCACCTACGAGTCATTAACGTACCTTCCACTTCACTCTACTCCAGTCTCTAACTCCGAGGCGCTTCGCAATGTCTATGACGGAAGATTCCCGGGTGTTATGGTGCGAGAGCGAAAAGGTACCGCGTACCGCGTATTCCCTTTTTACCGACCGCGATGCGCACATACCAGCGGTTCCTATTAATTTCATACTACTCGATTCGTCTACGCCTCGAAGGCGCTCGCTTCGTCTCATCTTTCTGCTTTTATATAAACTGCCATCTCGTTTCTCTACTGTAGTTCCGTAGCATCTGTAGCTACTACCCAGGTGGGATTTTACAACTGGCGGAATGTTGGGTCAAGCCTCTGGGTGCCAGGTTTACAACGCTGTCCCGATACTCGTGCCAACGTTAGCTCGAAGTTAGAATTGCATCGGCTTCTAACATTGAGCCAACGTCGATCGCCAATGCTCAACCATCGTTGGACACGAATATCTTACCGGACGTGACAACTGACGTTTAGCTCGCACTTTTCTCAGAATCGTTGCAATGCAGACATTGTAGACGTGACTATTTAGAATCAATGGAATGTTCACTATTAAAAACATTTGGAAAATTAATAAAGCTGCATAGTAAGCATTTGTGAATAAACCGATATATTAAATTTAATATAAAATGATAAATATATATCAAAGTACTTGTATATTAAACATAACCATTTTAACTTGCTAAGTATACCGTTCATTGACTTAACATCATACTTGTAAATCGCAAGAGTAAGTAATTCGAAGATATTTGGCAATTGCATAATCTTATTCATAATATACTGAAATTAATGTTCATTCCACTGATCCTTATGCTATGAATTCCGAGTGGACTGTTTAGGATCTTACAATGTATCAGATTAATATATCTTTCTCTTGCGCTCACACACATTTACACACACTCACACTCACTAACTTCCTCACCCACTCATTCGCTCACTCACTCGCTCACTCACTCACTCGCTCACTCACTCACTCACTCACTCACTCATTCACTCTCCCTTTCCCTCGTTCGATACGAATGATCGTGCACGATGACTTTACGGGCGTCGATGCTCGTTCTCGTGATTTACGGCGCAACTAACCTTCGCCTCTTGCGAGTCCGCGCGCTTGCGTTATAGCATATATACCCACATTGTTTCCGTGGTATACCTTAGGGCGCGAGCACACGCTCTTGTATTTCACTTCCTTAGCAGCCACGGTCAAGTCGCTCCCTCTCTCTCGCGACAATGCACAGGTAGCCCGTAAAGGTGATACGTATATAGTATATGTTTCATCGTTCCCATCCGTGCGAACCTCAACGACCTTACGAATCCTAACACGATCGAGATCTCGACCTCCGGGATGATCCTGAAGCCCTCGAAGTTTGCGAAGTAGGTTCGAGCCTGCGTGTTTATTTCAGCGCACGGCGTTTTTCCACCCAAATAAAAATTCAGCCTGAATCGTCTCGATGATGAAGCTAATAGAGCCTGAGAAAAGAGGAGGGAAGCTCGAGTCTCGTTGAGATTCGTCCATCGCCGAGTGCGGAGATCCGCTACGACCTCGGGTTGTTCGGTTACGCGCCACCCGGTATAGAGAAAGAGCGAGAGAGTCACCCGGTGAGCCGAGGATGATGACACTCTGGTCGTACGGGTGTGCTTCGTTGGTTCTAGTAGTAGTGCTCTGCTGCTAGAGAGATATTTTTACGTCGAAGTGGAGCGACGCGAAAGTGCTAGCAAGCGAAGAGACCAGAGGTCCCGGCCTCTTCTCCGCTCTCCACCATCGTACGTCGTGCATTGTCGCTCCGTCGTCGTCGTCGTCGTCTTCTTCTTGGTCGTCGTGCTCGACGACGGTACCAGCCTCCATGCTACACGACTTACGTATACCTAGGCCGCGCGCGCGAACCGAGTGCGAATCGTTTGCCACGCCACTAAAACCCGAACCACCGTGACGCGACCGCGGTCGCTCGGGCCAGCGACGTGTACGTTATTCCACTACGTACGTACAGTATTATACCGAATCATTACGTTGCAAAGCTTTTTATTCCTCGGTTAGGATTTCCTCGATTTACTTCGATATTCTTACCAGATAAGTCCACATGCATTTACTTTCATTGTACGATTTTACTTACTAAACGTTCAGTTAGTATTTCTGATTAAAATTCAATAGAAAATATTTATTAGTACATTTTTATTATTATCTTATCAACTGAATGTAAATTAATTACACTCGAAGAACTCGTGGTAGTCCCGGTAGCTGTTGAGTTACAATTAATTAATAATTGTTGGCCCATGTGATTATTTTTATAGTTGTATGAACTAATTTTATAGTTATGTTAATAACGATAACTATAAAAGGCGTCGCATAGAATAAAAATTAGTAGTTGTCACATTAAATAATTGCCAGTATCGTTGTTTCCACTCGTTGTACTTGATTCGCTTAATCGTCATCTTATTTGTAAAACAGATTGTTCTTATTCTTATTTCCACGTTGCATTACATTCCATGTATCGTTATCGTGTCTCGCTCGTGACTTTTCGAGATGCCTCTTGAGACACAAATGAATTCCTGATTATATATAAATCCAATAGCTTTTCTAGCTCGTACATGTAGCGTACAGGACTGCACGTTTGAATGCACCGCGTACTCGTACTACGTATATATGCGTATCGATGCTGAGGGCAAGCGAACGAGAGAACTGTGTGCGACAGTGCGTGAGCTCACGTGCCCGCAGGCTCTATAGTTGGGAAGATGCGGGGATAGATGTTGTTTTGTAGCGCCGGAATAGATATTGGTGGTGGCTGGCGCAGAGACAGGGAAGTGCCACTATTTCTGACGGGCCCGAGGAACGGAGACACCGAACGAGATAAAGTGAGTTGTGAAAAAGAGAGCAAAAGCTAATACGAGCGAGACGACACTCCTGTTTCTACTTATCGCTCTAGGCCTCGTTCTTCTCTCCTCGTCACTTTATACTGCTCTCGGTTAGCAACGACTCTTTTTTTTTCTCTCTCTCTCTCAATTGCTTTCTTCCACACTTAATCTTTGCTCCCTTTCTTACGTACATCTTTTCTTGAAAATACGAGGGAAGATGAGCTCCTTGCGAAGAAGCAACATACTTCGACGGGGTCACCGAGGGAGACTCTCTCTTTCTCAAGAGTAAAGCTTTCAAGCTTCGGTTCATGTTAATAAAGGACAGAATTACGCGCCCGAAGCTCTCTCTTTCTCTATACAGAGCTGACAGGAATAACCGTCAAGATGTCACACTTCCATATAGACATCGAGCAGCGTGTGTTGCTCTCGATAAGCTGGTACGAACGTCAGCCAGCGGTAACCACCGCGTTGCCGCTGCCGGTTACTATTGCTCCGTTCTAAACTCGAACTCTCGCCGAAGACTCTCGACACGCGCGATTCGCGCGCACGTCGCAGAGAGACGAAAGGGTGAAACATCGGAAGATGAGCGAGACACCGAGAAAACCAAAGTATAACCAACTCGACTCTGTCTTTTGGTAGACCGCGCGAGTCACTACGATGTACTACGTCCTCTTTCGACGCGGCGAACTTGCGACTAAGTTTAGCCCAAGTCCGAGCAAGCGTCCAAGTCCATCTCATTTGCTCTCGGTATACCTTTTAGCGGTCGAGGAAAGCAAGTCTCGCGGTTAGCGAGAGCAAAGTCCGTGGATGACGGGTCGCGGAAAAGTCGCGAGACAGGGACGTGTCGTTGCCTCGCGAGCTTGCTCCTCTCACCGACCAACCAACGACTTCACCGTTGGCACACCTGCCAGCATTCTCGACGACCCCGCAGAGAGACGGAGACAGAACGCGCGCATGCCACTAAACTCTCATGCTACACTCGCATCCTCGTCTACTTAACCCGGTTCTTTTCGTTATTATGTCTAAGGTACGTGTTTCAGTTACTCGTACACCATATTAGCCATAATAACGAATCTAATTACGCAAATATTGCTTTGGTAAATAGAATTTATTACTTTTTATTTACCGTTGTACATCGTGCAACTAATTTGTCATTACTATGACGTAATTTGGCTCAGTCTCGATACTTGTACGAAATAGTAAGTAACTGGGACATTTATCTTGCGAAAAAGGCTAAAGTATCGAATGAGTTTCGCACAGACTACTTTAAGAGCGTACCGATAGCATCTTGCGTTGAATTAGCCTGGAGCCTCCGTATTATACATATGTAGTTGGCTATAAAAGCTGAGAATCTTGGTATAGTATTATACGCCCCGCGATTCGCATAACTGGTGAGAGAGAAAGAATACGGAATTGGCGAATGATGATGAGCGAGAGGGAAAAGAGAACCGCGACAACAAAGTCGCTCTGTCGGTCTCGCCAGAGATCGTAAGCCCATTGTCGAGAGAGATAAGCCCGTCTCGAGGACCTCGACGCCTCTCTTCGCAGTCTCGCGACGACAACGACCACCCAAGCGAGAACGAGAGCTCGTCTTGCGCGAAGCCTATCGGTGAATGACAAATGTGCGCTCCCAAGAGTTCCTCTTCCTTTGCACGCCCCCTTGGCGCGGCGGTCTGTCTTCTCGATTTGCCGAGTGACGAGAATCCTGGAAAATCCTGGCAGCGGACTAATTGGCGCTGAGAGAAGCGACGATAGGGTCGTGAACGCGTGCGTGATTACGTGCAATGCTTGCGAAGATGCAACGCGAGCGCTTGGAAAAGAGAAACATAGGAAAAAGAAAAAAAAACAAAATAAATAAAGAAAACGAATCGAACCGTCTCGCGTTAGTGCCGAGTATATAGTTGGAAAGCACGCACAAAAGCGGATCGAGAGGTGTGTACCGAGGGGCTATACGTCGTCGGGCGAACAAGACACAGCGACGCAGAGGCCAGCCACGTATTTAACACCGACCACGGCCTCGGACTCGCGAGACGCGCGAGATATGTCGTAGTAGTTGTCGAACTGGCGGGCAAGATCGAAGAGGAAAGGAACATCGAGACGAGAAACCGCCAAGACGACTAAGAAGAAGACGAACGAAACGAGTCGATCGCTGCCACGTGTGGCATCGAAACGGACTACGCTCGATAGATTCTCCGCTTCGTACACGCAATCTCTCCGATCCCCGGCAGAGACGAGAGAAGGACGCACAAGAGGAATCAAAGAAAAACCATCGAAGCGTTATTTGGCTCGCGTACATCGTGTTAACGAGCACGATTTGTCATACGTGTAGACAAAGTTGATTAAACTGTGGTTCGTTTAGGCTGAAGAACGGAAAGGAGTTGATACGTTTGGAATCCAATTCATCGCGATACCCAACAACCTACAGGGTTAACCCGATAGAAAACTCAAGCGTTTATATCGTTTGCGCGCATACACGACGAAGGGTAAAACCACTTTGGTATTTGCATGAGGAGAGCTTTTCGCGCGGACGTATACACGACCGAGCTTACATTTCCGTCGTACGCGCAACACGCACGCTCCGGGATACTCCGCTTTCTCCCTTTACTCGTGTACCTACGCACCCGCCTCTTCCTCCTCCTCCACCTGTTAGCCCTCTAATCCTCTAATAGGATTTATGCGCGCGAGCTCGATTACCTCGAGCAGTCAAGGATACCGACGATGTGAAACAGCAGCGGGAGGAAGAGAGCGACGCCTACGAGCCGTCGGCGTGTTTGCCAAGCTAATTTAACCACGCTCCCCATTTTGCGTCAGTCACTCGTGCAGAAATGCTTACGCACGCTAAAAATTCATAGGAATGTAGAAATGTAACGGCGTCGTACTCATCTCTCAGTGGCAATAGTAACAAGAGTTTCGCAAAGCGTTGTAAGCGTGCTTTGGAGGTTAATTACCAAAGGCAAAAATACCGAAGAAGAATATCGCGGAGCAAGTGTCAGGTATGTACGTGACTGTGTAGCTACAATCTTGCAAAAGCCGAGGATAAAAAGGGATCGAGGAGTAAGTGTACTGCGGAGAGAGCCAAGTTGTGCGTGTTCGGTTTTACAAGTGATCGGAAAGAGTGCTGAAACGGAAACAAAAATCCCTGGTAGTATTCTCGTGGGACTGTAATCGGCAGAAGAAAATCGCAAGGGGAAGTCGCAGAACGAAGAAAGTCCTTGTGTGCAAAACCATGGGTGTCGAAATTTTGATCTAAATCATAGAAAAAAATGTAATAAACGACGAGAATGAATGTTGTACGAGTAATAGATTTTTTTTAAATGTTTCAATATAGAAAATATGGTTATGGATTAAGAGCGAGAGTAAAGACGAACTGAAAGCGTGGGCGCGAAAGCGCCCAAGGAATCTGTTGATCTCGCATCTCCACCGCCACCATCAGCAGCACCGAAGAGCACGTCGTCCACCTTTTGTCTTCTTCGTTCCTTCGTACTCGTCCTATCTCTTACTCCTCGCCGGTCCGCGACCACGGCAATAACGATAAAATCCGTTTCCTCGGTGTTCTCTCTGCAGCTGCGTGTGCGAGTACGCGACTCGTAAGATTCATCCTCGTACTCAGCTCACGTAGAGCGTCACTTCTTTCGCGATCGTATATCTAACCGGAGTGCCTGCAAAAATGTACGGCAAATAGTTTATTTCGCACCTCTCGTCCGACTACCACGCTGCTACTACCACTGTTACCGTTGGAGACTTTGGTTCACCTTGAGACCGATTCTTATTCGTTTGTTCGAAATTCCCGACTCGTTAAGATTTTATATGTTTTTCGCGCCATTCGTACCGAGGTCGCGAATGGTCGTACGATTAACCGTGACATTTTATCCTGCCATTGCTCTCCAACAAAAATCTTTTAAAAGTCTAACTTTGATTGGTTGCGGAAGACGAGAGGAATGCGAGTCGTCGGTTCCTGCCTTTCAAACTCTAGCTCGAATCTCACTCTTTCCCGCGTTCATTTTTATCTTTATTTGTCCTTTATACTATGTAAGGTAGACGATTATTTAATCTTATTTTTCTTTTCTCGATGCACGGGCACCGACCGAGTCTTCCTTCCCGTTCTCTGCCTTCTCTTTGCAGTCTTAGCGGTCTCGTGTGCAAGGATCGGTTCTCTTATTTGGTGACCAATCGAACGGCATAGCCCCATGAGCGAAGCTGGCAATGCTGCATCGGGAGATGAAGAAACCCGAGGGAAAGAGCAAGATCGACGATGAACGGGATGCAGAAGATGGCCAGGACCCAGAGTCGACGAGTCTCTCTCGGTCTCCTTCTCGTCTCTTCATCTTTCTCCCTGTATCCCTCTCGCTCGCATCCACCTTTCAATCCAACTCCGTCTCTCTTTATCTCCTCTTCCTTTCATGCGAGCCGGCCCGTTAATCCTCCACAGATCCCGCCAGGATCCCACGGAGATGCACCAGAGAATTTGCATACAAGATCGCCCGCTGTCTCATACCCCTCTCGCTCGTCTCTCGCTCGCTCTTCCATATACAGAAAACTCTTTCCATCTCTTTCCTCGTCTTCTCCACCTTCTTCTCGTTCGTCCCGACATGGCGCGACGCGCTTATGCGAACGCTACTCAGCCCCTTCGCTCTCTACGTTCGCCATCGACGCAGAGTCGCCGCAAGGAACGGCTCGCTATCTTCTCGTCCGCCACGTCCCTTCTTCCGCGCTGCACTCAACTCGGTTCAGGCCGTCTCGCTCGTGTATAGCAAGCGATTGATCGTCTTGCCGCAAGTGCGAGGAAGAAACTGATCGGTTCGCGCGAACAATGGCGTGGTAGGACGGAGATTGGAACCTACGTTAAGGGCCTCCTACTTGTTGGCATCGGCAAAGGCCTCGTCCGTTGGTAGACACGACCTTGGTACGCCCTCGCAGCCATCCTTGACAATTTTCAAAATGTAACTACAAGGAGAGCAAACGATCGTTCCAAAACAGCACAGCTTCGACCAGGACGCATACCCGAACCTTCCAATCTGTCTTATTATGATTGTAAAACGAAAATAAGCTAATAAATTCCTCGAATTCCCTCATCTCTTCCAAAGGATGACATCGCGTATCACGTATTAGATTTCTCTTCCACTCTCATACGTCCGGTGATCCCGTAGAAAATTCGTGGCAGCCTCGGGAACGCAACCCCCTAAGAATTTGACGGGAAAAGGGTCTTGGCAGCGAGTTCTGTTTCCCTTTCAGCCGGGACTATACCGCACGGCTTTATCCTCCCCCGCCGCACACGAAGTTAATCCGGGCCATATACGCGAGCGATTACCGTTAATTATATTTTCCTAGTGCGTTCACGAGCGTGTGTATTTACCAGGGTGCCGTGGCTACTTGTGTAGAAGATAAGAGGGTTGTGTGCGGGTGGTTCGTTGAGTGGCGTGCCTCGCGAGGGTCTCTGCCTAGTTGACTGACACGCACTCGCCTGGGATATACCACCGCGCCAATACCAGCGCGGTAATGTGTACGAGTAAGTATTCGCGCGTGTACCTATCGTCGGTTGAAACGAACGTGTGCACCAATCGACTCTCGCGTCGTGTATCTCGGTACGCTAATCCGTGTGCGTGTGCGTGTATGTACGCGAAGGGCTTTGTACGTAGGTCGCGTGGGAAGGGAGCGACCATCAACCAGACGAAGATAGAGGGGGCGAACCACCCTCGCATTCTCCCTTAGCGTTAATACAGAACAGGGTACGTGGCTCGAGTGAAGGGCAGGATTAAATTGGCACCAATTACCAGCAAAACACCCTCAGCACGCTTTCTCCCTCGTCCCTCGAGTTCTCGCTCTTACCCGTCGACGACCCCATTCCTGCGCGGCAACTCGTCCCCCCCCCCTCGCACTTTTTCACTCGCATTCACGTTCCAGCTCCTGCTCTCTCTCTTTCTTTTATCCCGCGACGCTTCGAAAAGGAGAACTGAGCCAAAAGAAAGCCCCTTGGTTCGCGAAGCAAGCCTCTACGCGCCTGCGAAAGCTGCCATCCGCCAGTCAGAGCCGGCTACACCGATATTACATTATGAAAATATACATGTATAGCGGGGCAGGGAGAACTCTGCTACGCGGGCAGAACGAGCCCCAGCTGACGTTGCTGCTGGTGCCAATGAAATTACGGGGCGCGCTACGCGACGAGGCATTTTTCTTTTTTTTTTTTCTTTTCTCTTCTTCACGCCACCCCCGTTTACTATACATCGCCATCTCGGGGTTCGGCTTTCATACACATTATATATAATTCCTTCCGCCAATCTTCCACTCTGCGCGCTCACCTATATCGAACCCGACCGCAAGGCGATAAATTGATAAAGAAAAATCAATAAGCTTTCTTATACTTAATGGAATCTCTATACGGGCTCGACGTATATTCTGTGTCTATAATAAAACAATATACGAAAAATACTACAATGAACGGTAATCAAGCTTTGATTCGAAATTAACGAAATTCAATAGTTTCATTGAATTCTACAATTATGTATACTGAGAGAAAAAAATTATACTGGCAATTATAAAGGGTACCAACTATTTATTATTGGCACGCACGACTATTTCAATAAGTACTGTAATAACCTGTAATTGATTTCAATATAAACATAGTTTACGCAAATACACGAATGGTCACACCGGCAAATGAATAGCTGTCACTCAAAGCTGACAGAACTACCACAATTTCTCAGAGTGTATATAGTATCGTAATAGCAAGAATAAGATACGGAAAATTTCCACAAGCAATGAAAGTATTGTATAGGTGAGACAAAAGTGTACGAGGAGCGATTCTCTCGGCACCGCCACGTCACAGTCTTCCCCGACGTTGATACTCACGCACACTTATCGCAAGCGGACTTCTCGCGCATGCAAAACGCACATGCGCTTGCGCTCTTGACGAGGTAAAGGTGCTGGGGGGATCGTTCGACTCGCGGCAAATGCATACACGCGTACACACGTACAGAGGTAAGCGCGCTTGTAGCGAGCACACAGCATTGGTGCGGCATTAAATACACAAATGGGCGGTTCGCCGTCGAGGAATATACCTCGCGGCCTCCAATTGGCCGAGGCAACAGTCGTTACACTTATCACGCGTTACACTCGCATGAGCGATGTGCGAGGTAGGGACACGTAAGTAAACCAGGGTACGGTGTTCTGGTTGCTGGCTTGGGAAGAAGAGAAGAGAAGAAGAAGAAGAAATAATTGAAAGATAGAGAGAGAGAGAGAGAGAGAGAGAGAGAGAGAGAGAGAGAGAGAGAGAGAGAGAGAGAGAGAGAGAGAGAGAGAGAGAGGTCGAGTGCGAGACAGGCCGGTATCCAACCACCTACAACGAATATGGGTGTGGGAACGATTCCACACTCGCCGTTATATCCTCAAAGTTCCGACGACGAGGAAGACGCCGAGGTCGAAGACGATATGTCGGAATCGAGTTGGGCTGCGCCAACGAGGACTGTATCGCGTTACCGTTAAAACCAGCGAGAGAGCGCTGTATATAAAGTAAAAAGTACACACATATATATATAATGATGTACGGTACAAAGCCACCTAAACGTCAGTCAAAGTATGACACACGAGAATGGGTTACCTCGTTGACTCATAGATTTGTATGAAAATACACGAGGCTGCAAAGAGTGTAAAGAAAAAAAATATATATACGATATATGAGAGAAACTCGCCACAATATGCATGCATCGACATATGTAATAATAAATTATCAACGAATTGGGAAAAGGAACCGGTTTGATGATGATCGTCGCGAGTAAGGGTCAATGGGACCGTCTCGTCGTCATGAAATGTTTGAACACCACCACCTTCAATTAAGGCTTTTTCCAAGAGTGGCAAAGAGCCCCGCCGAGTCTCTCGCATTCATACGTTAGCTCCGGTTTTTCGTTTCTCTCGATGCGCGTCTCAAATAGCGGGGATAGGCGTGCTCGGCTTATTAGTATCGTACAAACGTAGCCGATATGTATTCAAAAAGTATTTCTATACGTGTACTACGCACGTTGCTGTGCAGTGGATCGTATACGTATCCGACATTAGTAAATGTGGAGGATATCCCCCGTGTGTACCGGTATACCGGTATAATTTATTATGCTGTCAGTATGTCGCTCACAATGACCGCCTCCTCGATTTTGTGACACGGCGATTATCGTCGCTCCGATCTCTCTCTACCAATCATCGTTAGTATGAATAACGCGACAATGGTAATCCTCACGAGCAGAGTCCTCCACGCCCGCGCCCCGTACATGCCGGCACCTTTCTCTCTCTCTCGCTCTCTCTTCCCTTCTCTTGCTCGTGGACGCGCGCTTGTACTATTTACAATACAGCAAACACTGTCTGTGCTGCTCCTTCTGTTGCTCCTGCTGATCATATACGAACCTCCGCACGATACCAGATGTTTGGTCGATGCTTGAGAGTATGCAGTCTCTGTTACACGAAGGTGAGAGACTCGTCTCTCTTCGTCACAGTCATTCTCTTCTGTATTCATTATTGTTACTATTAAACTAAATGCATGCGTACTACTTATGTCGTATTCCCACCTGCACACGCCACGTAGGTTCAAGTACATCGAGTATACGCTACGTGCAATGATATCACAACGACTTACACGACTTAAATTGCAAGTTCTATCGTGGGTCTCGAATCAATGTGCAGCATGGATTTCGTTGTAGTTTAAAATTTTAAAAATGTTGTCGTTTCAATAAATATACTGAAAGAAAAAAAAAAAAAAACGTTAAAATATTTCAAACATTTATCAATGAGAGTGAATGTGAAATAAATAAAATTTCTGTGTTACGCATCGAAATAATCTTTAAAAGTTTTTTCCAAGCAGCTATCCCGAGGGTGAATCCTCGCGCTTCGTCGAAAATATAACTGAGAGAGATTTTGGCGATGGTGTGCCGCTGTAGAGCGAGGTAGAGCGGTGTACGAGCGGAGCGCGGAAGCCAGCACGAAGTCACCCCCGTAGTTGGGAGCCGGTACACACCGTCTCTGGTGGAAAGTGGCCCCGTTACAAGTTTTACTGCAGTTTTGCGGCTCGAAACTGCGAGCGCGTAACGGGCCGGCAATTGAATTTAAATATTCAATTATGCGATGTGTAAATGAAATAGAGGCCCTATGCAAATCGCAACACGCTAAGGGTTGTTGCAAATTTAAAGGGTTAAATATTTATTAGACGAGGGTTAACCGAGATTTATGGGGGTGGAGGAGACTCTCGTTGTGTCGGTCTCGCTCCCCCCCCCCCCCCCTCCTTGTACTCCCGCACCGTAGTCGACGATCGCTCGAATGCCTTTGGGGAATCGACTGGGGGCCACCGTCGATTCGTTTTGACAGAGGGGCGGCGGTGGTAGCGGTCGAAGGAAGGAAGCAGATCGCAATATCGTTCGCGTAAACGCTCGAATTTTAGTCTCGTTCCCTGTGACGATAGTCCATTTTTCCTGACTCTCAAACGCTTATCATATGGTATCGTATTGTCATGCAAGCAGGATCGGGAAACTTTTCGTCGCGATTTCTATGACGATTTTTATTTTATTTTGTGTGTGTATTGTTTGAGAAATGAAAGAATCACGCTGTTTTTTTTTTAACTCAACAAGGCTAACATTTATTTATAATGAAAATACGTTGATTGAGACAATAGTTTAAACAGTATCATTATCAGTAATATATTATCACTATAATGCTAATCGTATACAATGTGCGGGTGAGTTTTCCTTCCTTATAGTCTAATATGTTGTAATGTAACACACTTACATTTACAGTGAGTTTGTTTCGCTCGTTTCTTCTTTTCTTAAACTCTCTCGATACCTCCCTAATCTCGGTAGAAATGCGTCACTATTTCGATGGCCGCGTTATTACGTATATGGGTGTGTGTGTGTGTGTAAGTCTCATTCGTTAGACCACCAGTTTTATTTATTTATTCATTTATTTATTTATATATATATATATACATACATATGTATATATATATATATATTAATAATATACATATCTATCATCACGACTCCCGTCTCTCATTTTCAACTTCCGTGTCCTTCGTAAACTGTTATTAACAAATACAGAAACAATACGTAACAAAAACGTAACTATACGACATCAACAAATGCTTGTGCTAACCGCCGTCACGAAATAAAATGAAATATCACCGAGCACTGTCGACCGCAACGTCAATCCGTACCGCCTGTCCAACGAATTTCACACATCATTCGAAAATTAACATTCGAACGAGAAATTCGCCGAAAAAAAAAATATCAACTTCTTTATTATTATTAATTGTTTTATTTTTAGTTGTTTTTTCTGGTTTTTTTGTTGTTTTTTTTTTCAAGTTTTTTTTTTTTTTCTTTCGTTGCTTCACCATTCTCGTCGATAGTCAAGCTAAAGCAAGTGACAAAAAGGAAGAAAAACGCATAAGCGCGTATACGAATGGTAAAAATCTCATACTTAACATTACTATTATTGTTGTTGTTATTGTTATTATTGTTAATATTCTTTCGCGAAAAATGTACACACGCTGTTTGATTCGTTATCGATAGGATTCGGCAATTCGACGGTACCGATTACATAATAATAATATGATTTGCTAAAGCTATATTTTCGTAAATGCAATCGAGAATACTCTAATCGCGATAACGGGCGAAGCGTACGACAGTGCGACGTATGACGTACACGAACGAAACGATATATTGATTTTACATTACCTTTTATACTTCTAATTTCCTTTATATCTCTCATATCTCATGCCTTTCGCTCTCTTCGTGTACTTTTTAGTTAATTTTTCTTTTCTTTTTTTTTGTTTTTTTGTTTTTTGTTTTTTGTTGTTCTGCTTCTATCTAGCATATCTACGAAACGGCGCCCCGTTCGTCTTGGCGTTAATCCCGCACGGCGTAATATCCTCGTATCTAATTAATTAAGTACACAGTCCTGGCGCTCACGCACACTGCAACCTATGGCACTAAGTATTCACGTTAAGTCGTCGCCGTCGTCGCTCATCGCGCTAGCGGGCCGCGACGTAACTCCCCGCGGGGCTTCGTCGTGTCCACGCATCATCATTATCATCAGCAGTATCATCATCATCATCATCATCATCATCATCATCATCATCACGCATTTCATGCAACTCGCAAAGCCTCGCTCGTCTCGATCACACCGGAGTAATATATTAAACAAAAAAAAACATTAAAACAGTCCGCCCAATCAAATTCGCACCGACGATGCGTAATCCTTTTCACAATTAATTAAAAAAAACAACGAGAGAAAAAAACGCAAATTATAAAATCAAGACTTAGAAAGTTGAAAGAAAAAGATTAAACAAAAAAAACCGAACGATCAAACTTAACTGAGCGATTTTCTATACAAAGTGCAACACCTCTCGGTGAATATAATATTTATAAAATTGATCTGTATAAGTCGTGTTCGTCGATAATAATCATAGGATATAGTACAATTTGCGTATAGTTAAATTTTTCGTCGCTCCGTCTGATTATCTCTTAACTTCGTGTGCTAGATCGAGATTTTTCTTATTATTTTTGTAAGAAATATAAAGCCGAGATAAGCAAATTTTGTCTCGGCCCTAGGTTCGGCACTCGTAACTAGGGTTCCAACCGACAGGTGCTGAAGAGACCAGCCACCAATCACCGTACTCTTACATGGCCCTATGAACTTGTAGTAGAAATAGTGTGCGGGAGGACTCTATCGGTCGAGACGAGGCAGCTTCGTCAAGAGTATTGTCCCGTGACGAAGACGACGCTCGTCGCGATCGTGTACGATCGGTTCCTCGCAACGCACATACACACGCACGCACGCACGAACACACGCACACACACGTTGCTGCGTCTGCTGGTGCAGTGTTTCTTCTCTCGTTGCCCCGCTCTGGTCAACGCACCCTGCACCCCATGCTGTATCTCTTCCTCCCTCTCTTTCTTTTGTTTTATTGTGTTTGTATGTGTAATTTCTTGTTTTTCCACTCTATTCAACCTGTCGCGCATCGAGCGCACCTGCACTCGTACGTCATTCTGTATATCGCACTCGTGGACTCTCGCATACGAATTCCTCTGGAATTCGTTGGAATTCGGGTGCGTCCACGTGACGATATTTATGCGCGTGTAGGTGGCTCTGCGCGTCTGTGTACTCGTGCACGAGTCTTGGCGTTACTTCGACGCGAGTTTGTTCAACCATGAAATTTTAGTGTGTGTGTGTCATTACGTATGTATATGTGTATGTGTTTTCATTTTGTCGTGTAATTGTGCGAACAAAGGGTGCTCGTTACGTGTCACCAGATTGAGGGACGATGGTACATAACTGGGGTGCAGATTCCAGCGTTATAATACCTTCCGTCCGTTCACCATGGGCGGAGCATCGGACGAAGACAGCATACAGAAAAAAAAAAATTTATATATCTATATTCATATTTTTTTAAATCATTCGATTGACTGATATAAATATATATATTTTTTTTTACGTTTTTAAAATACGTCATTTTTAACACTTTTACAAGTCATAGGGCGGGTCAAGTACGGGGATTGGGGGGTGGACTCGCGCGCCCTGCCGGTCAGGACTTTGTACCTCACACAACTCCCTAGTTACGAGTACCGAGACCTAGTTTCGTTCAATATTTGTATCGCTTTCGTTTTAATCGCGATTTGTTTAAGGGGACCTCACGCACATATTTCTTCTTAATTTTTCTTTTTTTTTTTTCTCTTGCATTTTGTTTGTCGCACGCACGCGCATTTTTATTCCTCACCGACTGTCCTGCATTCCGTCCCTGTCGTCGTGTAATTTCCGCATTCTATACGATAATATCTACATAAAAAAAAATAGAGAAAAAAAATAATAAAACAAGCGACGCTCCGTCTTCAATTTTTTTGATTTATCTCGATAATCAACGTTGATCTCGCACACTCTCTCTTTCTCTCTCTCTCTCTCTCGCTAATCGCTAACGATATAGATACGCCTTTCTCACTCATACACTCTTGCTCACGCATACATATTATACACGATTCTAACGATCTCGCATTTATCGCTTTATCGCACTCTCGACGCACTATACGAGTGGTAACGCTAAACCCTAATAATTTAAAAACTACTCTACATTCTCAATAGTTATCGCTCAACATCTCGCTCTGTCCTTTCGCTATCTACTATTTGCTCGGTCTCACTCTCTCGATTCCTGTCTTACCCTATCCCCCTACCCCCCCCCTCACGCTCTTTCTCGCTATCTCTCTCTATTTCTCTCTCTTTCTCTCGTGTTCCTTAAACCTGAATCTCTTTTAAAAATAGACACAAATTTATTTGTGACGCGACTCTTAAACCTATTACGTATATCCTGATCACGATTAAGTGTTTCGCCGATCGCCACGCGACGATGCGACGATTTTTCGATTTTGGGACGATCGTCACTTAATAACCGGCGCGTATCGCGTGTCCCTCCATCGTTAGTCCAAACGCGCCTTCTCTATCAGTATGTACTCTCCTCCTCTGTACAGCTTCGACGAAAACTGTATAATAATAATAATAATAATAATTGGCGTAAGGCTAAGATACGCACGGTTAATGCCCGCCTCTGTTCCGCCTGTTCTGTGTAACCTGCCTCGAAAATTATTTTATCATTTTTGTTTTTCTATCTGTTGTCATTCATCATATATAACGATGATGCATTATAGTGAGCAATGAACAGCGATTAGCGAATGGAAGATTCGTGATGTAAGCGTGAAAAATATTCAGGACGTAAAATATCTTATACGTCATAGATATAGAAATAAAAAAAGACTCTGTCTATAGTGCTCGGGTGTATCGCGCTCACGTCACGAATCTCGCCTCTCGACTCGCCTCAATTTAGTGCGTATACTGTGTTTTTCTGTCTTTTTTTTCTCATTACTCTTGTTCTTTTAGTGTTTTATGTCTCTCGTTCTCTCGATGAACGTTCGTTCTCCCGACGATCCGTGCTTCCTGCCTAAAAACCGACGCGACCCGCCGACGCCTCCCCTTTGTTACTCGCATTTCTTCCTCCCCCGCAATTTTCAAAGTAACCCGGCGCGACGCACACGCGAAATATCCGTCGCGCTCGTTCGAGATGCCGATCGTCGTGAGTCTCGCGCTCTCGCGCGCCTCAAAAAGATCTACCAGAAGCGCGTATCGGCATTTCGTTTTACTATACTCGTATCTAGACTCGGTCTCGTTTTCGAAGCACGACGCGCGCTACACTACCACACACGACTCTCAGCGTCTACTATTCGACAGCAGCAACAGCAACAGCGATAGTTCGCTCGCGAGCTCGTTCGCCTCTCGCGTCTTTTCGTTTTCGAATAGATTTTGGCACGCGCACGAGCCTCGTCTCGTGTCGCCTGTTCCGGCGAACCCGAACGAACCCCCGCGCGCGTACACCAGCTAACCGACCCCACGCGTGTCGGGCCTCTTGTAAAACGATATAAGAGAATTAAGAGAATGACGAGAACGAAAAGATCACGAAGAAAAAGAAGAAGAAGAAGAAGAAGAAGAAGAAGAAGAAGAAGAAGAGCAGGAAAGACGAGGAAGAAATGACAAGGGGTGGCGACCCTGGCCTCGAAATTCTACCAAGAAGGGTTGAAATCTCAAATTCAAGATCACACTTGTAATAAAATAACAGAAAATAAAAAGAATCTTCGTAACGGTACCGATATCAATAGAAATATAAATGAAGCAACGCGATATGTAGATCAACGATCGTGTGGAACAATGAGAATAATATAAGAAACGAGTCGCGATATGCGAAACAAGAAACGAACTCGAGAATAATAGAAATTTTCGCGATCGCGACGGGCGGCACGTATCCTCTCTTTACGCGTATAACACCATACAAAAAATATGGTAATATACACAGAGCGGAGTAACAAGTATTGAAAAAATGTATTAATTTTTTTGTGATTATCAATCGCGAGGCTATTACGAGCACGGATAAACGGCCGAGCTGATGTTGTGGTAGGCGGCGAGGGCGGCGTGCGCGTGCGCGTGCGCTGGGGGCGCGGAGGTGGCGTGCGGCGAGGTAGCCATCGCGGTGGCCGCCGCGGCTGCCATCATCATCTGTTGGTGCGAACGCTTTAGGGAGTTGGGAGTTGTGGCGGCGCTACTGGGGGTAGTGTTGTTCGACTGCGGCTGCGGGTGATTTTGGCTTTGGTTTTGGCTCAGTTGCAAGGGGGTGGTACTGCCGATGGCATGGTGGTGGTTGTGGTGGTGGTGGTGGGGGGTGATCGCGTCGTGCGGATAGTAAGACGTTGACGATGGTGAGGTACTCACGACGTCCGGCGTGCTCGCTCCGTCCGTGTGGCTGGTACTGTCCGCTGTGCTTCTAGGGCCGCCGTCGAGACCGTTGCCCATCTCGGGTGGTTTCGTGCTCTCCCGGTCGTCGATCACGAGATCGATCGGCATCTTGCCCTTTAGGCAGCTGATGTACCGATGGCAGAAGTTGTCGCAGAGCTCGTGCACCTGCAACCAAACAAAATATTCAACGGTGTTATTCGTATGATCATCTTTATTAATATTATTATAATAGTTATTATTGTCAGTCCTAAGAAATTTATGGACAACGATAACGATCGACGAATATGGTACAGTATCCAGATTAAAATTGCGTGTACCCGAATATTCTATCCTTTCGCTATGCATCAGGAGAAGAAACAAATATATATGTCTACGGTACAACGACGAGAGTATGTATATATCGTGTGCCGATAAACACCCGAGTTAGTATCGAGAGTTGCCTGTCCGTTGAAACGTATGTTCGCTATAGTTGCGATTTCCAGTGTGCGAAGCGCACATCTCTCTGTCTCCCTTTCTCCCTCGTTCGCTCTATCGTGACTGTAGCGCAGAAGCGGTCTGGCAGCGACGAGCTGGCGATGCCACAGCAGCAGCAAAGCAGCATCGGCATCGTACCAAGAGAGGAGAGGAGGTCTGACCGGTGTCCAGTCGACCAGAATGTTATGTATGCAAATGAGGGCTGACGGGCCTATAGGAAATAGCTCTCTCTCTCTCTCTCGCTCTTACTCGTCCTCACCCTGACGCGTTTGGTCACCAGCAACTAACCCTTCCAATGAAAACCCGGCAAACGGTCCACGTTCCAAAAATCGTTCCACTTATTCGTCTCTCCCAAACTATACATTGTATCAACTAGAAATCCCAACAATATCCCGTTCTCCATACGGTTTTAGATGAAAAAAAAAAAGAAAAAATAAATACAATGTATTATATAAGCAAAAACAAATAAAAATTGTTATCTTGTTATATGTAAATCGAAGGGGCGCGCGCGCGAGCTCGTTGTTGCCGATCCCGAGTCACATTATGATGCCGCCCCGCGACCGATCTCATCGTCCCTTTCTCTTGGAACCAGAAGAATCCGACCAGAGAGATCTAGCTATAGCAACTATCATAGTGGCCTATAGTGCTTGAGAACGCGCCAATACACCGAGGAACACATAACTACCTATACCTCATTTATCGTACAAAGCACACTACATGTAGCAGACGGTCTATGTACTACATAGGTACCTATTCGAGAGTCAAACACTTTTCGTTATTATAATATACATGAGCGAAACAATCACCAGCAGCAGCAACAGCAGCATTATTACAGCCGACTCTCTCACCTACGGTATATCCGACTGGTTCAACGTCGGTCACTACCTACAGGTATACGCTATTCTTATTGCCAAGGTATTTATATGTAATAGAGGAGAGCTAGGCTTCTTTTGCTCGGCCCGAGGCAGCCATCTTGACGAAGCCGAGTACTCACGCAGCGAACACCAATGGCAGAAGCATAATATATAATACATAGGCACGTATAGGCGGTGTATACGCACGTAGCCTCGTTCCGCCGTGGTTTAGAACAATGCACGCGTTTATCATCGTGCGTTTACCGTGTGCCTATATATATGTATATATATATATATATATATATATATGTGGAGAGAGAGAGAGAGAGAGAGAGAGAGAGAGAGAGAGAGAGAGAGACTGTGTGTGCTCGCCAATGTCAAGATGTATAGAGAGATCTCTTTTATGTATCTATTGCAGAAACCTTAGCATTAAACTCGATTTAAAGTATACCTAGTTGATGATGCCACGACAATTGATATTCGGAAATAAATAAATAATAATATTTAATCGAATATATTTTTTTCTGAGATTCTCTTGGATTCGTTCGGTTTCGATTTATCTCCAAAGTACAAGAGGGTAACACAATGCCCGTTCGAGATGAGCAGAGTCTCAGGCTCGGAGGGCACGAGGGAAGGACGAGGAGAAGAAGGCGGAGGACCCGAAGGACAGCGGCTATAATGCCGGACTGGTTAGAATTTGATCCGCCGGGAGTCGAGCCTAACCAGCCGACAATGCTCTCCGAGGACTCCTTCCTCGAGGCACCAGAAGAAGAAGAAGAGGAGAAAAAAAGAACAACAACGGCATGGAACATGGAGACCCTCGATCAACGATAGAGAAGAAGACGAAGGGCAGGAGAGGACACGAATCTCTGAGAGTCTGGGGGACTTCCTGCGAATGGAATGCCTCGGTTGCTGAAACATCGTTGCACCTGAGTTCGACAACGATGGATGGCCGTCATGTTTACCGGATTAATTAATAACAAATAACAAATCGGATGGAATGAATATTTTCTTGTAATTAAATTAACAATATAATATTTATAGAAACGAGATGAAAGTCTTGGTCAAATATTTGTTTCCCATGATACAAGGTCTTTGAACTGTTTTTCATATCCTTCTCTTCTTCTTCCTCTTCGTCGTCTTACGTCGGACAAAACCTTGACGAGGGTGCGCCACGAAAGACGCGAAGACACGTGGTCTAGATGGAACGCGAGAGAGCGATCGATTTCGTTTCCGGAAATTCAATCGACTTCTTCTTTCGCCCTTTTGCGACCTCAACACGTGTCTTGACTCTTGAGACGCACGAGCCATCGGTAGTTGATGCACAAGCGCTGTTAGCGCAGCCCTGGCACCCACCATTCCATAACCCGATCAAGGGTGAAGTGTTTCGAATCCGTATACCCATAACCCGTCCTCCTCGTGGGTTACTCTACACCACGAGTCATGATCGCCACTGGATTCGTTCGCTTGCCCTTTTGCGACACACGATATCACGACGAGATCCAGGTTCGTCGTTTCACGCCGACTAACAACCCCCTTAGGGTCCTGTCAACGATATAACCGCCTTTTTGTAAACACCTGCTGCCTCGCTGCATTTTCGTATTTACGTGCATTGCTAAATGAACCAAAGAAATCACGCAGCGCTCCGGGGTCTTAAGAACAAGAAATGTAAACATTTGTCTTTTTTAAACAATTTTACAATGTATAATCTTGTACTATTCTTGCTTATTGTTTTCCATTTTTACCATATCACCTTCTTGAGGAAGTCCTTTGATCGATTTCGGCTTTTTCACGGAGGAACGAGTGTGATGAATGGAAAATAATAAGAAAAAAATGTACAAGGTTCTACTTTGTATCCTCGTTTCAAAAAAAAAAATACATAAAAAGCCAAGTTTGAGAAAAAATTTTACTCGTCAAGAAATTAAAAATATTCAAACTGCTCGAAAATCTCATTACTTTGAAATATTTTAACAAACATTGTAGTCAATAACGCAAAACTTACCGCGTGACTGATGTAACAAATTTTATATCGATCGTTCGAGTCATTTAAAAGTAATTTACCTTTTATTTTTTCAAGCCTCGTTAATCGTGAATATAAAAAATTCAATGTTCTATAAGATTCGAGCACGCCTATGTCGATTTTAATCAAATTTCGTACGAAATATGTTTCTAAACGTTATTACGTGAGTGTCTAAGGCTTTAACTCGTTTCGTCAAATGACTCGAAAGAAAAAACGATTGAAACACGAAATAGTTAAATTGCTATAAAAATCCGAACCCCTCCACCGATCTTCACCAATTTGAACATCTAGCAACGCTCAATGTCAAACTGTTCGTCCCAATATAAATGTTAATTTCAAATGGTCCGAGTTAACGCGTATTAAAATCAAAACCGTTAATTTCATTTCGAAAAATACAAAATCTTACAAAATCCAATAATTTTTATAGATTTGGCTAAAATTGAGTATTCGTAAAGACCTCTATAATAAAAAAAATTGCATTAGTTTGATCATTTACAGAGATTTGTCAAAAAACGTTAACAACATTTCAATCCGTGCTTCAATATTTGACAAAAAATATACCGCGAAAAGGTAGATTTCTGTTTGACCTGCGTACAAAGCAGACGCGCACGTACGCACCCTTTTCTAAACTACGTTTCTGAAAATTTCACACGATATACAGTATCCCGACATGAAAATATAGCGAAAGAAAAATAATTTCACGAAAACAAAGATTCGTTCGAGACGAAGGAAAAATAATTGAAAAAAAATAACAACTACAAAAGAAAAATGATTTATGAGAATTCAAGAGCAAGACGACGAAATGAGTACCTATATGTAACTGGATATCCGAGCGAAAGACACCCGAGAGCGATATTCGTATTATCTTACGTAGTACTATAGTTGAGAGTGTAGTAGTGATGTACATACACGTATAGATATAGCTTTGGAGAACGGTACGACCTTCGACATCCTGCCGAGTCACCACAGCGCGCTTACGAAGATATCCTTCCTCGATACTTATCATCGGCGCACATCACGCTATACCGAAAGCAGATGCCACGGAGAGCCAAGAAAATATCGTGTGTCACGAGGACTGATCCTGCGACGTAAACCTACCGAGTTTCTATAGCTTACGCTATACCTACTGTGGCGTATACAGTGTGTGTATAGTGAAAATAATCTACCTCTTGCGGGGTAACGACGAGGACGATCCTCGGACACGCAACGACCTAAATTCAATTTTATCATGGTTAGGGATATCTTCGTAGCAAGGTCGACTCGATACTAATCGACCGCCCACGAGTAAACGGCAAAATTGTCGCTCTTACCCTCTGAGACCTGCGAAACGAGAATTTAGACGTAGCAAGTTTAGAGCCAACGTCGAGACGCGCGAATTAGAATAATGCCTTGACGGTTTCCTGTTGAGATTCGATAACACGTTTATAGAATTTATCGTTTGTTATCGCAATTCAGTGAAAATAAACCCGCAAAGTCCAAAATGTCGAATGATTCTCAACAAGTGTGGCTCGTTACTTTGGTATTATTGCAGTTTTACGGACGATTTAACGAATTCCAAGGGCGTTACATCCACGCGATTGTATCCGGCACCTTGACTAGCCAACTAGCGAAGTAAGTCGAGAATTCTTCTTGTAGCTCGGATTTGGTAGTTGATCTTGCAAAAGTAAAAAAAAAGTGTTCCGAAGGCTTTTGATGCAGGGTTGACCGCTAGTTTGAAAACTGAAATGGACGCGTGAGGGAATGATGATGCCCACGAGCCGTTCGTGTATGCTTATAAGTTCAAACGCGAAGTGAAAGATGAAGAAGCCAAGGGCGAATCCGTGGTACGGAATGGAGAACAAGTCGAATAACCAGTTTTCTATTCAAAGACACTTTAAACGGTCTGTTATCCCTGAGTAAACCCGGAACCCCTATATTTCCTTTTAGCTAACAACCCTTTTCCTTTCCTGTCTTCTCTGTTTAGCCCTTTGTCCGGGGCTTCGGGAGGGAGGTTCCGCGTTCCGCAAAATCGTGTAGCTCTCCGCACGTCGCTCTTTCTCTCTTTTTTTCTTCCTCTCCGACACGACACGAAATTATCTGCAGGCAAGATGAAACCTTATTTATTCCTCTTTCAGTTTGAGCTTCATCACTGAGAGGCCGCAGGTCTTTATTTCCCGCTTCTTCCTGTCTCCTGAGAGTCTCTGTCTTTTTTCCTCCCGCGTGCCCTTCCATCCCAAAGGCCACGGAGCACATACGGAGTTTCGGAAAGGCAAACGCAACGAAGAATGGAATGAATCCGGGGTATAGTTTAATACATGCGTTCCTTGGCTTGCCGTACGAGATGAAGAGAACAAGAAAAAAAAATACCAGTACGAGGAGGAGGAGAAGAGGAAGAAAAATCGGGGGAGCCCCATTTACGGCACAATGGGCTTCTTTGAATCCGAAGGTAATGAAGGTTTCGGGGTGTCTGCTCTGTCTCGGTAGGAACCGCATCAGCAGCAGCAGCAGCAAAATTCTGAGCGACCGCGAGAGCAGTATTATTCAAACTGAGTCTTCGACGGACCACCCTTACGGGCACGCACACAATTTCTTCATGAGACACGATCTACCGGGTGTCCCGATCAAAAACCCGTCTCCTTCTCATTCCACATATGTTGCGGTAATAATTATTTTGAAAATTAAAAGTTCTTGCACCGTGGTGGGTCGAGAAATAAAAATATGCGTAACTATATACGAGTCTGGGTGCGTCGTTCGAGTCAACGGCAAATATACGTATGAATCTGCATCAGAATCCATCGGTGCATCGCATGGCAACTCGCTTTGGTATGCGCATCGCGCGCGACCATGCTCTCTCGCCGTAATACCCCGTAAGAAATGTACCGCTCTGCTCGGAGCTCGCGGAGAAGATAGCACTGAACTGGACGATAGCCAGTGACGGAACGCGTACTGTATATGCATGTTGAACGGTCTGCGCAGGGACTGCCCGGACGACTCGTCTTTCGAGCATCCAGGAACAGCAGCAGGCAAGCAGAGCATTCGCCGCGAGTTCCAAGTGTGTGTGTCTGTGTGTGTACGAAGCCGGATGGAGGCAGCAGGAGTCACGCGCTCTGTCTTCGTCTCGCCCTCTATGCGCCACGACGCACACTCGCAAAACGTAATTATGCTAATACGCGATTGGCTCAAAAATGTTAAACGCACCGTTGAACACCGCGGGCTACTATCGAGACCGGCGATTGGTCGGAGGATGTCGGCTCACTTTACCCGCCGTTTGTTCTTTCCTCGCTACGGTATTTATGGAATCTTCTTCATCGCACCCTCGCAACTCGCACGAACCACGATTTGCGCTCGATCCTCTCTCTTTTCGCATTCTTCGCGTGATGAGCGCCCCGAGAGATATGTGCTGCTACGCGCATCATTATGGACGGGATCCTACTGGTCGATCGTCTCAACCGAACGTTTCAATCTTCATTACAAGCCAACGTGCTGCAGAAATCGAAGTGAACACGTCGATTTTATTGGTCAAATTATATTCCCGACGTTGTATTCCTTGATTTTACTGTCAGCACGCTTTGGACTTTGGACGAACGAATGATTGGCAAAGAAACGGACGAATGTAAGAGGCTCGGGTTTATCCAGTGCAACACCGAGCATTATTTACGATCGGGGAAAGTCGAGTAAGGCTCCGTATCGTATAATGATTTAAAAAAAAAGAAGGGAAAAAAGGATCAATTCCACGTTTACTAGGAGAAAACGTGGGAACGCCTGCGATAGTTTACTATTTTGTGTTTGTCCTGTATATTTTGATTTTATTATTCATTCCAATCGGGTTCGGTGAATTTCTATTTCTCGGATTATAGAGTATAATACATCGGAGGCGCTCTCGTAGTGCAGGGGATTAAAATGGCCGGCCTCACGACAGAGCGACGACTGTTGCGGCTGGCCACCGGCAGAAATTGCTGAGGGATCGCGCTCTCGATACAGCAGGCTTTAGCCTCGGGTATCGATTTATAATATAATCGTGGTAAATGAGGAAAATTGCTATGAAATTGCTCGATAAACCGGGCGGACCGGTGGTCGAGCTCGGCCTTCTTTCGCGGCTCCGTCTTCCTCCCACCTCTCTCAGCGAACTTTTACCCTTTCTCACTTCTTCATCCACCGCTTCGTCATCGCCCTCCGATACAGAATCGATGGCGGCCGTTCTGGGTCTGACTAAAGATACTTGCCATTTCGATAGAAGTGCTTTGGGCATCGATTTGCTTGCGTATCAACGAAGGAAATCTCGCTGAAAACATCATCGAAATTTACAGCTCGGAACACGCATCCGTGGAGATAGATAGGGAGGGAGACAGAGAGAGAGAGAGAGAGTTACAAAAATACACAAGCGAGATGATAGTATCAGCACCAAACTACTAAAACGAGGTAATTTCCGTTCGTCTTGCCACCCATCGGACAGCTAAATCACTCCACTTAGAGGGAGAGTCAAAAGAGATCGTTGGCACGGTTGTCTGTGTTTGAGCTGCTATGCGTTCTAGTCGTGGATCCATCGGCAACACCAAAGCACGATGTAAAGCGTATAGACAGCAGCGCATCAGCCGTTCTGATGCCGAGAGGGACTCTCGCGAGCTTTCACTGCTATTACGGAAAATTGCTCTCCTCCGCGTGCTTCTCTCATTATATTCCGTATACGTAACAGATGTTCCCAGGTGTAAAACGTGGGCCACATCGTTCACTCCCTCTCTCAACCAAAACGAACGATTCTCGTGATGCTTACAAATGGAATCGTTAAAGATATTAGCCGACAGCACGGTGGAACGCAGCTTGCAACCTTTTCCTTCCATCTAATCCTACTGCTACTGCTACTGTTACCGTTGCTGTCTATAATGGACGTTATATCTCGAGTTGTCTATAAGCAAAGTGGCAAGTTTAAATCGGTCCGCAGTTTCAACCCAAGATTTATTATCGCTAAATCCTTCCACGACTGACTTCTGGTTTATAGTTGTAACTATTGTTATTATCCTATTATTTTATCACATAGAGAAAGAACTCACCTTTTCAAGCTCGAGGAGGTGAAACCGGAGGACCTGAATCGCTTGAACCATCTGGAAAAACAAAAATAAAATATTCATGAGTAAAAAATTGAATTCAGGAATGATGCGTAGATGAATAATCCGATAAGTGTTTACGAAGAAGTTCACCGGATGAGGTATGAGAGGCTGAGGAAAAAGCAGCAGGGACATCGCACAGTGCGTAACGCGTTATGCGATGCCTCTACACGTATGCGCTGCATGAGCACGGATGCGTGTATCGCGCGCGAGTGAGATCCGTGCCGCGGAATAGCTCGCATAATTTCCCTATTCGCCGTGACGTTTAATGTGGCGTGTCACGCTCTCACCGCGCGGTGAAAACATAGAGAGAGAGAGAGAGAGAGAGAGAGAGAGAGAGAGAGAGAGAGAGAGAGAGAGAGAGAGAGAGAGAGAGAGAGAGATATTCTCAAAGTAGTCTTGGAGGAGTGTGATCGCCGCAAAGGGAGTCACCCTCGCGAAACGACGAACAGTTCCAGGCAGCTCTTCCGAGATCGCAAAGCCGAAGAATTCCTTCTGTCTCTCTTCGACTCTGCCTGCGGTGTACCCGCCTATCCCGACATTTCCTTTTCCCTTTGCCGAGTGTGTCAGCTCCGAAACAAGAGCATTCGGCGCTGCATAGCGCCGATTCAATTAGGCAAACCGGTAATCTTAATTGTTAATTAACACGATATTTATGCAATTATGGTCTATTATGATTGTGGTGCAGCGATAGCCGCGAGTAAGCGAGACGAAATAAGCATCGAGCGCGAGTCCCCGGACTGATAACGCGAGCACGACCATCTCGTCCTTTCTCTCTTTATTCACTCAGCATCCCTCGGTAATTCTCGTAGCGAGATCACCCGTTCTTGATTCGAATATGTATTCGAATACACGAATGGCAATCATCGAGTGCCCCACGAGCATTCTACAGCATACATTTTAATCGCAAGCACGCCCGAGATGTGCTTATTACAGTAGGTTATGGAAGCTTATCCGAGGGGCAAGGCGAGTCACAGATTGTCCTGCATCTTCGGCTCCAGGAAAACCCAATGAATGCCAGCAGCATTAAAGCAAAGTAACTCGATCGACTAATTTAAGCCACACGCAAGAAAAAACGAAGGTCCGGCAGCCACCGACGAGTCAGAGAAGCGCGATAATCAGCGTTACGATCGACGACGAATTAACGTTACGAGCGAACATATCGCGAAACATGCTCTCAAGCCCCGGGAGATAATATCTAACGAGGAATTTTAAGTGACGGGATTCAACGCGCGGACCAACTAGGGAACCATCCGACAAAAACATGTGCTCGTATCGCTGCACATATTATTAATATTATTATTATTATTGTTATTACCACCGTATGTTAAACATTTCTATAAATAATACCATAACGGAATCCATCACAGGGAACAGTGGATCTCATTATGTGGGCGTGCATGCGTGCGTGCGACTCATCGTCCGCTGCAGTCACGCCGGGAGCGCGAAAGCAAAAGTGTCGGGGCGAATCGCGAACGAACGGGGATCGTATCGCGAGATGTTAGCCAGGGTAAGCGCGACCAACGGGCGAACGCGAGTCAAGGAATTAAGCGAAAGAACGCGATCGAATACGCACGCGCTGATGCGATCCGTCCTATACAGCGGTCCACGGTTCTTCCTCCTCTTCTCCTTCCGCTGATGCGGTACACCAAGTGGCTGACCGAGCTTACGGATCACGGACAATGTATCTACTGTGCGGGATGTCTACCCTGCTGGTCAACACCGCTGATGCTGCAAATGCAATGCAGTAGAAGGAAGGCGAAAAGCGTGAAACTCTTATACTCTTTGATTTCGTATACGTACTGCATGTTAAACACTCCAAGAGCCAAGTGGTTCGATGCACGAACGCAGAAGCTGAGCCTCAGCTCGTTCTATCGCACGGAATAAAACGCTCGGGGCGTGAGCAAGCCCTTCTCCGCGCGAGCACTCGCGACGATGTTTTGCTCCGATCGCTCATCACGTGATATTAATTAACCGCGAGCCGGAGCGACGTGCCGAGTCCGATGAGGGAACCAAACGAAGGAGAAGAAACAAGGGAGAATCGCAGAAAAAGCATGGAAGCACCGAAGAAACAGGGAGATGGTGTTATTTATAAGACTCAATGGAACGAGCTTGCTCCGAGGAAACGACATGACGAGTACAAACGTAAATTCACTCTCCGATGTTCTATAGTACACTGCGCTATACTGTTCTACTATAGCAGTATAGTTGTATACTACTCGTACGAATCGTATTATGCATGCGTGTAATGAGAGCGTTGTAATTTCAATTACACAAGTATTTGCAAAGTGATTTATATTCACGATTCTTTGTGTATAATCCTCTATTCACTATGTACATAAACTTTGTTTAATATTCTATAAACCGTTGGTGGGTTTTTCTTTCGTGCTTCTCGATGACCAGTTTATCGGCTGAATATCGTATGGGTAGGTGTATAGGTACTTGGAATGGTCGAGACGACAACGCGTATTGTTATCGATCCGGCCATTAATTAGCGACAACGACTCTTTTATACGTGTAACCTGCTGTCTCTCGACTAACGACCATTGCAACACTGAACCCAATGGATGCACTTGATTTTTACATTTCTTTTTTTGTTTCACTTTTTCTTTTCGAAATATATTTATTAAATCAAAGCCCATGATCGGTATGCCAGTCAATCTCTCGTCTTTAAGCTTCTTTGGGATACAATAATACGCGCAGTCTATTCTGCGCTAGAGATATATACTCACGCATCGAGCGTACGCAGGTTAACCGAGAACGCGCACATTTCTAGGCCACTCGGGAATATCTACGACGTCGTAAATCTCGCGTGGTGAAGCGCCGTCGATCGATAGAAACGCTAAACGTTAAACGCTAAACGTTAAACGCTAATAGGAGAGACCGAGCCACTCGCGCTAATACTTCCGTGAAGAGTAAAATGAATTATTACGACGGAAATTAAAGGAGACTGGGTAAGAAAAATCTTGGCAGATCGATAGAATCGTATGCGTTATACGTTTATTAACCCAGAGCAGGTGATAGATTTTTTAAAAGAAGCTGTATATACCACGACGGTACACGACGAGTATACGATATTTTATAAATTGGAAAAAAAGTGCCCGGGGAATTCAGCAATTTGCCACAAGTTCGTGATATGTAACGGCTCGCAAACAATTCGCGTGCGTGTAAGCACGTATGGGTCGTTACGCAGTCGTAAAATAATCATGACGAGAGTGTATCTCTCGCGATGAAACACCGCGACAGTAGTTACTGCGGATCGGAGCTGTGCACGCCGATCGTGAGTTATACTTGGCGAGTTCGACTCTCTCTCTCACTCTCTCTCTCTCTTCCGCGCGTGGCTTTTAAATATATCGAACGACGATAAATTTGTATCGTGGTGAGTCGATCCGTAAGCCAATAACGAAGACGTTACTACTGCACCGATCAGGCTGATTTCATTCTCGAGTTTTTCTTTTGTTTCTTTATAAAGCGAGTTATGTCCGCGGCACGATGGGCCAATATCGTTAGCATGTACACTATACGCTTCACTTCTGTGTATGCATGTATACCATCGAGTATAATCGAGAGATGGCCGTGCCCGATTGCCGGAAAGGTCGTTCTCACCCGTTGACCATTCGTTCCTCACCGCGAGAACATCAGAACCGATAGAAGCTCGCGCTCGCGCGCGCGTCGCTTAATGAATGGACGTTAATTGTATCAATTATCAATGAGGAAGAGACGCTGGGGCGAGAAACGCGCGAGAATCCCGCGACGACCAACTCTTATCGATGCCTGGTGATTTACGATTCTCGTCCTTTCGTCCTGCCTCTCACTCTCTCTCTCTCTCTCTCTCACTTTCTCTTTCTCTCTCTCTCTCTCTCTCGTCATTCTAGAATATTCAACGTATTTTACTGCTGCTACCTGGTTGTGTAATGTAACTCCGAGCGAGGCTCACGCGTCATATTTCCTTTTCTAGCGCACTTTGGCATGCAAATGCCATTTTTCATTTATATATTTTTACAACGTGAGCCAAGTATGGAAAATGAGAAAGTGCGTAGTTACAATTTAGGACGTGGTAAAATAAAATAAAAATAAAATAAAAACGTTCAACGTTGCATTATTTACCAAAAATATTGATCAATGAAACCAACTGTTTCGAATACGTAAATTTAAAAAGGATTATGACTCATTCGTTACTTATCGAAAGTTTAACACTTTCGATATACTGGAAATTCCCACGAATCATTTTCGAGAGTTTGAGAGTCCGAAGGTAGCGGAATAAGTAGAGAAAGAATCGAGGTGAAGGAGGCATATTGTACGTGTAGGAGAGGTAAGTCGATGCATAACGCTTCCAATTTCTCGGTAGGTGGTATACCGCGTCATGCATCATGATGCAGGTACCGGCATAAATCCGTCGTCGATCGTTCGTTTACCCGCGCCTGGAAGCACCATTGCACTTGGCGCCTCAGAGTTAAAATAATATAACGAGGAGACGAGAGAACCTGCATTATTCTGTCTCTACAGAGTATAAAATACCAGAGACGAGTAAAGTATCGTACGGTACTCCACTGGATTTGTAATAGCTTCGTACCGGAGGTAAACGTATGCCCACGCTCGCGCTCGTCCACGTTACTTGTAGTACTTGTGCAAGCATATGTACGTACATATGCGTGCTACCGCATTGTACACGTGCAGTGTCGAGCGCGTATCGAGATAATAGCACGTCTCGTGCCACGGGCCATCAAACGTCCGCGGTTCATCGTCTTAATAGCTGGGGATTTATAGACACGGAGAGTCGCAGAGTGGACCGGCGTTGGCGACACGCGGAAAACTCTACAGCAGAATAGAAGCAGAGCCGAGGCTATAAAAATCGGTGTGACTCTTGTGAGGGACTTCGTCAACGAGTGAAAAAGAGTCAAAAGGAAGAAAAAGGAGAGAGAAAGAAAACATTGACTCTTGACGCGCTTGTTATATAGGGCTGCGTAGGCATAGACGGAGTAAAGGAGGTTAGGAAAGAGGGGACTTTGCACGCGGTGTGGCCGACTGAAACGCTCACAGTCGCACACACGTGTTCGCGAGTGTGTGCGTGGGACTTTACTGCACCTGCATTTTTGTGAATATTTTCGGCGACATTAACGTCTTAACGAGGGGCCATAACAAGCCCAAAAAGAGAAGCACCGGCAGAAGCAGCAACGACGACGAAGGCTTCTTCTTATTCTCCTTCCTCCCGTCCTTTTGGTTTCCCTCTCCCTCGCCTGGTCGCTCTCTTTCGTCTTTTTATTTTTATTCTTGTCTTTGCACTCCGGCACAACCGGGCGACATAAACCGGGGACTCGTATACGCGAAGGGGATGCCGTGTGGTTGTATTTCTCTAAGGGCCATTGCCACTGCTGCTGATCTCTCGCTGTGCTACGAGAGAATCAAGAGCCCAACGAAGGAGGCACTAAAAGCGTCTTAGTTGGAAATTATGCCCAAGGTGAGGACCACCCTTCGGCCGATGTGTGTTACACGGCGACACACGCAGCACGTAAACGAGAGAAGAAAAATAATGAAATTGAAGTAAGAAGGTCTGAAAAGGTCTAGGGAACTCCATGCGACGACAGTCTTGCCGACGAAGAATAACCAAAGAGCGAAGACAACAACCGGGGAAGAAAGAACACATGGCACATATCGATTTCTCGTGATCCAACAACACGGAGTAGGGCAAAAAGTCTCGAGTCGACGAAAGTCCTGTCGTCGTGACGGAATAACTTAGTGCGGTGAATCCGATGATAGGACGCGAGATGGCGTCGATAGCAGCAACAGCCAGAGTAGCTTGACTCTGCGGTGCCAAAGGGATTGATGTATATGCAAAGTTTTTTCGATCTTCCCCTCACATTTACCAGGACCTAGAAAGATCGCGAAGGAATGAAGCTGACGCCAACGCGACGCGCGCGAATCCTCTTCGGTGTAGTGTATCGAGGTGAAGAACGCGTCGAGGGACCACCCGAGACGTCTGCTCTTACCCTCCTGTGCTTTTCAAATTGCATTGCATTATCATTCTTTTCTCAATTATACGATTTACGCTTTGAAAATTCGCGACACGCCTTGTGCAATAACAACGCTCTTTAGAAAATCCAAAGATTTTTATTTAAATAGAAATTACAAATTTTACGTAATGTCTGTTTTCTTCGAAAAATAACGTGATTTCGTTTATCGACACAGATAACGACTAATGGAAAAATATCTGAGATAAGTCGTATGCAAATTGCGCCTCACGCTTAAAAAAAAATAGATTAGAAGTCACTACAGTCGGCAATTTATTATAATTAATATTTCAAACCCCGTGGAAGAAATGTCAAATAGCGAAAAACTTGAGAGACAAGTATGAAATAAGATAAAGGGCAGAGCGAGACCGAGGTAAGTGTTTGATCACGAAAGATCGCGTGTGGGAGATCGATGACACCGGTAGAATCGCCATCATGGCTGAGAGGCGCCTTTGCGCTTGTGATCCTCGGGAGAAAGAGCACGTCGCTTCGCGTTGAACGGGATCGGCGATCGATCCTTCGGGTTCTTCGGTTCATTGCTGCCGATGCTGCTCTGATGCAACTAGTATTATATCCTTGTTGCCGAGGCCCTTTCCTCGAGGTTCCGTTACCGCCTTGTGGCACGGGGCCACGTGTTCGTTGCCTCTGTGGGCTTCGAGTCTATACGCGTGTGTATCTCATTTACAGAACGACTTCTCACGCACGTTTCATGAATTTTATTTGGGCATCAACGCAACGACTCCCTGGATCCATCGCAGCGAATCGCGCCTCCGATATTCACGACAAAAAAAATAATAAAGAGGGAGAACCGCAAATAATCCTAAACATTTATGTTGGGTGAGAAGAGAAGGACTCTTGGAAACGAAAAAAACAAATTTCGACGAATCCTTATTCGCAACGAGTGTAAAAGTCGAAAGCAGAATTAATTTTGAGCTTTTTCCTTTTACAATCGTAACGATATTGTGCATTTTTCAGTGGTTAAAAAGGCGACGACAGGACAGAAAACTTTGTAGAGAAATTCTGGGTGGCTGGCCGTCCTCTCTTGTTGGCACGGGCGAACAGACTCGAGAATAAGAGTGAATTCGCTTTCGTTATAAAGTTAATATATTTATACGAGCTCCATAGCATTACTGCTTATTTTACTGTGTTACCGGAATTGAGCGTAAGAACAAGAGAGGATACTCGTACTTGGCGGTACACCCTGCAACAACCACAAGCATACTGCTCTCCCGTAATTATTTTTTATACCTAAGACCTGACAATTAGCATCTCATTGGCTCATTTCTCGGCGTATGCTAATAAGAATCTTATTTAAGAGCTCGCTATGCGTGTCTAACTCTTTGCCTTCGTTTCTTATTCTTCCTCTTCTCTTCTTCTTCTTCTTCATCTTCTTCTTCTTCTTCTTCTTCTTCTTCCGCCAACGTGAAACCAACGTCGACACTCGCATGGCCACTTCCATCTTTCTCTCTTGTGCATCGTCATCCTCGTTGACCAGAAGAGTCCGAGGCCGTTGCGCTTCCCTCTCTCGTTCCATTTACGACGTCGACGCGAAGTGGAAGAAAAGAGCAAAACGAGGAACGAAGAATGCGAAGAGAAAGACGAAGAAGAATACGAATGAAAGGATAAAGCAAATGAGAGAAGGAAACTACCAGCCACGAGATTCTCTCTTCGTTTATCCGCCCACCTCGAGTGTCCCCTTCAAGTATGTACCGTATTCTCGAGCATGCGGATTTCCAATACGGAGAACGCTACGCAAGCACATACTTTACTGCACGACGAGTACCGCAGACGCAGACAACTCCAAACAATTTGAAAAGTGTGTTATTCTCAAAACACTGACTAAACAGAGATACAGAGATACGCATATGGGAACTCAACGTTCACGCGTGGCTATGAAATGCCATAAGCATTCTACGAACGTATGTCATAAACCCTGTATCCACTTTAACAAGAGAAATAGCCTATGGAAGAGGCAATTCCAGGCTCGAAATATATATCCCATCTTATTTTCCGTTCCTGCAAAATTATCGACAAAAAGCGTGAGGTCGATCGGTATAGCGAGGAGCAGGAAACGGAGGCGAAGGATGCGCGAGAACGAACTTGGTACGGAGAGTCGACTGGAGGAGAGCGACCGAAAGAGGGGTTTATGAAAGGGGCAAGGGGGTAGAGAGCGAGCCTGTTGCAGGAGCACACGGTAGCGATAACACAAAAACCATTGACTCTCCTCACTCTTAACGATAGAGGCTCATTGCTCGTAGATTGCGATTTGTTACGGAGGTAATGAAGCCGCGCAAGGCTTCTGCGAGGCTGATGCTCGCCCGGTCGTCCTGTTGCTTCTACCGTTCCTCGCAACTCTTCGACGGCTCCCGACCGCCTCGGTAAAAGCACGAGAAAAAATCTCGAGTCTCATTCCGATTCCCAGGTGATATCTCTAAACAACTGCAATCGGACTCACGATTAAGCCCGTATCTTATTTATCCTCCTGTGTGTCGGCGACGCGGGAAATAACCGACTTTTCTTAGGCACTATAACGCACGGAGTTAATTTAATTTTTGTTAGATTTACGATCGGCGGTAGAAAACGCATATTTGTTGACAAACGTCAATGGGATTTTGCAGCATGACGTAACAGAAGGGCGATAAGAATTTATTTACTGCCTATGCGCGTGTGTGTAAACGCTTTTTCTTTTTAAAAAATTCATCCGACAACCCATAAATATTTTTATATCTTTTTGCATCTTAGAAAATATAATTAGCGATTGAAATCAATTGCCTTTTTTTTTTTTTAATGATTCTGCAATTTTTGTTATCAAGTTATCGAAACAAAAAAATTCTTCATTTTTATTTACGTCAAACAAAATATAATTCGTTTCAATAAAATAAATTCCTTCGCACTTTGTTCCTTTCTTTGAGTTATCGACTGATGCTGCGAACGGACTCACTTAACATTCGATCGTCCAAGCACACCGGATGGTGGTAATAGCTTTTCAGACTGGATTTTCAAGTGCATGCATCATTGCTGTTTCTCTATGACATAGGAATGGTAGCGGGCGCGACTCTTTCCTCTTTACAATTTAGATGAATGCTCGTTTTTCCGAGATGGCGGGGCGCAAGTATGTACAAGCCGTGCAGAGGCTGTCTCCCGAGGCCAAGTGCGTATTCGATAGGTTCGAAGAGTACGTATAGCCGATGCGCGTGCACGCGCGGATGCATAATGCAAAGAGCTGCGAGTAAGACGCGCGCGGTGTCTCCCGGCAAACTACATAATATTTTCCCGTGTCATTTTTATTTCAACTCTTTTTGTCGGTTTCTGCGACGGTGAGCGCTCCGCGACGCGCACCACGCTCGAGCCCTTTACGAGTGCGCGCGTTCGCTCATTCTACTCAGATATAGACCAGCGTCGACAGCATTGAGCAACAGTCGTGACAACGGTGTAACTCGGCTGCATCTGCGTCTACAGTATCCACAACGTCTGATGTATTTTGCGTGGGCGAAATTCCGCGACTCGAGCCGATCGTTCATCCTGCTTGAGCCCTCGGCGCTCACTCGTCAAAACAACAGTTGACGCGCATTCCTTTCGCCAGGATCTTCCCTTCACCGCGGCACAATACGCATTCGACAGTATAACGAAGATACGAGTCATAGTGTAAAAAAAAAAACGTAACTGTCAGATCGGTAAGCAACGCTTCACGGTTCTACGTGTCTCTCATCCCAAGCCAGAACGTAGAAAACTCGGGTTATTTAAGAGCCATTCACCGCCTTATATATACGAGTATATATAAATATATCCCACGTACGTTATCGATAAGATCGGTCTGCGTGCGCGCGCGCGCATGCTTCTGCGAGGACACTTGAAATACTTCTTCCTCGAGTTACGAAAGTCTGAGATGAATGTATCCGTAACATTCCTCGATACGCCCGAATAAACAGTTAATAAAAATAAAACAGCGAGATATATTTTTTTTAATTTTGAAAAAACAATAATTGTTTGTTATTTAACGTCGATTAAAAATTTTAAACATGTTTAGGAACGGATCCGGTATTTTTTTCGACAGACACGGGAAACGAGAAAACAAAATTGTACTTGGATAAATTGTAAATAAAGAATATAATAATTATTATTAAATTGTACACTCACCAGCGAGTCCACCTCCGGGTCGGCTATGTAGTAAGGCTTCTCTTGTCTGATCTGTAACACATTTATACCACGTAAGTACTTCAATAAAAAGATCCACCGGTAATTGCAATATTAAATGGTGGGGGCCTAGCGTGATGTATATATCGAAACGATCGTATCAACGTAGCGGCACTCTAAGCGATTTCCTTCGCGTGCTCCTACTTAATTGGACCCCCTCCGCAACGCGTTATACTATTAGTAACGTGGTACGTGTACGTACGAAGATGCCAAGTCGGAGGTAAGGCCGAAGGGTCGAGTGGGATATACCTCGAGACTCACCGGAAATACGCCGGAATACGATGGAATTCAAGGAGACGTAGATAGGAGATTTTGCAACAAGGACGCACTTCCCTTTGTATTACTCTCTCGGTAACATCTGCGCACAATTCTATCTGTATCTCCATATTACTTATGTAGGTATGTACGAGTTAATCAACAAGGCTTATAGCCAAACTAAATATTAATGTAATGCAGTGTGGTTGCGCGCGCGCGCGCGCACACACACACACGATTCCATCTTCCGCTTTTCAATCAGCGTTCTTATACGTTAAATTTGCAGGAAGTCATGGAATATCATTCTAATAATCATGTACATCGGGACTTAATACAATTGAACTGTACAATGGAAATGCAGAATGATAAGAAATATACAAAATAATAAGAGAGATTATTATCCATATATAGAATTCGTGTAATTATACGAAAGATATGAACATAGCGAATGTTTGTGAATCTTTAGAGATTCAAGAAAAGGCGCGAAACACTCTAGAAACGTTGGGATGTATGGTATGCCTTAAGAGTTGAAATCGTCTATCTGTCTTTTCCACTCGTCCTTCGCACCGTAATATGTGTGTATGTGTGTGTACCATTCGTTGTATTCATGAGGCTGAATTCTGAATGGGAGTTCCTGGCACATCGCGAGACCGAGCGTATAGTAATGAAGGTGTCTCGTACGTCGGACAAAAATACTGTCAACTTTGAGGAGTCGTGGTCAAAGAGTGCAAGGGGAGCAGAGGAGGTGGCGAATACGAGAAGGAAGATCGAGATGGAGAGGAACGAGAGAGAGAGAGAGAGAGAGAGAGAGAGAGAGAGAGAGAGAGAGAGAGAGAGAGAGAGAGAGAGAGAGAGAGCGATTGGCAAAGGGACGACGCGATGGATGGAGAACGAAAAGAAGAGAGAGAAACTAGTTCTTGCAGCCTCCTGCACCGCTCTCCTGGTGCTGCTCTCACTGTTGTGTAGGTCTTTGCTGTTTTTCGACGGTCCCTCAGCGGACGCTAACGCCGCACAGGTAGACATCCCGATTACAAATTGTAAACAGTCTCTGCCCTTCGGCAGCACCGATACAACGAACAGTTGCAGTAGCCGTACAGAGAGTCTTATACTATTTTCTCGCACGATACTTGCAACGTCTCGGTGATAGAAAGAAATGAAGGAAGCAGAGAAAAATAAAAATATATCGTACGTATTGTATTTTACTCGAGGGAATCGACGCAACCGGAAAATATTATAGTAGCCATTCGCGGCTCCGTTGCACTGTGCGAAAAAGGATATCTTCCCGATGCCACCACAGTCACGAATCGCTCTTGCTGAGGGGTTGCTGCACGAAGGAACAGAGAAAATACGAAAGAGCGAACCTCGAGAATCCAAGCTCTATTACTGAAACAAGGTCAGGAATGAAACGGATGCGTCAGAAAGATTCTCGGACGTCCAGGTGCGTGCATCCCTCCGTTGCGTTCGATATAGCATCACCCGTGTACACAGAAATGCAAGAAAGAGCGGGATAAGCGGTCGCTCGATGGTAAAGACGAGAATGCCGAGCGGTCCAAAATGGCGGAGGATTCGTACAGGAGAAGAGCTACAGAATCTTCCGGGTAAATATAAGCTGCTGCTGCTGCTGCTGTTGCTCCCGTTGCAACGCTTTCTCGGGTAACTCGCTGTGTCGAGGAAACGCAAAAAATATTATGATATAATATTTGATTATCGGTTGCTCGAGAATCGAGAAAGGTACCTCTGCACGCGTGTGACTTTTTCGTTTCCTCTCCTCGCTGAGCACTCCCCACGGGGTTGAGGCGAAGTACACGCACATGCAGTCGCAGCACACCGAGTCTCCACTGACGAACGGATATCGCTGGTGTCTTACGACGCTCCGTCTTCCTTTCTTTCTTTCTTTCTTTCTCTCTTGCCGCGCGATATGCGCTGGCGATCCTGCGGAAAGATATACGAAGCAGCTGTCGGAGAAGTCTGGCGCTGGCTTGGACGGTCGTTGCGCTCTCACTATGCATTATATCCTTCCCGGCAACCCTCAACTCTTCTATCTCTCTCCTTTCCCCTTCGTCGTGACTGGTGTTAAAGCGGTGCACCCGGGTCGTCTGCAATATTGCAGCAATATTCGATTCGAAAGGTTATCATTTTTTATACTTTTACGCCGTTAAATACCTGTATTAAGGTTTACAGGCGGCACTGTGCTGTGAGTAAATTCTCTTAAAGGACAGGAAATATCATAAGGCGTGACTTTCACTACACAGGATGGGAACACGACGTGCCCTGGGGTGCAATAAAACAATGTACACGAATTCAGTTTGGTCAGTTTTTCAACTGGCCCCTTGCGGGCCGAGGAGAAGGGTCGCCGAGACTATGGTAGGTATGAAGTACCTTTTGCTTGAAACCTCGTGACTACCTATAGAGGTACTAAAAGTTTGTAAACTTTGCCCTCGTTGACTTTCCCCAGGGACATCAAATACGCGATGCTCGCGCCTCTCTCTCTCTCTCTCTCTTACGAGAAACTTTGTTCCTTTCGAGCTGATAGCTCACGCGCGCACGAAAATATATCGATAAAGTGAGGTCGTAAAAATTTCAGTTTTGAAACAAAGATCTGCAGAAGGTAAGAGAAATCTTTGACCCCTCAAGTACCAGCGCTATAAATATATGTCAATGGTTTTTGGCATTAGCGATATTTCAACAATTCGACAAATTTCTAAACGGGTTAAAAAAATGACAAAAAAAATTATAGAATGACCTTAACGCCATGTCTTAGACGTTTTCTCTCACGCCCTTAAGATCGTCGATGGCGGTATATCACTCGCACTCATGGCGGTACGGCACATCGCCTTGATAGTAATCATTCATCCTTGATAGTAAAAGAAGAAATAAATCACTCCTCTCCATAGTGTTATTATAACAAAAAAAAATCAATTTTATTCGTTTCCAACACAAATTCTCCGATACTTAAGGGGTTAAGTCGTGTCGCAGATTTTAGTTTTAATTGACAATAGAGTACATGCAGATCCGAGATAATCAGTACTTTGCCAGAAGCGGAAATGCTCGAGCAATCATACATGAGAAACAGTCAAGAAAGTCGTGCTCGAGCGATAATTACGAAATTGCAGGTTAGTGGTAGAATCGTCGGTCAAGTATAGAAGGAATAATATCGCTGGACAGACTGGCTCGGCGCTCTCGTCACGCCAGTTAAAGCCGGAATTAAACTTCAGGTTTGACAGATAACTATAAAACGATTAGAGAAGTTGATCTCCGGTACTGGCGCGCGCCTCAAGGATTGAGCGACAAAGACAAAAGCTGAGAAATAACAGACAGAGAGGCGTTAAATAATTGACGGTTTTAAAAGCGCATGACGTTGAAGACGTTAAAGACGTTAACGAACGAACGAACGATTCGGATGATTTTCTTCTCTGGGTATTGGAATCTCCGACTCAAGTCGATCAGAGTGCGTGACTCCTTCTGTTTCCGTCCTCTTGCGTTGCGAGAAAGATAGATATAGACATAAAGATAGAGCTAGAGAGTGCGACTCGTCGTGCGCATACCTGACGTCATCGCGCCAAACTGGTTCGAATCCTGTCTCTCGCGTTCTCGCTCTTTCTCTCACTCGTCCATGTCGATCTACCAGGATTCTCCGGGTGTGTCTTCGCGCGAACTAGCGTGATCCCCGAGGTTCGCGTCAGGCATGGATTCTTCTCTCGCTCCTCGTTCGATCAGTGTCACGTCATTTATTTGCTTCTCATCGGTTGCTTAATCTTATTCCGTTGGTTACGTCGAGTCCAACAGACACCGTTCACCTCACTTTTTTTTTCAAACTTCAATAATTCTCTTGAAAAAAAAAGTATGCCCTTGGCTGGGATAGGTAGGGTGTTTGCTTATCGAATCTCATCAAAATTATAATAAATTTTCACGTCACCGAATCAGGGTTAATTTCCCTTTAACAAAACGTGGAGGTTCGCTGCGAGGTGTATTTTATAAACGTGTATGAATATAGGTATAGTATTGTAATGCGTATAAGTAAGCCGCGACAAAAGAGAGACGTTCGACGCGTCGTCGAAGCGGTCGGCGGGCTCGCGTTATCGCGATTATGATAATCCGGCTTTGCGCTTGTTTACGCTGTTCGAGAGAGGCAAGCGAAAGTGAGAGTGAGTGAGAGAGAAAGACAGAGAGACGAAGAGAGAGCCGCGCGCGAACGGCTATGGAGCGCCACCTCCGCACTTCCATGCCGCTTTCTTATCGCGAGGACATATCCAAAACGCGAGTGCCTTACACGCTGAGAAGCAAAGTAGCTCTGTGTAGAGCTACATATAATACAAAAAGTATTTTAAGCGTCCATGCATATGCGCCTAAACGCACTTCAGATCTTTCTTTATTCCTGATGCTATGAGTTCCACACATATTCACGGACATGTATAGTTTGGAGTATACCAAACGAGTGACGGTATGTATATAGAGTGCTCCGCCCGATGGTTATTCTACTTAGCGAGAATTCTGTGTGTGCTTCTGTTCGTGTGTACTGTGGGCGCGCGCGGAAGAGGCAGGTAGCACGCGTCCGCTTTTGCTCTTCTATTACTGCTGCTGATGCTGATGCTGATGCTGATGCTGATGCTGATGCTGCTGCTGCTGCTGTATGGCCGATGTCGCGGGTATTAGTCAGGCCGTCAGTGCGGGCCAACGTTTTACGAGGGTTTAATGCCCCCGAGGTGCATTCTAATTGCACCAATAAATCCCTACTGAGCATCCAGCAGCAGCAACAGCATCAGGTAGCTAGAGATCTAACAGAACTAATGTTATGCATTGATACAGGGGTGTATTGAAGGCGGGATTACCAAAGTCATAACATCGAAGCCTTAAACTCTGGGATCCTTCAGAGGTAATGAAAACAGCGACAAATTTTTCAAAAGATATATTTTCTCTTTAAGCAGAAATTATTACGAAAGTATTCGTTCCTTATTTTTTTTTTTTTTTACGAATTTTCGGACATTTTAAGAATCTACTCATTTTTTGTTTGTTTTTACGGTACATTACGCATCCCTGGACCGCAACAAACAAAGGTCGAAGAGTGGTAAAGGTCTATGCGAGTGAGCGTGTACACGTGTGTCTATGTGGCAGGGATAAAAGTGGCCTATGGGCGAAGCCCCGGTGGGGGGTCGGAGGACGAAAACCCCCCATTGCACGAGGCTACGCGGTATCCTGATGCTTCCCCTGTCTCATCTTCAAGATAAAGATAAAATAGTAGCCTCGTGCAACGCTTGTGTCAGTGAGGTTGATATACGTACAGATGTAACAAAGAAAATTTAAAACGATACAAATATCATAAAGTAATCATTGATATCAATCGACACCAATGCACTCCGCCCACTGGGTTACTTTTTCGATGTCAGAGACACGCGTAATGCTCCGTTAAAATTTGGCGCCACGAAAAGCATTGGTAACACCGAAAAAAAAAAAGTAAAATCATAAAAATAACCAAAGTACTTTAAAAGAAACTTTCTTTATACTTAAGATTTGCTTAAGACATTTTTTGACAATAAAAAAATATTATTTGAGTTAAAAGTACAATAAATGTCAAAACCATAAAATGTTCTCAAAAATAATTGAAAGAAAATGTTTTTAACATCGTTTTCATGCTTTACCTGTAAAATTTGTCAACGCGAAGAAAAAATACACCATTGCTTATCGAAAGTTTCTTAATTTGAATCGGTTCAACTTCAGAAATTCAAAGTGATCGAAACTCGCTCGTAATTCAAAAAAAATTTGATTATGCGGAAGATTTACTGATCGAAATCGTGAGGAATTTAACGCATTGAACGTTAAAGCGATTTTTTGCTTACGTTATATTGAAACTGTAATTTATAAAGTGAAGTAGCGAGAATTTTTTACTCTCAGTCATCTTAATCGACATTTCATCGGGAAACTTACATTGACGATTCAAAATGATTAAAAACTTCTAAAATGGTGTTTTCTCGGCCTGAAGATTACAGAAGAAAAAAAATGCATCGATAGTGCGCTAACTTGGGCCAACTTGGGCGCCAGTCCAAGATACGAAACTGCACATTTCAATTAAAATTTACTAAACGTCTGAATAATTACATTGAAAATGATGTCTATTAGATAAATTTATCGATGACATTGTAACGAATAAATAAAAAATAATTTGATACTCGATCGAAGCCCAACGATGTTATCCAACATATTAATTTGAATGACTTTGTCGTCGTGAACAAGAGAGCGTTGCTCGGTAACAGCCCGACCGCGACAAGGCCTCCATTTCTGTACACGCACGTATGACTCAATAACACGTACGCGGTAAACCTATTATATTATTACAGTGCGTTGCTCATACGTAGGTAGCGCGAGCGCACTTTAACACCCCGGGGTACGATTCGAGGGCTGTTCATTTCGCGACTGTAGTAGCCACGCTCTCTTTCTCGCTTGTACGTTCGCCACGGTGATCACACGCGGTACTCTGTACAGAATGAACGGGGTAAGGGCGTACGTAGTTTAAAGTGCGGGACATACTACATACTGCGCGCAGGTAAAAGAAAAGACAGAGTGGGCAAAAGAACGAGACGGAGAAGAAAGAAAAAAAAGGGCCACAACAATAAGCGCGAGCCAACGGACGCGCAGCGGGATATTCTCGTAGCACGTTTTAGGCACAGCACGATGCACCGAGGAGTATGCGCTGCTGGTGTGTGACGCTCCGACAGCAGAATCGCGTTCTGCTCTCTTTCTATTTCTCTCTCGTACCTGGTGCGTCCTTCTCGTAAGCCGGTCGATGAAGCAGTGGGGCCTCCTGCGTTGCTGCGCTTCGCGTACCAAGCCCATGCGGAAGGTACGGAAAGTGAGCGAGACAGAGACCCAGGGAGCAGGGTCCGTGGGGGATAATGGCGCGCGGATCCATTGAATAGATCAATTTACAATGGCACGAAATGAGCAGCGCCCTATTCCCTGTGCTCGTTCACTCTTCTCGGGCGTGTGTCTCGCTTCTCCAGTTTTCTCACTCGACTCACTGCCGCTGAACAGCCACGATCGCACTGGTTTCCCTTCCAAATCGAATGCTCCGTCTCGCTCGCTCGACGACGAGCTGCGTGGGTACTCTACGTTACCACGGTGTTCACGATTAATACAGAGTATACCGCGTGCGAGCGCAAAGCGCACGAAACATGAAATAATCCCCGCACAACGTGTGCTGCCCTATTATTGTCGCGCGATGCAGCAGCAGCAGCAGCAGCAGCAGCAACGCTGCCCTATCTTTCGGTAACTATCGGCCACTGCTAGCTCAACCGACATCGTCGACGCCGCGGTCGGCTTAGCCTCGTTGTATGAAAAAAAGACCGCAAGAGGATTGTCACCTGCTTATCGGAAATTTCTATTGGTGTGCGTGTACGTGACAACACCAAGAACGCTCGAGCGTTGAGGTCAAGCTTTCGAATAATTCGATTTGTCTTTGGACTCCTCTATATGACATTCATTGTGCTAATTAAAAAAAAAAATAGAGACACGAGTTATGAGAATTGAAATAAAGCTAGGATGGCATTGGATTACGTCGCAACGAAGAAAATCTGCAGTCGTAAATTACTGCCAGGTCAAATGCCACGTGCACAATACACAAGTCTTTCGAATACTATTGTGCGGAGCCTACAGTGTCAACGACTAAGTCACTGTAATTAGAAGCACGATTCTCTGCTCTACCGTAATGTACATTTCGTATCCCATAACGACAGTGGGACACGCGAAATATACAATCTGGGGGTATGCAGTGACGTAGCAAAAGGTAACCAGGAAAAACGGTACTACGGCAAAAGCCAGAAACTGGCACGTTTGCAGAATCGGGCCACGAGGACCCGAGGGGGGTCTGAGTTCTCGAAAGAATTCTCGAACCCTTTCAGCCCTAAATTTTATACCTGAGCTCGGGCGCTAGATTTCGTACAGATCGGTCAAACTCTCTTTCTGCCTACGCATATTCTCTTATTTCTTAACGTAAATACACAGCCACACACCGAGAGAAAATTTTTTTAAATGGAGCCAACTGGATTTATTGTGATGTGAAGTTGGCCAAACTCACGATGAACTCGAATTAACCGTACAATTCGGTGGAACAAAGCTATATTCGCTTGGTTCAACTGCCTAATGTAGTTGGCTCATAGTTCATCGTGTGTGGCTCAATGTAAATTTGGTTGGCTACAAGCAACTTCAGTTGGTTTAATCGAAGAAATATTTTCTCGGTGAAAGATTACTAATAGAAAATCAGTCAATTAATAAACGTTGAATTTTATTTTCCCGTCAGTCTCGTGTTTCAGTTACCAGTGTATATCAAATTAGTTTAGTGTTGTTGTACAAGATGAAGACGCGTTCTTGAGCTCACGGACGGGTGAGACACACCAACGTTGGTCGTCTTACCTTATCCTATCCCCGAACAGCGTAGCTCCATAGGAGGGCTTAACTCTTATCGTTATCGCGACTGAGAGCTACTCGAAGCCAGGCTTCGTGCTACCCGTGTTACCTGTGCTCTACATTTCCTTCCCTCTCGCTCGTACCTTCGTTCTCAGTGAGCCAAATGACCGAGCAAAGCAAACGCGCACGAAATAAAACGGCGCCGCGAGATCATGCCAGCCGGTGTGATACAGGATCTCTGCGTACACATTACTTGTACGGTAAACCGAAAATTCCATATCTCTCGCTCTCTCTTTCCCTGCAATATTATATTTGACACGTGTTATCAGTACTACGCGCGAGATGCAGGAAGCGAAGACTTATATAATTGCGTTAATTCGATCTGTAGCGCGCAATACGTTGAAATTAAGTAAACGGCGAGGATGTGCGAAGAGAAGACGACGAGAGGGCGAAGAGATTCTCGAGGTCGAAGAGGAGCGTGCGCTCTCAAGTTTTCTCTGACGGTCGCAGCAACGCAACCGAATAACCGGTTGCTTATTTCTCGGGCACGCGGGAAGAGCACAACCGCAACGAAGATCGATCGCGTTTTTCGAATATCTATATATGTGTATACACGATTTAACACACACGTAGCAAGGGTTTGCAGCAAAAGAGAACAGAAGCAACGAAGCTGTTGCTGCTGCTGTTGCCTCCGAAGCTACGTGTGCGCTGAGGAATGTAGACGGTGAAATGGGTACGTTTTAAAAGGCTCACCAAAAATCGTTTCGCGCCCGCACGCGCGTTTCGTTCTCGTGTTACCTAGCGCTACGGCATATGCACGTGTCCTTGGGGAACGCCGGCCTCTCTACTCAGGCATAAAGGAACAGCGAGACAGGGAGAATGAGTAAAGGAAGTCAGGAAACGCGGGCTCCGCGAAGTCGTCGCAGCAGCACCAGCACCAGCGGCAGCTTTCCAGGACTTCGTCAGCTCGCTCGAGTGTATTCTTTAGCCTACGCTGTGAAGAAACGATCCTGCTGGCGTGTCAAAGGAATTTCGAGAGGGCGCATGCGACGAAATCCAAAAATAATTCTCCTAGAGCGCATTCTTCGAGCCCAGACGAGATATAACATGGAGCAAGCAGGGTGTGGGATGTACGGAAAAGGGTCGCAACTTCTCTTCGGCTTTCTCTCGTTCGGATAAAACGTTGCAGTGCTCTTCCGACGCGGCCATTATCTCTCTCGGAGTGTTTTAAAGCAGTTCGACATTTCCCGAGTATACTTTCACAAGGATAAAAAGTGCCTGGGGGCGCAGTTCCATCAAGGGCTCTCTCGTTCGAACCTTTCCGAGATCAACGTCGCGTATTACCACGTCGTTCCAATCTTAATTTATCGACGTCCTGTAATTATTGTTTAGGACTATCGGGGGACTATCGCTGGTAGAGGAAAAAATGTTTTGTACTCTTACCTGTTTGGAGAAGACCGCTATATCCTCATTGAAACTCTCGGACGAACACACATCACCGCCCGCGACACCGGGCTCTCGTGGCGTGCACGTCGCGAGTTCACACTTTTCGAATATCAGCGCGAGCAACGGAAAGAGGGGGTGTCTGAAAAAGAAAAAAATTCAACATTTTAGATACAAACTTTGAGACAATACAAAATAATTATTATCAATTGATACAATAAATTATGAATAAAATATTTTTTCATAAAGTAATATTGTTTATCGTAGACGCCTGAGAAAGTAAATTGGCCGAATAACAAAGCGAATGAGAAAGCCTCTCCAAAGTGTCTGCACAGTGATTTTAACGATCCGTAACGAGCAAGGCCCTCTCCTTTGCCAACATAATTTCCTGATTCTTCGTTTCCCTCATTTAATGCTCGACTTTAATTTATTTTTAATTATTTTAAAAAATTTATTTAACTCAAGTTTCTCGCGTCGTTGACTCAGCGAGAAGCTTACATCGAAGCAGACGAGCTCGAGGTCGCTCGCGATTCGAGGGAGCACACGATTAAACTTGGACAAGCGTCGAGCCAGAGCGACGAAATTCAGCGTGAAGCGTCCAAACGAAAAGGCTCTTCTGATGCGCAAGTAGCGATGGAGGAGAGAGTGAGAGTGAGCGAATGAGCGAGTGAGAGAGAGAGAGAGAGAGAGAGAAAAGAGAGAACGGTGGACTCTGACACTCTTCGAGAATGCAGAGAGGAGCTGAGAGAAAACCGAAGAGCAACAGTGAGAAGCAAAAGGCGGGTCTTTGCGCCAACGAACGAGCCTGCGATCCGACGGAAGCCACCGTGCTCTGCCGCTCTTTTGCGCTGGCCAAACCGTTAAAACACAACGCGCAGCTGTTTATCGTTGCCGGACCTCACGATCTTCCTTCTCCTCGAAAGAATAAGACGGGGTTGACGTGGGACTGCGAAGGAAAGAAATTCTCACCCGGAGCAACAGCTTGCTACGCTCATGCTGTAACTCGATACAGTCTACAGCTCGACTTTTCGGCTTCGATGATTACCAGCAGGGAGATGAAAGGAGAAAGACGTTTAAAACTTAATTTCTTTACGTCAGTCAACGGGCATCTAGAAATCCGGCAGGCGATCGTGTGACGCATCAGCGCAAGCTAGATAGCGACAAAAATATGTATACGCGGGAAAGAATGACTGAAAAGAGCGAAGGGGCAACGTTATACGATCTTGGGATAAGATAAGATTAGCTGGTGGCGCGCGCGAGCGGTCGCGAGTTGCATCACGCCCTGCGGACGATGTAGATAAGATCGCAGCTGGACCTTTTAATGCATGGTAATATTTTTTTCTTTAATTATAAAAAAATAAATAAATAAAAACAATATATCGTGATATTAAATACCTATCGTATAGTTTCTAGTAACTTTTTTTTAAGCACGCACTTCATTACGCTCATTCCATCTCACTCTTTCTCCAAAGAGGGAGGGGAGGAGAGGTCATTGCGAGATGTGTGCCTATGGTAGCGAGGGCGAGAAACAGTAACAGCAGTGGTTCGCGGCTCGCCCCGGGCATAAAACGATTCGGAACGAATTTCGACAAATTGACGTAGCCAGCACCAGCACCAGCACCACCACCAGCAGCAGCAGCAGCAACAGGAGAAGCAGTATCGCCACCGCGCGTTTTACACTCGTCGGCTCCTGACAACGACTCCGCGAACCGAGGGTACCTTATACCAGCTACGAGTTACCGGTTTACAAAAAAAGGGTTTTCTTTCTATCTCGCTTCACTCCCTCGCAGTTTTCTTTTTTCTTCTCTTTATTTTTAATTTTTATCTCTTTTTTTCGTTGCTGCTTTAGAAATTCCTTCATAGTCGCCGCTCCGCTTCAACTTCCTTCCTGGCTGCAACCTTCCTCGACTCATAACGGTATAACCTTCGAAACGAGGCCTTGCTCGCTTCTTCGAATAATGGTCACGGTACCGAGAGAGAGTGAGACAATTCCAGGCCCAGAACAGAAGCCGTATAACCGGGGCCCTTAATGCAAGATCGTGCACGATAAGTTCACCAGTAGCACCGTCTAAAGTGGAGTGAATCGCGCGAACGTCGAACGAAAGAGAATCTGCCACGTAAAAACACGACGGGAAGAGGAAATAGCTGTAAACGCGAACGTGAAGAAATTTTTTTAAAATATTTAAAAACATAAACGTGAGACAAAATGTTCGAATATTTTATTACGCGACTGATTAATATTATATTTACTATACGTACTGATATAGCGTATATTATTTTAATGAATTCCATTGGCCACACAGGAAATCCATAGACTAGGTACATTAACAAATATTTTTGCCACAAATTATCACGGAAAGTATACATTTTTTATTGACCAATTATATTTGAAAAATATATTTCATTCGTACTCCTCTTTATCAATAGATATATTTGTATGACAAAATTATCTATATTGTCTATATATTTGGCACATTTGTAACTCTACAATTGATTTCTACACTAGAAAAAAAAAACTAACTCTACCACGATTTAATTTCGGGAAAAAATGTCTACGACGTTACAATTCTGTCACAAGATGATTCTCCGCTTTTTTATTATCAGCAGCGCCATAAAGTAGTCTCGTGGGATAGAATTATAATCTGTTGGTGTTGTATTATGGCAGATTTAACCGAAATTAAATCAACGTACACTGTTAATAAACCAGGGTGTAAAAGGTGAGTCATGTAAACTTTTGCCAAGCGTTCATCTATTTCGTTTTAATTTTATCAATATTCACTGTGTTATAATCATTAACCACCTAAAAATTTATAACATATATGGTATATGTTCGCAATGCGTAGATGAAAATCAATAAATTATGAGGAATCAATACAGCAATTATGCCACGAATATAATCGAAGAAAGTAATTTAATTTATTTATTTTCAAGTAAGACGCTTTTAAAGTTTTAAGGTTATATTGCAAATCGATACGAGATATTGAACACCGAACGTTGACACCAGTCGTGTGGACTCGTATGAATATCGCGAGAGAGTTAATTTTAACACCGTTTTGTTAACAGTGAATAATTGTTATTTGGTATTTATATTAATGATAAAATTACTAGTGTGATATATATTGTAATTTCCAAAGAAAAAAAAGTGAGGACAAATACGATTTTTTGAGTGACTACTGTATATGTTAAATCATAAACGTATCTTTCGTGGTATCATAATGGAGGCTCTCTGAATATTTACACGGGAATTGGGAGATATTTCGAGATGAGTTTTTGAAATGATCGGATGATGAATAAACGATAGAACATTCCGGGTGTATACAAAGCCATACGTCATGGTATATTCATGTTTATATAGAGTAGATTACACGAGGAAAGGATAGAAATCCGTGACGGATAAACAAGGTGTCAGAATGATGCGACCGCAAAGGTAATGATATGATTGGCCGTTGACCGTTGTTTGGGGAATGTGTGGTTTTGTGGTTTCCGCGAGTGAGCTTGCGTAGCGAGGAGAACGCGTACTCGTCCCTCGTAGCACCGATCCGCCTCTGATTTTTCATCGTTTATAGTCTCGTCATCGAGAACATCCGGTAAATTTTGACTCGGTTTCGAGGTGGTTATTATCGCCTGACGAAACCGTCGAGTCTCGTCGAGTTTAAATCGCGCAAAACTATCAATTTTACTGATTCATTCTCTGCGCTGGATAGCAATGAAATAGCTATAGCGATTATCGTAGAAAAGTTCGATGAAATTGGAAATACGCTGATTAGTCGAATTATCGGGATAAGCGAAGCTCGCGAGAGCTGGAAATCACGACACTGACCGAGACCTCGTACGCACACGAGTAATGTAATATACATTCCGAGTAACACGTGACGTATACGAGTTGTTCGCGGTTATCAATTATCTCTGGCGTCGGGCATGGACCGATACCGTGGTGCAAAGTCGTGACGAACTGTGCGTGCCGTCGATAATAAATATATCAGGTTAACCGCGGCTTTGCGGACCAAAGCGCGAAAAAAATATAAGAACAAAGAGAAGAGTGCATGGAACTCTAGAATTAAATTTTATCGAGAGACGAACGAGTGTGGAATAAAACGAACAAAAAAAGAAAAAAGGAAAAAACCGGATTGCCCGACTGTCGCATTTGAGACGATAAGGAGGCGCCCAAGGCCGCTGATAATATACGCTTATTCGACATTATCGCCACTGAATTAATTCCTTATTTTAATTAATGACAATGACAAAATAAATCCGAGAAAAAGAGAAATTTTCCGGAAGGTTTATTCGCTCTGCGGAGAAAGGACATTATACCGGTTTCGCAGCAGCGAGTTTGTATCGATGATTCGTACCGACAACTGAATGTATTCTTGGGATCGAAAGCTGCACCGTGAAAGCCGCGTATCTCGAGAAAATACTTCCAAAGTTAATGTGTAATATTTTTATCTACATTTCCTTTTTGACTTTTCGATCAATGTGCATGAAAAATTTTGAAAAAAATTCATCGCGTCCATCAATCTCGCGCGTACAAATTGATTTACGATTGTTATCGAAACGCCTATTCAACGGAGGCACATGCCGAACAATTTCGTGTCAATTTTTACCACGAATAATAATTTAACGCTTTTAATAAAAGGCAAAATACTCGAGACAGCTTCCAATATATTCACTCGATAGTCCTTTGAAGGCAGAGCTATAGGACTTATCTGCGGCTTGTTTATCAGAATCGAAAAGTTAGGCATACCGTATCCTTGCAGTTCGGTGACTCGAGATACTCGGATTTTCTGGAGTGTGCGAAGAAACCTCCTCAAGTTCCTCGAGGGGTTTTTAAGCGCGCGCCAACGATCCAACCCGAATATATTCGGGCGTTCCGAGAATGTTATAGGGGCACACCCCGACGAGCCAGGCACACGACGAGTGGACAAATTGCAGGTTAGCCGAAAATAATAAGCTCCTGTTCGGTGGCGAGCGCGTGCGCGCACGCGTGTTAGCGTTTCGCACGGGGATACCAGAAATCGGGGCATCTCGCGACGATAAATCACGGGAGACTGTTGTATGTGCGTAGCTTGTGCTCTCTTGTTACCCCCCGCCCGTGCGCGGCGCTTCCTATCCTCTTTTCTCTTTTTTCACTCGCTTCGGCTCTCTCTCTCTCTCTCTCTCAGCGCACAACACGCCGTCAAACGCCTATCGACCATCGTAGCTTCTGCTTATAATATAAGTACAAGGTCTGCCATGCTCCTGCTTGTCGGGAGCTCCTCCTGTCCTTTCTCTCTCTCTCTCTTTCTCGCTGTTCATCTTCTTTGCCTAGATGGAGAACCCCTTTTCTCAACCGTTACCAAATCAGGTTCCAGGTGCGCCCACTGCCAGCGCGATGCTACTCTGTATTTTTGATCGCTCGTCTCTTCGTATCACACCCAGGTAAAAAGTTCATATAAAATATAAATCCTACAAACAGTTGATAAATTCGGTTAAAATTGTAATCGGATCGACGAAATGCTTCATTTAATCTATCAAAATTTACTCTCATTACGTAATTTGTTCGCTTATCGAATATATATGAATAACAAATAAATATTATCTTTGAGAAATTTACAATTGTTTGTAGAATTGTTATAAACGTTAAAAATCTTTTTTATTCAACGCGATACAAAGTTATTATAATGCCCGCGAGAAATCCCAGGCACTTTGTTAAACCGGGCAGCAGCGCATATAACCCGATAAGGCTCCCTCGAACGCGATGTCTCCATTACAACAGTGTCCCTGACGGTAGGACGAGTGCCGCACTGCTCGCGATGCAATTAATTTTCGTATACGTACGAATTACTCACCGCTTGAAACCACGAATGGCGCATTGTTGGTCCTCAAAGTGAGCGCGCAATCACGCGTTTTTGCTTGGCTAGTCGCGCAGCACTTTTTCTTATTATCGACCAAAAGAGGTGACGAGTATACGAGTCACTCGTCGCAATGAGAAACGATTCGAGTACAAAGATTGCACAGCTTGATGATCGCTCTGTTAGAATCTTCGTTGGTTAAGATGACTGCGATGTGTTCGCCGGTTCGTTGAGTCAACCTTGTTATTTCATTTTTGATATTCCTTTCTCTGCTTCCATCTCAACGGAATAACTACATTCATGCTTGGAAACGGAAACGTCTTTCTCACTGTTTTATTTATTTATCCTCCCTCTTTAGCCTGCAAATTACCCTCTCCGTGTATTTGTGCAGACTACACTTGTATCTGTTAGCTTAATACACAACTGAAGGTGGGCAGCTTTAACAATGACAGACGGAAATGTGAAATTGCATAACTTACCCATAAATGGCGTCTTTGTCGCGTTTGTGAACATCGGGTACCGCGGATGCGGCGGCAGCCGCTGCCGCAGCAAGTACGTGCTGCGGAGGTTGGGGAGGTGGTGGTGGGTATTGGGGATGGGCCGGTCCCATGCCCCCAAGGTGCGGGCTATGGTGGAGGCCTGGTACACCTCGTGCAGCTCCGTGTGGATCGTAGAGGCCTGCACCTCCACCGCCGCCGCCACCCTCGAGGTAACCTCCATGCAGCCCGCCATCATCGTACTGAAATAAACGTTGAATAAAATCATTATTCTTGTATTTTTTCATTCACTTTGTATTAAGAAATAATTATTCTTCTTTTTTTCTTTAAATGTATATAAAATAAAATCTCCAACTTCTATTTAGAGATTTCCATTAAGGTGAACGGCCCGGTTAATGGCGGTTTAATAAAAAAATCTCTCTCGCCCTAACCGCGTAAATTCGTACGAATAACCAGGGATGTATGGTAAAAGTGCATCAATTACTGTCACGGCTACCAATCGGCTGTTCGTCAAATGGTGGAAAAAGTCCTAACCAAACCAACCGTGTTAAAAGTATATCTATACGTAGCAGTTACTAATTGGTACACCGCCAGAAACGGGTCGTTCACCTTACTTAAATATTTCAGTAACATTCCCCTTGCAACGTAATAAATATTGTAATATATGGAAGCAACAAATGCAATTTATTTTGATTTAAAATGCTATTTACCGTTGAACGTCAACAATTATATCGTTCAATATAATATATACAGAAAAAAAATTTACTTATATTGGACCACCCAAGTTTAATAACATATAAAAACGGATAGTATCAATGAAATTAGTTTGTTCAGAGCTCATTTAAAAGCTTCTTTCGTGCCCTTTCGAATGATCTGAAGCCGAAATTTCAAAAGCGAATACTTTTTAAAATATCTAATTTAATATGAAACTACATTTTATTTTGATTTTACGAATGAGTTTCCTAGGATGGATCAACCATTGTGTGCCTAACTTGGATCATTAGTAAAAATCACCGAATGTCCATGAAATTAAACAAATAAATTATCCTTGATGCATTGAAACATCTGTCAAGTATGCGTACGCATGTATACGGATATTTATACAAAAATGTATATATACATTGTTATTTGATTTAGAAATTTTTTTTATAACAACTTTTCATGCTTTTACTCAAGTTATTTATCTTAAGAATAATTATTTAACATTATTTATTAAAAGTTACTTTATTTGGATTGGTCAAACTTCAGGCAATTAGATTGGATCTAACTTAGGACAATTGCACGTAATTCAACTTAAAATTTTGATTTCTCAGATGATTTACATCGTACAGAGATTCTTAGAAAACATTTTAGAGAATTCGACATATTTGATACGTTGTAGGGAATAAAGAGATCCGTTCCGTTATGTTGAAACTGACAACTTCAATTTCTAAGATAAAGTACCAAAAAATTAAACTCTTAGTCATCCAAACTAACATTTCAACGGGACATTTACATAAACGATTAAAAAAATATACAACTTATGAAATAGCGTTATCTCGGTTCTAAAGATTATAGAAAAAATTGTGTCAGTGGTCCATGTACATTAACACTTCGGATATGTGATCCAACTTAGGCACCGATCCAACATAAGACAATTCTCCCCTTTGCGTTGCGAGTGCATTCTTTAAGATCGTGAAATAAAATAAAAATATTCTTTACAAGTGTGACTAAGACGATTGATTGTTAAAGTCACCGAGACGCGGCGACATGGCACCAGGAGTTTTTCGTTACATTAATATCATATTTAAAACGATATCCTTCGAAAATGAGAGAGGGAGAGGGAGATAATATAGTCGCGTATGGTGCTGCCAAAGCTAAGTTCGTGGAAAATACGACAGCCGGCGATGATATTGGCGGTATATGCTGTAGGCAAGCGGACCAAACACTTCATAACCGGGCACTCCAGCCGATATTATTGCCCTGGTGGTCGCGCGAACGTTGGCAAAGTGGGTCGTGGAAGAGGGAGAAGGGACCGTACACCTCGTACACACCTCGTTCCCTACCTCTACATTCATACGGCATAGAGCATCGCTTCGCGTAAATATATCTCTGTGTATAGGCGGTGAGAGGCTCACGCGGTACTCACGAAATTAATGATACATTTCGCGCCCGTAAACGCGCGGGAAACGCGTGTCCCCGAACTGCTGCCCCCGTATGAACGTACAAATACCGAGCAGAGCCCTTTTCCATCTCATTGTTCAGTTTCAACCGTGACGCATCATCTCATTGCAACGAGCTCAGCGGGCTACAGGTTGTGATCCAGAGCAGCAACGGTAGCCAAATTATCGTGAGAAATATGGCTGATACACGCGTACTAATTCCGTAATTTTCCAACGACGAAAAAAAAAGAAAAGAGAAGCCGGTAGAGACTGAAATATGAAAACGAGTCCGTATATACGTGAGCAGGAAGATCAAGATTTTAAGTACATGGGAATAACAGGATGCGTGACGTATCGGGATGACTGCGATGACAGTTGTCCGGATAAAATGGATGTAACAATTCATTCTGTAATTGCACCCAATCCTGTTGCGCCAGATTACCCCATCCTTTGTCTGTGGTATTCACTAAACCGGAATTTATTTATAGAGGAAACATATGCTGAAGAAACTCAACAAGGCTTAACAAAAAACAATTGACGCTGTACTAATATGCGGATACGTTTGTCAGAACCCGACGTATTATACGAAGGCCGAAGCAAAGTATTGAGATATTTGAATAAATAGCTTTGACAGAGGGTAAGATAGAGAGAATAGAGGAACAAGAGAATGGAAACGAAAGCGCAGACGAGATGCGGGATTGACTTTTTCGTCGCGTGACGCTAATTATCATTCCGGGACTCGGTCCCCGTAGTCTCGACGCGCACACAAATGTTATTATAAATACAATGTGAGCCTAATCTACCACCAAGATTATCCAACCTTCGTCTGAAAAATCTCTGTTAATTAGCCTAGGAATTTACAATCGTGTGATAATTTAAGCTGACTGATGCACATGGCTCACTCAGAGCAGACTGTAAAGTCCGAAGAACAGGCAACGACTCCTCGTAGTAAACTTTGTGCGTCATACGGATTTCCAGTAAAAAAAAAAGTCCTCTCTCTCTTTCTCTCTCTACGAGATGAATTATTATACACAGTACAAACATTCAGCACTAATAAATCTACGCAATAATACAACAGGTGTCTATAGTATGGAATCGTGGACTATAGAATCGATGAAAACTCGAATTGCCGCGACTGTATAGAGAGAAAGGTAGAGATATATACGAGTCTGAAGGAAAAAGGCATCGCCAATAATTTACGTTTACCATTGGTCTATGCTACCACCGCGCCGTCTGCGTCTCACCTATGAAGATATCACTCGACGCGACCTCTTGTACGGTTCTCGCGCGCAGTGGAATATTTTAAACGTCCGCGTGCGCACGAGCCCGCGAGGAAGTCTATCTAACTGAGCTACGGAGTAGCATAAAGGCTGCTGGATGCTATAGCTCGTTGTCGCTGCTGACTCTCGTTCTCTCTCGTTCTCTCTTTTGCTTTTTATCTCTCTCTCTCTCTCTGTCTGTCTCTATCACGAAGAGAGGCGCGCGCGCGCGCGCGCGATTCCGAACGATAGAAGGCGAGCGCATAACTTGCCTAGAGCGTTTTACGCTCACGACGCGCGTAACGTACGTAGACCGACCAGACAGCACAGTACACAGCTTCGCGCGCAATCGGACAGACACCGAAGCCATAGTTTCTATAGCTCGACGGACGAAACGGTCGCCAAGTCTCTTGGGCCAATTCGAAAGTGCAATTCGCTTCTCTCTACGTATATAGTGATAGTACGTACGGAAATTATGAGACGCATACGCCTCTCGATGTATCGAGTAACAGCAACACAAACAGACATTTACAATCGCGTTGGTCCAGCGTTAGATACTCTTATGGCCACTAATTACCGTCTTGCATTCTTCCGAACTTAGCGCAAGTTCTACAGTAACTGTAATCGGAGCGAGAGCACATTCGCGTCTCGTGGAATCTCGGAAACAAACGAGCGAGGGAGCACGCTCGTGCCGTCATGAACACGTCCTACAAACGACACGAATTAACCCGGCGCGTCGCCAGCCTTCCCCGCGCTACTTTTTCTTCAGGTCTATTCGCGTAATTCGTAAAAGTCGTCTTGTGTCTCTACAACTGTGATGGAAAACACCATTTCCGAGGAACACACGGGCTGTGGGCGATTACGTTCTCTCCGTTTATCGCGAAAGCAGAGTGAGAGCGAGATCAATCGGACGAGGTTAACGCAAGTGCAACTATGCGAGCTGCTAGAATGTAGGCAAAAGTCTGATCAAGCCTCTGCGATCTCGTTCCTAAGATTGTGACACCCGTTTGTAGACGCGTAAAGCCTGTCTCTGAACTACCCGGTACGAATATGGCTACTTGATGTAGATGTTTAAAAGTTAAGAGAATTTTTAAATACAAAATAAGGATAGAGAGGCAGTGATATTTATTATTTCTTCGATTGACGCTGACATTTGAGAAACACACGAGTGTATGCTCGATAATATGCTCTTACAGGTTAACACGAGCGTTGTCGCGATGATCCCAATGACACGAGACATCGGTATTTTTTATTTTCTACCAGAAAATTCAACGATCTTCTCTGCGTATCGCGAAACTCGAAAGAGCAAACCACTAACGATTTCTTGGCATGAAAATAATAATAAGAGAGACGTAGGAAGTACCACGCGCGTAACGTCAAACTCGATTTTATTCTTGTGATTTCGAAGCTACCGGAAGCTGAAGTGGATTGTTCCCGCTCTAAATATAAATATCTTTTCTAATCCTTTTTTTTTTACGATATTATTCATTATATTTTACGATTATGCATGTAACTATATCGCACAATACAATTTTCTTATGCCAAACGCTGTATACAGTTATCAATGTGTTAACGATTGAGATATTTTGGCCACAAAAATGCACGATTTTCTACAGTCGAGCAGAGTTAGGCTCTTAGTCGCTCTCTTCTTCCGTTCTTTCGGTCTTTCGAAACCCTCGAAACCACGCATCTTTCGGCAGGGTTGCCGCTAAAACATCCCGTTCATTCGTTTCACGATTATCGAAAAGTACCATAGCACACGAAAGTAAATTTAACACACGGGAATATTTATTTTTTCGACTATTTCGTATTTTTTTTAATCCACTGAACAAGAGTCAGCGCGACTCTCCCGACACACGATGACAAGAAATTGAGCAGTAAAATACGCGTAAATGACTGAAGAATATTTTATTTATCTCTTTATTGAGTTTCGTAAGCAACGATGGATAATTAGCGAATGGATTAAAGTGTTATGCTATATCGACTATGAGTAAGAGTAAGATAGCGCCATCGGACATCGCTGTAAACCGGGAGAAAACGTCAATAGCGCGCAACGTTAAAACGCGATCATTGAACTTTTCGTTTATTTCGATTTATCGATTATTTATCGAATAATGTAATTTTGTCACCGTTTTATCGTGTATTTTTTATCACTTGCTAACAATTTGACGTCTCAAATGACCGACGGAAAGTTCACAGCTCAAGAAAAGAAAACTAAGTTCAGAATTTTTCGATACATCGTCGATTCTCTAAATTTTATCGCGGAGAGAAAGAGATTAACGAATATTTCGTAACGAAAGTTCACATCACTCGACGCAGAAACAGCGATCGAATTTTTCTCGGACTTGTGCGGTTTCTCAATTACAAACGAGAGCTAAATTCATCATTTTTAAAATATTTAAGACTGTCGCGATTTTATTCACTATTAATACGAGCCGGAGATTTATTGAATAATTCCGTCGCACTTTGTCGAAGTACATTATTGAGAAAATCAAGTAGATACACCGTGGTTCGATGACTCTCCGACGGCAAAGTCACGTCGGCGAGACTTGTCAGCTATTTTCGCGTGAAAAAATTTAATAACAGTGAATGATGCTGTCATCAGTCCATCAGCCTTGTCACTTTGTTCACAATGCATACGCGGTCTACCTTGCATTTAGCGCGAGACGATAATAACAACGAGATTTATCGAAGATAATATTTACGCGAGAGAGAACGAGAGAGAATCACTCGATTCTCGATAACGCGTCGATTAATCCACGCGTATTAAATGTGACGTCACTTGAAACGAGAAATCGCCCTCGCGGCTTTGTAATACACTGTAATCGTTTAACTTCTCTGTCCCGAGTTTTCTTAGTCACCGTCGCGCACGGATGTTTGCCTTATCGACCCGAGAGATCAGAGATAAAACGTTATAATTTCGTATAAATTCTTTTATCGCGTTAGGTGTGAGACGAAGCTCGAGACTGATACACCGCGTGTACGACGTCGCGTACAATCCCGTGTCTCGGGATATTATATTTTTCAAGTGTCGTGTACCGTTCGTAGGACTCTGCTACTGGTGTGTCGAGCGATCGCGAAGCGACGGCGCGCGTTCGTTGTACCAACCAGCACCGGCACCAGAGAAATAGTAGCATCAACCGAGTCGCCATATAATTCACTCACTGCGCGACAAAGATCGTTGTGGCCTTTGAGCACAGCCGTCGTTAAATATTCTCACCGATAATTTGCCAATTATTACGAGGAATAATTAATCCGGATGATCGAAGCGGTCTTTATAATCACGAGCGAGTGTCACTCGGAAAGAAAATCAATATTCTGAGCCCCAAAACGTAAATCAGCGAAGAACAAACGGAAAATTATTAAAATTTTCTATACTTTTGAATTGAATTTTAAATCGATTGAAAAAAAAACTTTTACTCTCATGTACTATCTTCGTTATCACTGTTGTTCTCGTTTGTATATATACGCGCACACTCGTCTCGTATCGTCCCACCGACACTCGTGTTTCGCTCATTGATTCATCATCAACGGTCTTAATACTCGTTGTCGCTGTGCGTTGTAGTATATAGTATTTACAAGAGGCTAACGATTCTTAATACAACGCACGTGCGTGTCCCCCCCCCCTCCCCTTCTCCCTCGAGGGCTCGAGTTGTGCGCGAGAAGAACGCGAAAAAGTACCGTTCATCGTGTCCGTGTTGTCACCCGTCGATCATATTATTATTTCTGTGTTCATTGAAGCGCGATCGAGTCCGAAATTCAATTAGAGAGCACTCGAATAAATACCGTCGCGTGCGTCGTATGCCCTACGTATACCATCTTCACCCTTTAAAAACCATGAGCGTTCGTTCTCTCAAAACAAATAGCAACGTCTTTCTGCATTACCGTCGATCGTTACGACTCGCGTGTATAAAACCGATCGCTCTCTCATTTTCCCCGAGTATTGCACTTTTATTTCCTAATCCATAAACATAAACAACGGATGAGCGTACGATCAAAATTTCAATTTCTACTACTCAGCGATTATCGTTACTTTTACAGAATAAAAATAAAATAAATAAATAATAATAATACTTTATGCAAGAATATCGCGGGCGCGAAATAAACGTTTTATCGTAACTCGTTTGGATGTCGTAGACGATACAGTAACGCACAATTTATGCGCGGTTCGCATTCATATGACACTGCGAAGGAAAGAATTTTATTTTTTATTTTTTATTTTTTTACAAGCCCCCGAGGCACGCGAGAAGCCTCGAGCCACACACGTTATATATCACAAAAGTAACAGCGACAGACACATGACTCGATAAAATTATACCACGAGTCACACTTGTAAAGCGACAATTAATACAACTCGTATTATTTTTTTTTCTCGTCATCACGTTGTTATTAGATATTTATAGACGAAAGGTTGCTTTCTTAGAACTATAGTATTGCGTATATGGCACGTACCCTTGGCTGCGCCATGAACGCCCTGGCCGCGCCGGGGAACTCTGCGTGCTGAGCCACCGTAGCGGCTGTATTTTCCCACAGTAACGAAGAGAGCCCTCACACTTTACACCCTCAAGCTGCTGCTTTTCTTTCTTTTCTCTTTTCTTTATCTTTCTTTCTTTTCTATTATTTATTATTCTCGTCCTTGGCAACTCTTTTTACCCTCAATAATTCTTTCTGTATTTTTACGTAGCACACTGTTGAAAGTTATACTTTTCGTTGTATATATAGATACACGAGAGAGGTATATACAGGATTTTAATACTTTATAACCGTTCCCGCGTTATTTTTTGACCGGTTAATTTATTCGTCGAGGCCTCGTATGAGAATTCAACAATTTCACCTTTATTTTAAGATTGCGCGAGGTGGTCGGCCGGCACCGACTCCACCTCCTCCTCCCGGTCGACCTACGACCCGGGATCTCTCCACCGGATCCTCCGTAAATTATTTGTATTTCCGATAATGTTCGCCCAGTAGCATTAATTAATATCGACTGTGATAAGCGTCGAATCCTCTAATTTCCACGTTGTCAACCTTTCAATTTCCACGTTCCCTCTTTAATCGTATACTTTGGACAAAATCCGGCGTCAGCACTGCAACTTAGCTCGCGAGGAGTTGGTGCTCTCGTGCTTCCTCATCTTCGCGGCTCTCGCGTGCTTTTCTCTTCTCCAGATTCGAGATGGTTGTACCAAAATCAAATGTCTTTTGGTATACGTCACACACGAGAAATCCCGTCGGGTACGAACGAAGCACGTGGTCTCTTGCTTCGATATTTCGTACAATATTTTATTCTTTGACTCGTTGATCTCTTTGACAAAGAACCTTTTATGAATTCACGTAAAATTCGTATTTATCGGACGAATTTTGTTTCAATGAAATCGATCAATATCAAAATCACTCGTGTCCGACTTTTTTCTTCAAAACTTTTTCTTCGCGCAATCTTCTTTTATATATACATTTTGGATGTAAACGATTGGCTGTCCCGCGCACTGTCACTGAACAATATCTACCTGTCAAACCGCGTGGCAAGTGTCGTCGTACGAATATAACTAAACGCGCTCGCGTCTCTTACCCTGTACATATATATTTGTAGATATATATGTAGACGATAGATTCGCGGATAAATCTCACTTAATACAACACCAAAGATCACGATGTCACTGTGCACACGAGATATACATCCTCCGTTTGATGACGGTGCGTTGTATCGCGGGGGGGGAGAGGGGGGGGGTTCGGTGGACGCCGAAGCTTTGTCGATGTCCCGTAGTTCGTAGTGGTGAGTTCTCGGCGGCTCTGTGTCGTGTGGTGGGGATGGGGGAATACACGTTTGCGAGGCTACGAGCAGCCGGCAGCGTGAGCACGAGGTCGGTTCGTCACGTTATACAGAAAGAAATATTTCTGAAATACAACTAAATTCGAGACATTTCGATATCTTGACGTAGTTTTTATCGAACGACAGACGTTTTTGTATTTTCTCCCTGAGTGAAAAAGATATTTTCAATTATCTTGTTCGAAAATTGTTAACGACGATAATCTCTCGGTGTCAGCCTTGTCGCTGTAAATTCCACACCGTCCTGATGACAACTGAGATTTATTCCGTTTGATAAGAGAGAATATAGATGTTACTCCCGCGACTTAGCCCGAAGGAATAGAGCAACGTAACGCGAACTTCCGAATTGCAACACGCGCATACGCGAATCGAGGATTCACGGGGGATTCGTATATATAATATCAATTATCATCACGCACACAGATGTTACACGGTAGGGGCTGTCCGTGTCTTTATTTATTTATTTACCGACAGTCGTGTTATTCCGTTGCACAGACGACGGATATTTTCGCGCGCTCGTTAATCCCACGTTATTAACACTTCAAGTTTAAGCCCGATATGTTGCGAAGCACGTATTTTGCGTATCGAGTGGTAAGGGCTCGTCGTGGTACACGACGCCTTATCGTAAACCCGTCGTCGTCGTCGTCCCGGTGGTAATAGCAGCGGGCAATGAATATCCCGCTAGTCAGAGCCAACGACGTTAAACGCTTCCAATGATCACGATATTACGATCTCGCGGGGGCGCGCGCGTTATCGCCGAAAAAGTAATGTGCGCGGGTGTAAAACCGGGTGGCGCGCGAGGTACCGTATACGCGGTGTACACCAAGTAAACCGCCGAAGGAGCGAGCGAGCGTGGAAGCGCGCCTACCGTTTAGATCCTGCGCCGTCCGCAGTCGTTCGCCAACTGTCAATCACCGCGGTGCACCGTCAGGGAGTGGGAGGTACACAAACCACGCCCATCGAGCACGTCCAATGCGCCGTTTGCCCGCCCAGCGACGATGGCGCCGCAGCGGCGACTCCGCGCATCGGTGGACCTCCGCCATCGCTACACCGAACACACGGAAAGCTCCCCGGGTATCCGAATCGCGCTTTCTCTCTCGCCTCAACGCTTCGAACTGTATACTTCGCTCCCTCGAACCGTCCTTCCCGCTCTCGCCCGCGAGCCCGCTCGCTCCCACTTTCACGCTCGTGTTTTCCCGTCCCGTCTCTTTCCCTCCGACGCATCGAACCCTCGTCCGGTCTCGCTCTCGCCGTTTCTCTCCCATCCGACGAGTTTCGTCGAGTAGAGCGAGCTCGTCAACGCGCGCGCACCACCCCGGCGCGCGACTCGCAGTTTCTACGCTCAGCCAGCCTTCCCTCTGGCGCTGCTCCTACGTTTCCCGCTCGGCTTCGGCGCTCGTGGCCGCGTCTCTGCGTTCTCCGCTGCTCCTGCTTACCGCTACGACTGCTGTTGTTGTTACTTAGCTGTACTTACAGATACGCGTCTCTCGATACACTGCACCCACACATTCCAATATTGTATCCGAAAAAGAGTCGTATCGAGTAGTTGCTTGCGTTTTCATACAATCAATGGATAACGCGCGGATAGCCACCGTGGTTGCATTGGCCAGCGGTAACACCGACGGCTTGCCAGGAGATTCGTCGATACGTACACCTCCTCTACTTTGATCCGACAATCGGGAGAATCGAATTGGATGCTGGGATTGAGAAAAGAAAAATATTATCTCTTCTCGTCTCGTCGTCGCTTCGAGCCTTTGCACACGCGTTGTATACCTACACGGAGTTTGCTTCGAGTGTTGTCCGTCATTATTCGAATCTTCTCGTTTACATCGGTGTCGTGTACAACTCTCAAGTGTACTTTAATCATATTCGCTATGTGTGTCATCTCTGTGTCCGAGCATCTTTCGTTGAATATTGCAAAGCACTATGAATGTTTGGGATACATGTAAAATTATGCACAGAGAGACAACCAAAGATGCTTTATGTTACGAGTGGAAGCGTTATCGGTCCTCGCTTCTTTCCTTCAAGATCATTCACATAGCGAATAATATTAATTCTAGAATTTTTTCGATAATTTATCAAAAATTATTGACATTCGTAGCTCCGCGAATATGTTCCGACGGATTTGAAAATTCATGGCCGATAGTTAATCGTTATATTTCGTAGGGTTTTTTTTTTTTTTCTTTGTACAACCTTTCATTCAAATCGGATGACGATAAATAGTTTTTATGGATCGACCTCGATCTCGACCGATCTTTGAAATATCTATTAACGATCGATCGCAACAAGATCAACGAAACAGCTGACTCTCACGAGGTGGCCGAGGCGGGGCATTGGGTCGCGCGAACGTGCGGTTTCGAACTTTGAATGGTATTCGGTGGAGTCGGGTGAGTAATAGCGTCGGGTGGTGGTGAACGAGCGGGGCTAGCGATGCGCTGGCTGCTCCAGCCACGGAGGATCGGTGGCGCGGGGGTGCAAAGAGCGAGCTGAACGACGGTCGTCGCATAGCTATCGCGAGGGGGGTGAGAAAACGGGGAACGAGAGAACCCGCTTGTCACCGGTATCACTCAGTGTCTCCCGTTCTACCGCTACTGGCCTTCGCCTACAACCTCGATTTTATGAGCTGCCGCGTGCACCCTCCTGTCTCGTCTAGGCTTTCGGTTGTATCTGTAATATTGAAGATACGTACTGTACCCGTATTCGCTCGATCCATATGCACGTTGCATTCCTATACATCGCTTTAAAGCTCACGACGGAATAAATCGTCGAATATCGATGAATGCCCGTTGAAGCCAGATTGTCTTGACTGATATTTCATTAAATTATAAATGAGAACCGAATTAATTTTAATAAACAATGTATCAGGCCAATAAGGATAGGTCGTTTCGCGTTCTTGATCGACTATCGGGGAACGAGAGAATTGAGATTGAGGTCTCGACTGAAGAATATTTTCTACGATATCGATTTTACAGCACTTAACTTATAGACACAGACTGTCGTGCCTGTCTGTGCACCTGTGTATCGAGGCCTTTGACCTGGCCCCGTCGGGTATATCTTTCTGCGGGTCATGGTGTTGGCGACGCACACTCGCACACTCGCGTACAGATATATCTCATTACGCTTTAAACGGAGACGCTACGCTCTCTGTCGAATTCAGGTTAATTCATGGGTGTCGCACGGTTGGCATTGTACACCGATTAGTATCACCGCGTCTCTTTCTCTCGTTTTCCTCTCTTGACCTATGCTTGCCGGAGATAAAGAAGAACAGAACGAAATAAGTTTGAGCACAGCAGTCACTGGTCCACAACCAAAATACGTTGACTGTTCTGTACGGTCCACCGAATACCGCTGGGTGTAGACGTCGAAATAGAGAAAGGTAGCGAGCGATAAAACAGGACCTACCGTACCCGGACACTCTATCGCGGAGCCCTGTTATTTCGCAATGAATCACCCTGGCCAGATATAACTCGAGCCGACGTTTACACGGAGTCGTGTAAATATCCGTCGATCTCCCGGCGATGTGGCTGAGAGTTCCGGTACGTCGTCATCGTCGTCGTCGTTCGTCGTTCGGTGCACTACACGGTGCAACGAAGAAGCTGCGAACTATCTGCCTTTCCGAGTGCCGCCCGCCACACGTTCCCGCCGGTAGCGTAACATCACTTTTCCTCTTCGTCGTCGTATAATAGTAACCCGATATATCGAATGTTATATAAATCTCCTATACGCTCTCGAGGAAACTCGTTAAAAAAATTAGAGGCAAAATTTATCGGGCAAACCGAGAAACTTCTTTCGCTCGATTCTACATCTTTTATTCCCACTGATTTATTTACTTTCTTCAATCCGCACTCGATGCGGATATTTTTTTTCAAGTTGCTTCTATTTTCTACGTTTTTGTCTGTCGTGGAAAAAATATTTTTTCGAGAAACAACGACGCATACGATAAGATTACATATTTTAATTATTATCAACGATACTTTGGCAGCAATTGTTAATTTCACACAACTTTCGTATATTCGTGTACAAAAAAAATAATGTTCAACGAATACATTCGTTTTAAATAACGAATAAAAGAAAACTAGTTTTGTCTGAACTTTGTAAAATCTCGTCAGCACTTTGCGTGTCAATGACTGGTAGATTGACTGTTGCGGTAGAAAAAGTTTGGAATAATTTGCTGATATCGTTGCCAAGGGTTAATAGCCACGTTCGTGTAGAAGTATGGCTGACTGGTACCAAAACACAGCGCTGCGGTATACAGGAGAATTATAATTCGTCGAGCAGGTTACGATGCACGTCGACTGAGACGATGCACGCACGCGTGCGATGCGGTTGCGGGGCTCGCGCGGTATTTACGCCGAGATTCGAGGTAACCGGCACGCGATTATGCACACGCAGGCTCGACTCTCGAGTTGACGACGAGGAGGACGAGAACAACGATGACGACGACGACGACGACGACCACGAGAACTGTTGCCGGATAACGGGACGTACGCGAATTGGTCGCAATAATAATTTGCTTTAGCCACGTAAGGAGAAGCAGCTAAAACATTGGAGCGCGTACACGAGCCTCGGAGTGAGCTCAACCGATTATCCGCAACACCAATCTACATATACGTTTTAAGCGCAAACCACCAACGCTGTACACATACTTTAACGAGAATTATAAATACTCACTTTTTATAGATCATCTTTGTTACATTTTATTACATATACCTTACAGTGTATACGTATACACGCATGTGAAAAACTATAGATGCGTGTAAAACGAATAAATTTACACCAAAATCCGATTAAAAGTATCGAATTACCGCACGCTTACCCCAGTTCCCTGACGTCCCACTGTCCAATGTTGCACGTGGTTGTATCCAGTTACATATCGTCTGTGGTATAAGCACGACAATATACAATTTAGAAACGTATGACAGGCCCATCGAACAACGGAACGCGTACGATGCGTAAGCGTATGTCGAAATAATGCACTGTAAATTGAAATGTATTACAAACTTGACAGATCCGTATCCTTTCAATTATAGTTATTTTTTGCATACTTACAGTTTGTTATCCTTCGTTCTATTCTTAGATAAAATTAACACGCTTGAAACGTGTGAAAGGTTACTAAATTAAGAAGAAAATTCGTAAGACACTTGGATATACGGAACAAGGAACTTTGTAGAGACGCCATTGAGAATTTGTGTTGGATAAATTCGACCGGGCACGACATAATCTGTGACGAGTATGTACTGTATACAAGTTATAGCGTAAATGGGATATACTCGCTCGATTGGTTCATCAGAGAGGGTGAGAAGAAAAAAATCTATCAGTGGAGCCACTTGTCAGGTCGATTTAACGCGTGGAAAGTACTTTCGAGTCTCGGCCTTAATCCTTTCACTCTTGAATTGTCAGCTGAGTGGATATCTATATTATATTGAAGATCGAATATGCAACTTTGGACACACGAGGGGTATCATTTTAGTATCAGAATAATCATTATAACAATCTCGAAACACCCACGATCGATGTATAATTTGACGTGATTTTTTAGAGTGATATTCGAGTGATGCGATCAATACCAGACAATGGATCCTATTATCAGAGAGTCCTGTGTAATTGCAATTGTCTATTGCCAATGTGATCGTCTACGTAGTCGTGATCGTAGTCATCGTCGTCGTCGTCGTCGGGAACTCCCGACAACCCGAAATTTCACGGCTCGCTCGTTACCTCGTCCTTAATCAGCGGCGTGAAATTACGTTTACGTGCTTGTCGATCGCTCTTGGTCGTGCTCTCCAGCCGTGCTCTTGCCCAAGTGTCTCCTAGTCACTGTACTACTATTATTATTAGTACCATTAATATTGCTTTATTAGTAGTTGAGATCGATTCAGAAAAGGCAGTTCACTTCGTTGATAAGAGAAAGAGAGAAGTCCGCGAATATCCTGGAAGCCAAGCGGTCACTCAGCGATAAGAACCCTATGGTATCGATAGTAAAAGTTTGTCAACAGCAATGTTAGGTACTTGCACAAAATTATGATAACGATGACGCCAAGTAAAATCTACATTCTCACTGGAGCTTTGGAAAAATAAAAATATATTAAAAACTGTTTACAAAGCATACACTGTTAAAAATCGAGAGTGTCGAAGGTGATTGGTGTGGACTTTTGACCAGTGTTGACTCATTTGGTTATTATTTTTAACAATTTTCACTTTGTTAAATTCATACAAGCGATTGTGTTATAATCATTAGGTTCCACCTCAAAATTTACAACAATCAACAGATATACAAGGTCGGAATGAGTAGATGAAAATCAATAAATTATCAGCAATCAATACAGAATTATGCCACGAATATAATCCAAAAATGTAATTGAATTTTATTTACCTATTTTCAAGTAAAACGCGTTAAAAGTTTGGAGATTATGATCGAAATCGACATCAACTATCGAATACCGACCATTGACACTAGTCGTCAGTGCGAACTGATACGAACACCACGGGAGGGTTAATTTGTACATCGTTTTTTAAAAAGAGTACTAAAATAATGTTTTATTAATTTTTCGTGATATTTTTGTCGTTCAAGTAAAAAAAAAAGTCTTTAAACGTAATTTCTTGTAACGCGTATCATGGTAGTGGATCGAAGATGCTTTGAATTTAGGAGAAGGTTGTGCCCAGGGCGAAAGCGATCGAAAGGTAGGTTTTCCGCGCGAACTATTATAACTCGTACTCGCCAAGGGTGGATAGCCTGTGATCGATCACCGCACGGTGAATGCGACACCCCCAGGAGTACACATCCTCGCCCCATTAAATCGGTAGCGTCGCCGGCCGCTAACGCAGAAACGACCAAAAGGCATCAGAGCCTGGAGCGGTATCCTTACGAACGACATGGGTTCACCTACCGTAAAACGTCAGAGCATCGGAGTTTACTCGCGAGATGAGATTGAGAGCTACGAATAGGCCAGCCGAGTCTCGTAACAGCTGAGTCTCAGAGGGAAACCCTCGAACGCTTTAATCAGGCCTCACTCAACGTTTCACTCGAAAATTCAACAAAAAAGTGCAGAGAAAAAGAGCCACTGCGTTCAGCACAGAGTGGCTCACTGTCTTAATAAATCCTTGAGACAGTTCGAGGGTCATACTGCTAAATATAATTATTGTTTGAAAAGAAGAAAGATTTTTCAGCTCTTACAGCCGAGAGAAGGAGATGCATGATGTGCGAATGGTCTCGTTGATGGACGGATATGAAATATAATTGAAAAAAAGCGTTGAGGAAAAAAAAACACCAGACGATACGGTATAGCTGTTGATCGTTTTTTTAAATTTATTTTCTATTTTTCAAGTGCTCTTCGCCTTTGCTGAGTAAGTGCTTGTGCGTAATGTGTCTGCGTGTGCGTCTACGTACGTGCGTGCGTGTACGTGTGTGTGAGTGAGAAGAGAGAGAGAGAGAGAGAGAGAGAGAGAGAGAGAGAGAGAGAGAGAGAGAGAGAGAGAGAGAGAGAGAGAGAGAGAGAGAGAGAGAGAGAGAGAGAGAGAGAGAGAGAGACAAACCGAGCGCGTAACAGTGTATAAGTGGCTAAGAAAATTCCAGATGTCTTCAGGTTTTTATCGGGTCGGACAACGCGCCCGGGAGAGTTATGTGGGCAGGGCTATCCCGCGAGGCACACGATCTCCCCGCGCGTCGACCGTCTCGTGTGTATTCACTTCATATACACCATCTCCTATGGCATATACCACGTTTACTATCGTATAAACGAGTCGTATATGTACCGGCACGGAAGGATATCTCTAGTTTCTGCCGTATGGTGACGACACCGGACGGTCTGATACAGTCAAAATTTCCATAAGGGGTAATATACGGGTAGTAAATAAAAACTAGTTTTGTCCTTCTTACTACCTTATCGGAGGAAGCTTTGTTCTAGAGAAAAGAATTTTTCTAATGTTAGAATACTTTAAATCATCTGAAAAGACAGGTGGTGTTCGTGTGCGCGTCGACCGTTTCATCCTTAAATCTCATATAACTCGGGAACCGCTTGGCTGAAAGTTGACACACCGGAAGAACAGTCGTATCTCATTTACCTCAGATCTCGCGAAGATGTATTGGATATATTTCGACGAAAATTCTATATTATGAATATATACGAAAGATATAATAAATTTATTTTTTCCCATATTTCTTTTTCATCGGGGTATTCATGATAATTTGTTGTTTAAACTTGAACTGATCGGAGTGATATTGAATTTGTTAAAGAATATATAAACGATATAAATATGTTACGACATACAAATTTGAAAGTATCGAATCGAAACTATTTCCACGAGTGTAGTTATGATCAGCGTTGGTTGATATTATATTTGGCCAAAATAGACAAACGGGTTTAAAACTTGTGAAATATTTATAAAAAATGATTACATTCGATGTAACTCGAGAACGGCTTGAAGTAAATCGAGTTGAAATTTTGCACGCGAATGGATCAGTTTTTACCAGATCGTTGTGATGAAATTAAATAAATCGATTGTCACTAAAGATTTATTGGAGTATTGATGAATTTTTTTTAAAAATGGTAAACGACCCGAACAACACGGTGACTCGTGTCAATTTCAACCTATCAATCTAACAAGGTTGTGTATTTAGTTTGTTCGAGACTGACAATGAGTATCGAAAGTTTATTTTCTTTTAAATATTTGATTCGCTTACTTTTACAAATTTCGAGCGAATATAAGATAGTGAGTGTAAGATTGAGACTCAAGATGGCGATAGAGGCAGTTATCGAGGGGCATCGAGCCTTTTCATATAAAAAAAATACGATAATTAAAACAGCTTAACCAGCGCTTTCAGGTGCCCCTATCACACCGAGAGAAAAAGTTTCATTGAATCAAAGAGATTTCATTGAAATCTTGGCCTATGAAACTTTAATTTGTCGTCAATGAAAAAATATATTTAAGTTAATAATATCTTTTATTTAATTGATCGCGAATTGTATTAAACGCAATGGCATTGAAACGATGAAAATTGTATCGAAGCCTACCAATCACTTTTTATTTACTTTAATGAAACTTTCATTTGTTGCTCACGCTCGTAACGATAGAAGGATGCATTTCGTTTAAATCCTACGTTTTAAATCTCTGGAGCGAATTTCACCAAATTCTGTAGCGCCTGGCGTGTCATATCGGACTCGTTCACTTTGGATGCTTGTTCTTACTTTATTTTACTTTAAAGGAGCGAAGATTCAGGTGTGGTAACAGAAACATTACAATGAACCAATTGTTATTGCAAGAAACAATGTTTTATTGCGTTTTTAGCTTGGAAATCGCGCGCATGATGCGTGGGACACGCTCACACTCGAGCAAACAAACAAACAAAAAAACAAATACTATGATGGTATTTTGGCGTCAGAGAAACACGCATTTCGCATATAGCGGCACTTATTTATATGTGTCTATAAAAAGGTCGTGATGCTCGTCTATGATTATATTATAGGTTATGTTTTATTTTTGCATACTTGTCGTGATGACCGAGGAAAGTTTCGAAGATCCGTTGAATGTTCATTTATTATTACATACCGTTGAATGTAGTAACGTATTCGCGGATACCAGCCTCCTTGAAAAACTTTTCCATTTGGGTAACAATCTAACAATCGGCGTATTGCCGGTTTTGCGCTCTTGATAAAACACTGTTAGCAAATTACTTCTACCGTCGAAGAGCGGCGCGTACGATGCCATCGAACAAATATCTCTTTGAAACGATGATTTCAAATACATTATTCTTTGAATAAAAGAAATCGTTTCGTTAGTAAGTACTATGAAATAAATGTTTACTCGAAAGCAATGAAATATCTTCATCGTAGTTCAAATGCATCACATCACTGAAATCAAGTAATTATTTTCATTGAATCAAATAAATATTTAGTTGATTGAATGAAAGAAATTTTAATGTGTCGATTTATTCGAATCAATGATATCTTTTCTCTCGGTGTACCGATCATGTACTAATTTCTAGTCAGGATCGCTTGTTTCGTCAATGGGGAAACGACGCTGATCCGATAAATAATTGGAGCACTTCTGCATCCTACTTTATTCCGGGTCCACAAAATGTCTTGTTTGTAGGATCGATAATAAAGGGATTACCACATTTATGAAAAAAAACATAAACTAATTTCAAGTTACGCAAGCTTTTGCTTCGATTTGTGTAATTTAATATTACAATGATAGTTTTATTTTTGTCCAAGATACATATCTACACGGAAAAAGGGGGACAATCGAGAGATCGAGAGTTACGACGTGTCTAAGCCGCTCGATGCTGTAGCTCATGGTCAAAAGAAATTCCATTCTGTGACTAAATTTCGTGGATGACTGGCAGGAGGCTGCTGGTGCCGTCGAGCCACTATATACCATCGCATATGGGATGGTCCTGTCGGAGGGTTAGGGTCGCCAGAGGGTATCGAAGCTCGAGGATCTCCTGGCTCCCGCTGTCTCACTCAGCAGCCCTTCTTTCTCCTCTTACTCACTTAGTTAAAGAACGAGAGAGCAGTAGAAATATGAGAGAAAGGCATCGCGGGAAAAGGCGCGGACGAAGAAAGAAAGAAAGAAAAAAGATCGAGAATGCTTATGGTAGCGAGTCAAAAGTATGAGGAAGAGCCGTGCGCGATGCACCGCAGACGCATCAAGGGAGAAAAAAAACTTATAGAACGAGAGAGAAGCCATCAGCGACGAGGGCAAAGGATACCCAACAGTTGCATCGGAGGGACTGACCGATCGGGACGATGCATTCACGCCTGAATATCATTAGATACTTATCTGCGTACATCAGCAGGAAGAAAACGTCGAGTATAAATCTTGCCCACTTCGCTCGATATTATCATTAAAGTAAAGGCTTTTTCCAGGTGAGAGAAGCATAGAGATAGACCGAGAGAGCGAGAGAGAGAAAGAGACGTGCGAAGAATTTTTGTGAATTCACGTGACGAGTGAATAGAAGTGAGTTGCCGAGAGTGGGCGTTGAAAGAACGAACGAAAGGAAAGGTAGAAAAAAAAGAAGGAAAAGCTTCGCGCGAGCCAGTCACTCTGGGTTTTCGGTGACGGTAATGCCACTCTGCGAACGCTTTATTTTATCTTTTGCGGAGGTGGCGGTCGCGTTGAGTGTCGAGCGAACGAAGATGAGGAAAGGAAAACGATAAAGAGAGGAGAAGACACGGTCGACGCTTTGCTTTTAGATGCGTTTCGTGTAAGGTTCGCTCGTAGATTGTCTCGAATAAGAAACCGGATTAATATGACCACTTGCCACATTCGTTCCCATCGTTTTCCCATTTATTTGTTTTATCTATCTATCGCTTGTGTTTATAACCACTTTCCGTCGCTTCCTTCTACCGCCTACATATTGTTATCTTGCTTCGATCAGCCACTTTCGTGTCACACTTGCTACGCCTTATCATCGCCTTGTTGCTTATTTTTTTTAAACAAAATTGTGCCGTTCGATGGCACCATACACCGGACTTTGTGCTAATTCATCTATAGCGGAAAGAGCGTTAATAGCAGTGCCGCAACACTGTAACGGTAATTCGATTTCGATGAGCGACCGCTGCGTCCGTTCGTCTATTCGCGATGCTTGCTACGCGCTTTTGAGCTTCGAGAGGAGTCTCGATCTCTCGCGGGGCCGCCGGCGGACGCAACGCTCGTTCGTTCGCTCATTAGCGATGCAAATGCGTCCGGGCGGTCCGCCATTCAAAACGCTCGGGCTCTACTCAGAGACGCTCCAAGACTCATGGGTAAGGGTGGCAGAGCGAGAGACGAAGAATTTCTTTCGTCGGACGTCCCATTACCGAGTATAACCGACGTCGTTACCGGACGCCCCGAGAATCGAGCCTCTCCGTGTCGACTTTACGCTACAGATCTTTCACGATGCGCATACCTACGCGATATACGCTACATCTGATATATCGATAATAATAATAATAATACATATCTAGAAAAGATACTTTGTGTCCCATTCATTGACACCTTGAGTGAACTTGAGATGAAATTCATCAATGAGAATAAATAACATTCGTTTTATCAATTCGCATTTAAAATTTAGTTGGAATAAATGTTGGTCGATCATCAAAATAAGTGCAGAAATGTACAGAAATTCAGGCAGCATATACGATTAAATGTTTTAAATCAGTTTCTACGAGAAATATTTGTTTCTAGTGCTGGATACACCGTTAAAAATACAATGTAAATATTGATCCTCGCGCAGTCAGTGTTCGATAGCTGGTGTAGAGTTGCTTCGTAACCTCAAAAATTTTCAACGCGTTTTACTTGAAAACAGCTGAATGAATTAATAATTCTGTATCGATCGCTGATTATTTATTGATTTTCATCTACTCATTCCGAACATAAATATCTTGTAAATTTTTAGGTGTGATTTAATGATTATAACACAATCGCTTGTGTGAATTCGACACTGTGAAAATTGTGAAAATTAATACCAAATGAATCAACACCGATCAAAAGTCTACACCAATCGCCTCTAACACTCTGGATTGGCTGTGACTTCTGTAAAATTTCTGGCAGGCCTTAGTATTTTATAGCATTCGTCGCTTTTCCAAAATTGTTCAGAGAGCTTAGCATAAATATAATTTGTAACTTTCTATAAACTCACAGTTTCTGCACTCAAATTTTTGGATTTTTTTAAAAGCACATAACCGGTGAAACGTTGAATTTTCTAATTATTCAATTATCTTGTCATATTATACAGATATATTATCATTTTTTATTATGAGAATATCAAATTATATTCTATTATGAGTAAGTTCATGTTGAGAGCTCGATTTAGAGCGGTTGATCAATCAATGAAGTCAACCGACTGCCACGATCTCAAGTTTATTGTTCATTCGCCATTATATACAAGTTGATCTGTCGTAAATTTTTAAGTGGACCGGAGTAAGATGTTAGTGAGAATGACTACTGATGTTTCATTATTTTTTTTTTTTCGACTCGAGGCTTTATCGCACGATTTGTCGCTGTACGATTAGGGGGTTTGCACTACGGTAACCCGGTGTTACGTTGATTCGTCGGTGATTCGAAAATCGTGGTAACATAGTAAGAAAAAGAGGTAGAGAGAGGGCACACGCGCACGCAAGCGCTGAACCTGCGTGCGTAAAGCGTTGCGGTGGCAGTGGTGACACACGGAACAACGGTGGCAGCACGATCCTGTTATACACTTTAGCTGTTACTTATAGCTATATATATGTCATCGAATGTACATACTATACACACACCCCGTAATTATACGTAGGGTTGAATTATAGCGCAACGCTTATCGTTGCCACGCCAAACTGGCGCAGACCCACCCAACTTTTACCCCCGGGCACGTCAACCACTTTTCCCCGGAATGATATTGGCCCAAGGTTCGCATCACACACCACCGGCATCAGCGACTTTCGATATTATAGTACGTGTAAAGTAACGAATTCGGGAGAGTATCCTCTCCTATTTCTTACTCTTGACTCGGATTTACCCTCGGTTCTCCCCCTTACCTTCCTTCTTCACCTTTCCCGTAAATTATTCAGTTAGGTTACAATTGAGCTTGGGAAGAATAACTGATTAATGCTTTTTCGGACATTATCGTTTAACTAAAAATCAGAGATATCTAAAGACAATTGTACCAATTAATAACAGTTTAACAATTGTCTAATTATCGTAGTAAATTTTTCTGATGAAATCGTTATGAGCACTGCAATGATTTGATTTCAATAACATTCGAAACGGAGGAATGGTGCATCGAGAGAAAAGATTTCGTTGATTCCAATAAATCGGCATATTGACATTTCTTTCATTGAATCAATTAAATATTTATTTTATTCAATGAAAATAATTAATTGATTACAATGATGTGATGCGTTTGAACCACGATGAGAATATTTCATTGCCTTCGAGTAAACATTTATTCGATAGTACTTACCAAAGAAACGATTTATTTCATTCACACGAATAACATATTAGAAATCACCGTTTCAAAGAGATATTTATTTGACGGCATCGTGCGCGCCTCTGCTCGACGGAAGACGAGATTTGTTTTTTTTTTTTCTAACAGTGTTGTAACGAGAACGCAAAACCGGCGAAACGCCGATTGTTAGATCATTACCCAAATGGAGAAGTTTTTCAAGGAGGCTGGTACCCGCGAATAAATTACTACATTCGAAAGTATGTAATAATAAATGAACATTCAACGGATCCTCGAAACTTTCCTCGGTCATCAAGACAAGTATGGAAAAATAAAAGATAACCAATATTGTAATTACGGACGAACATCACGACCTTTTTATAGACACATGTAAAAAAAGTGCCGCGATATGCGAAGCGCATGTATCCTCCGACGTCAATATTCCATTATAGTACTTGTTTGTTTGTTTGTTTGCTTGTGTGTGTCTGTTGCACGCGTCATGCGCGCGATTTCCAAGCCAAAAACGCAATTAAACACTGTATTTCGCAATAACAATTGGTTCGTTGTAATACTTCAGTTACTACACCTTAACCCTGATTCTTTTAAAGTAAAATGAAGTAAGAACAAACATCCAAAGTGCACAAGTCCGATATGGCACGCCAGGCGCTACAGAATTTGGTGAAATTCGCTCGAGAGATTTAAAACGTAGGATTTTAACGAAATAGATCTCTTACTATCGTTATGGGAGTGAGCAACAAATAAACGTTTCATTGAATTAAATGAAAGTGATTGGTAGAATTCGATACAATTTTCATTGTTTCAATGCAACCGCATTTAATACAATTTGCGATAAATTAATTGAAAGATCGTACTAACTTAAATATATTTTTTCATTAACGGTAAATAAAAGTTTCGTAGGCAAAGATTTCAATAAAATCTTTTCGGTTCAATGAAATTATTTCTCTCGGTGTGGTAGTTCTGACAAGTATTAAGTGACAACCATTGATACTTAGTCGATTCGACTATTTTTATAGTGAAATCATTTAGATATATAGTTAAGACAACTATAAAAGTAATCGCTTGAATAAAAAATTAATATTTCTCACTTTTAATAGTTGCCATTGCTATATTTTTCTGTCTCTGGGTATTGGACATGGTTTAAAAATATTTAAAAAATATTTAACAATATTCACAATGATACAACTTTCACGAATATTTAATTATAGGAGAAACCCGTAAGCTCATGGTGAGGTATAGGGCGCAGTAAATAGATCAGTTGATCTCGAAAACGAAGAACTATTTGAAACAAAAGTCACGCTGGAAAACATTCTTTTTATCCAAAAAATATTCCAATCGGAGCTCACGAATATGAAGAATGAGTAATAATATGATTCAAGAGTTTTAAAAAATTGTTTGTGTCATTAAGAGTATAGATCATAATTTCGAATTTCATTATCTTAAGCATGGAGTTTCGATTACGAATCAAGTATTTGGTATACGATGTGCCGCAAGGTTACATTTATAACTCCCCCATTCATTTTTCTACCAACAAACATCTGTGTCATGATTTAACGCCGTAAAACATCCCTAATATCTCTGCCACAAAATAATTCTACCATTATTAAGGTCTCTCCGAGAACATTTTTGCCAGCATAAAGGCAGTCCGAGATTTTCCGGCGTCCTGAAACCGATGGTTCCCGGGTAACACAGGAATCGTGAAAGAGATAGCACCGCTGTAGCTTCGGGGAGAACAAGAGAGAACGACTGCCTGTCTTACTCGGAAATACTTACCTTAGATATTGGACCGCCGGAGAGTCGTTCCGTGGTAGAGATGTTAACTGGTAGAGTTGTATTATGGTAAACGTGTTCCCGGGGAGACATTGACTATGGTAGAGCTGTTTTGTGTCAGATTGTCAGGTTATTGCTTTGAAGGAACTTCAGAAAAAGTGTGCCACTGTACTCCTACTTTTCCCTGCGTAATTCTGTACTTGTGAGAGAATTGGGTGGATCTTCTAACTGTATCCTCCGGTGTGATCGATGCACTCACGCGTCTTACGTTCATCCGACGCTTATTCGGAAAGACTCGGGACGAACGGTGGCGAAGGACTCTCACCTCAAGTTACTTTTTACCGCTGGGCGGTAAAAAGCTTTCGTTCTTCTCGTCTTTCAGTGCCCTGAGTCATATTCCGAGACTGACCGCCGACTACTTCGATCGCGCGTGCGTCTTTCTGCGATCCTTTGTTTTGACGCGGTGGGACAGCTGAGTTATCTGCCCGGGGAGTGGCCGATCGTTCTTCATTGCCGGCGGTGAACACCGCCGACGAGTCTCGCGGAGGATAGCCAAACGTTCAAGGGAAGTCTGTTGGTCTTCTCGGCTTCGTTGCTGGTACCGGTGCTTCCTCGAAAAAGATCTTCGACCCGGTGTAAACACGCAGGACGATAAAAGGACGAGTATCATGGACGCGTGAGGTATATAGCGAGTGAGGGAAGGGATCGCAAGCACGAGCGGCAGCCCGCGCGAGCCTTCTGGCGCGAAAGAATGATGCGCCGCGGGAAACCATTCTTTAAAGGCAAGTCGCTCGTACCTCTCGTTCGTCGTCGTCGTCGTCGTCGTCGTCGTTGTGTCGCCAAGTCAGACAAACCTTTGGCAAAAGCTACACGACGCAAAGGAACGAACCAACCGGAGAACGAACGAGTGAGCGAGAGAGCGAAAGATGTCTCGCTCTCTTTGATGGCAGAGAGACAGGGACATTGAGACAGGTAGTCGTCATCGGCGGATCAACGATTTGCCAACATGAGAACGATGTATGAAGCTGGCCTGCCAGTCGCTTCCGATCGTTTCGATATTCCGTCTTTCCCTTTTCTTTTCGATGCCTCAATCGAGTCATTTCGAATCGAATCAATGTCACTTTGGATGCGTTACCTCAGTTGCTCTTTCTGTAGCTTTACTACGGGACACGTTATCGTTACAAAATTAACATTAGGGAAAAAAAATATATTGATCATTTGCTCGCTCCGTCCTTAAACCCATCTTCCTGAAAACTTTGGCTGAGTAGTAGCCAAATATCTTAATCATCACAATATACTGTTGGAATCAAACAAATTTATGAAATATATCAAAGTAATTCTCCTACCGGTTCAATTAAGGTTATGTGCGAATTACGTGCAAACCCCATTATGACAATTTTCGCTATTTCTTAATTCGCTTTACAAGTAAACTTAACGTTAGGTACAATCCCCATGGAAATGAAGTATACGGAAGTTATATAAAAGCTATCTCTCAGATATATAAGATATATTAAGGACAAAAGAGTTTTCTCTCTGAAAAATATGGAAGGCGTTGATGTTGATAGAAATGTAGAATTAGCTATTGGTAATCATTAAATAAATATTTGTTTAAATAAAAAATACCACGAATAAGGTCATGTTGACAACACTATGCCCTACAAACGCTTTGGTATATTGACAATGACTGTGAGAATCATCTTTAATATCACTTTGTATGCGTTACCTCAGTTGCTCTTTCTGTAACTTTACTTTGGGGACACGTTATCATCACAAAATTAACATTAACGAAACAAAAATATTAATCATTAACTCGCTCTGTCCTTAAACTTATCTTCCTGAAAACTTTGGCCGAGTAGTAGCCAAATATCTTGATCATCATGATATACTGTTGGGATCAAACGAATTCAGGAACTATATCAAAGTGATTCTCCTACCGGTCTAATTAAGGTTATGTACAAATGACGTATAAAACCACATTATGACAATTTTCGCTATTTCTTCATTCAGTTTACTAACAAACTTGACGTTAGGTACAATCCCCATGGAAATTAAGTATACGGAAGATATATAAAAGATATCTCTCAGATATTATAAGATATATTAAGGGAACAAAGTTTATTTCGCGAAGATATTTTAGGGTACATCTGAAATATATAAAAGTGAAAAAAACATCAGAGTTGTATTTAAAATGTACTTAAAATGTATATTTGATTTATAACCCAACGAACAGTTCTATAAGTCAAATATATCTTTCGATATATTTATTTTCAATGTGGGAAGTACCGGATAAACCAAAAACCTATGAAAGTTTTTAGTATTTCTTAATTCAGCTTACTAAAAAAAACTTGTATGTATCGACTGAAGAGAGAGTCTAGATTAGTTTATTTATAGAAATTGAATAAGTTTTGTTGCTGATATGAGTCACCCCGATTCAGCTATTTCAATGATTTCTACAAGGATATATGCCATTCTCTTGCCATTCACTTTTCATTCAAAATATTCGGAGTCAGATTTTTCACGGTTGCTTTGGAATTCTTATAATCTGACTTACAAGCAGCATTTTTATTTTCAACTCTAATCGAATTATGCGTGAAATTCCGTAATACATTGTTGATTCTGCGAGTGTCTCGTACTTTTTAGTAAAAATTTCTTGCCGAAGCGATCGGTACAAGGCCGTATAATAAAGCGTAAGGAAAAATATATCTCGAATTTGAAAGTTTATCCAATATCTGATGTAATAATACGACTGCCTTAATAGGAAAAAGGACGCCGGTGTATCCTCAAACTACAATGTAGGTGAGAACTAACGACAGAGGTGTTCGACATCGATCATTCGGTCAGTGAGTCAGTCATTCAAACTGCAGCGGATAGATGAGCAACGTAGAGAGACGAAGATGAAAACGACATGCAGCGAGACGATCGACGAGCGGACGTTATCGGATCGAGCATCGACAGTCGGTTTTCAACAGTGGGCATAGTTACCGACTTGCTCGTTGAACTAGACGTCGCGCGCGAATACCTGACTCGCTTTGCCACCTTCAACGAAATTGAGTAAAAGATTCTCGAATCGTTTCGCCACCCTCATCGTATCTCGGTACAACTATGCACACACCGCGTTCGTAATAGGCTCTTCTCCGGAGTTTAAGATACCTCGATCTCTCGTTTCTCTTGCCTCCTCGCCGCTTCGTCATCTTCTCGTCTCCTTCGTTGCTTTTTCGCTCTCTCCACCGTCTCGTCACTCTCTTTCGCCTCTTCGTCTCTCATTATTTTTTTTTCCTTCTCTCGGACCTGGAACGCGCAAGCCATTGAGCTGAATCCCATAGGTTATTAATAGAACGCGCCGCTGACCGCTCCGACGGCCTCCCCGCTCGCTTTTGATGCCAGGTAGATGGACAGTGCTCCGCCCTAAAAACCTATGCGCGCTGCCCATCAGTCGATGATGCACCGAGTGCCTTTTTACACGTATACCTATATATAGGATATAGTATAATGTAGCCATACCACCGACACGATCTATCTGCTTTGCCTTTCTCTATACCTTTCTCACTTCTTATATACCTGACGTTTGATCCTGGCCTGCTTTCGAGGGGGGCGATTCGACGCTCATCGTCGAAGTCGCCGATCGCGGGAGCAGAAAATTCTTTGATGACGATTGCCTTGCGCCGCACTTCTTCAAACTTTTCTCTTTTTTTTTTTCTTCGATACCTGGAATTCCAAGTTATTATGCTTCCCGGGAAAATAATTACAAGATTCTTTACTGTATAATAATAATAACAATAATAATAATATCTATGAATTTTAAAAAACGCCACACATCGAATTAATTAGGAGAGAATCGTGTACACGCGATATCGGGAAGATATCGCCTCAGAGCGAGTGCTGTCTCAGCTCGGCTCTCGCGCCTTCTCCTTCGTTTTCTTTAGCTCGCGGTCTCACGTCCCCGTAAAGTGGTGAATATATGCGGCAACTCGTTACCGCCGAGCACGCGAAACGAAGTAGCGAATGAGAATCCTTGAAAACTCACGAATAAGAATAAAAAACAAGAAGGAAAGAAGCAAAGGGAAAAAGAGATACGAAAAAGAAACGTTATTCTCTTTCTCATTTCCTTTTTTTTTCTCCTTTTTTTTTTCTTCCTCTTCACTGAAGCGAGATGAGTGTACGCGACCGGTTACACACTGCCGCGATGACGCTCCGACTCCTCCGCGGAGTGTATCGCTGATCCTTCGAGACTCTCCGCGTGAGAATTTACTTGCGAGAATGTTATTTGAATCGTGCAGGATTATCAACGTTCCGCGTTAAATTCTCGAGAACGCGTTGTGCGAGAGAAACCCCGTTGAGTCGATCGAACATTTTTCGTTATTAGTCTTGGCAATCGAAATACGAGACGCGAAAATGACTGTCACAGTGATTGTCGATATACCAGAGCGTTACAGGACATAGAGATTTCAACGTGATTCCTTTCGTGATATTTTTTATTTTAAAACAATATTTATCTAACGATTACTGATAGTTAATTCTACATTTTCATCTTTTTCAGAGATAACACTTTCTTGTCTTAATATATTTCATGTATCTGAGATATATCTTTAATATATATTGCGTATACTTTATTTCCATGGGGGTTGTACCTAACGTCAAATTTATTTGTAAACTGAATTAAGAAACAGTGAAAATTATCTTAATGTGGTTTTATACGTTATTTGTACGTAACCTTAACTGGACCATTAGGAAAATTACTTTAATATATTTTCTGAATTTGTTTGATCTTACAGTATCCTGTGATGATTAAGATAATTGGTTGCTACTCAGCCAAAGTGTTCAGGAAGATGGGTTTAAGGACAACGCGAGTAAACGATTCATATATTTTTTCTCTTAATGTTAATTTTGTGACGATAACGTGTCCCGCAGTGAAGTTACAGAAAGAGCAACTGAGGTAACGCATCCAATGTGGCATTGAAGATAATTGTCACAGTCATTGTCAATATACCAGAGCCTTACCAGGGCATAGTACTGTCAACATGATTCCTTTCGTGGTATTTTTTATTTAAAAAATATTTATCTAACGATTACTGATAGTTAATTATACATTTTCATCTTTTTCAGAGAGAACACTTTATTGTCTTAATATATCTTATGTATCTGAGATATATCTTTAATATATATTGCGTATACTTTATTTCCATGGGGGTTGTACCTAGCGTCAAATTTATTTGTAAACTGAATTAAGAAACAATAAAAATTATCTTAATGTGGTTTTATACGTTATTTGTACGTAACCTTAACTGGACCATTAGGAAAATTACTTTAATATATTTTCTGAATCTGTTTGATCCTACAGTATCCTGTGATGATTAAGATAATTGACTGCTACTCAGCCAAAGTGTTCAGGACGATGGGTTTAAGGACAACGCGAGTAAATGATTAATAATTTTGTGACGATAAAGTGTACTGCGGGAGTGAAGATACAGAACGAGCAACTGAGGTAACGTATCTAACGTGACATTGAAGATAATTGTCACAGTCATTGTCAATATACCAGAGCCTTGCCAGGGCATAGTGCTGTCAACATGATTCTTTTCGTGATATTTTTTATTAAAAATAATTTTTATCTAATGATCACCAATAGCTAATTCTACATTTCCATCAACATCAACGCCTTCCATTTTTTTTCAGAGGTACAGCAACGCGAATGAAAGTAACAGCGATGTCAAGTGTCAGGGACAAATTAAACTGAAACGATTATCAAATTTCTTAAATATTTGTAGAGTTAATAATTTTTATTTTTTTATAAACTCTAATTATACGACTGTGAATAATTGTAGTTGATTATTAATAATTATTTATTAAATTCGCGATATGTATGGTGATTAATTTGAATTTTACACTGTCAAAAATATGGGTTTAAAATTAAGCCACGCGCGGTATCACATGTCATACGAGTTCCCACTGACGACTGGTGTCAACGGTCGGTGTTCTATAACTGGTGTCGATTTGCATTATAACCTCAAAACTTTCAACGCGTTTTACTTGTACATAGGTGAATGATATTCAATGACATTTTTTGGATTCCATTCGTGGTATAATTCTGTGTTGATTGTTGATAATTTATTGATTTAAATCAAACAATAAATATGTTGTTAATTTTGAGGTGGGGACTAATGATCATAACACCCTGTGTGAATCAAACACTAAAAATTGGTTAAATTAACACTAAATGAGCCAACACTGGTTAAAAGTCGACAACAATCGCCTTTAACACCATGAATTTTCAACAGTGTAGACGGCAGTAAAGTAATAAATCATTCTTCATTTATTATTTATTTTGTAAAGATTTTTATGAAACACTCGTCTCGTTTGATTAGTTTTGAAGTATCAGAGTGTGAGCAATATTCTAATAGTTATAAATCAATACAACTTTCTCGTGCACTCGATTAGATGCTTCAATGACTGGGAAATGAAACTTATGCGTCATTCTCGACTATTTTCCATCGGCTTCTAGCTCGAGCGAACGTCAGGTTGCCCATTGCCTGGTATTCAATGTCCCGGAGGTTCTTTTACCTTTGCCACAGTAGCTCTGGTACAGGATTTCTCACTTCTTTTCATTCCTACTCTCGCACGCGTCCGTCGTCTTTCATCCCGACGTTCGCCGCTTTTCTTCTCGTCTCGCGCTCCAACGTTTCTCTCGTTGCAACTGTCAGAGATGGCAATATCTTTTCCGGCAAGAGTACCTGCGTGGCGCTTTTCTCGTACTCTCCAGCACCACTTGCTCACTCCTTCCTTCCTTCCTTCGTTCGCGCAGTCTTTTCGTGCCTGGCGCCTCTCCACCGGCTCTAGCGCCCATGGTACCAATTCAGCCACTGGTCCAGAAAAGATAAATCGCTTGTTTTGAAACGGGGTCCGCGCGTACTCTCGTTTCCACTCTGCTACGGCAGAAGAGGAAAAGGTGCAGGTACTGTATAGCAATGGTATTCCGGATGAAAGAGAGAACGTTGCTCGAACGTTGAAAAGAGCATGGATGATGGTCGTGTAAGTACGACTACACGGGATCTCAGGAAATTAAATTGGAAATCGAAACGCCGCGTCGTTCAACGGTGCATCGACGAGGCTATGATATAAATTCATTCCGTCGAACGAATCTCTCTCAGTTTTCGCTCGAAAATCGATTTTTAATTATACATTTGATAATCCAATGATATCATGGTTATAGTATCTCGTTAAAAAAAATTTTAACTGTCAAATTAGAAACTTTAATTTCCTTCTTTGACAGATATGTCGTTAAACTTTTACAAACTGCAGATAAGTTTGCATTTATTTTCCATTACGACGGTCTATAATCATATTTTTAATTCTTAACAAGGAAAAAAAGTACAAAATTGTTTAATTGCGTCACTTCTATTTGGCACTTAAGACGTGCAACCTGCATCAGGGTGACTCGGCTCTGGAGCTTAGCGATTACAACGGCGTTGGTCAAATCTAACTTTTCTAAATAATGGCCATTTTACGGCTGGCGTGCGATAATGAAATTCCGAAACTATCGGTAATCGAGACATTGATTGGTGGCGGTCACCCGCGCCAGCTCGATTCACGCGCGATTGAGAGACGTGAGTTATGCGCAACGCGGACGCAGGATTGTTACCCGAAACCTCGAAACGTTCCCTCCCCCCCCCCCCCCCCCCCGAATAGGTTTGTATATCCAGATATGCCTGCAATATTCCGAATAGTCAGAATTTTATTCACAACCGATTGCCAATCGTTTATTACAAAGAAAATCATTCTTTTACGCGCCAATCTCGGTCAACGGTTATTCTTCGTTCATTCTGAAATATTACATCGAGTATCTCAACGAAGTCTTGATGCGATATATATTCTGTGGTGCTACAGATGTGAGAATATCGTCGAGAAAAAGCGCATATTGCTGCCACCTATCGGTTACCTCGCGACACTAAGAACATTCCCGGTCGGCACTGATGATGCGTCGACTTATCGTTTCCCCGCGATACGAGTCGAGAGATACGAGCTTTCATGGCCTCGACCTTATCATTCAGGGATTCAAAGATCAACGATGCTCTTACGAAGAACCGAGAATCCGTCTTTTCCAAGCGTTGTGGAAGTGACAATGGGTTGTCGTTCCGAGGATCTTCGTCTCCGGATATCTACTCAGGATAACCCTGGACATTTTCACCCGAATGTGCTTTAGAGGACTATCGATCCGTCCACTGGCGATAAAAAAATATTTTTTGATCGTCTCTTCGGCTACTTTACTACCAACACGTTTCGATAGTTCAATGACGATCAATAAAAGAAATTAACCTGTTTAAGTGTGAGTTGTTATCCATTAACGTACTCGCTCGTTCTTCGTCTGCCAATCATACTTTCTCGCTAGAGAGATATTCCTCCGTCTGACCAATCCGGTAGCGCGGTAGTCTGCGTCTGGCGGGAGCAGGGTACGCGCGGTAGGGAAGAGCATAAAATATTCATAACATTTTACGAAAGCCGTCAATATGCAAATGGGAAATGCTAATCGTATACCGGCGATGGCGTCTACGACGTTGGTTCGGCGTGCGAGCTCGTGGATTCCAATACTCTCGGTCTCATGACGACTCCGTAGACTATGACGAAGGCTATCCGTCTCTTTATCGAGCACGGTTCTGATATCCGCCTTCTCGTCGATCGAAAAAAAAAAAAGCAAATCCCGTTACACCTGGCAAGCTGTGTTCGTCTCGCCCGTGAAGAAAGGATCTTCGATGACGTCTAACGTGATTCGAAGTCAGCGTATTAAATTTACGCGATACCCGCGCGACACGAGAAATGGGTTTTCCAATCGCTTACGCTCCAAAAACGATTTTAAATAAATACGAAAAAGATCACATAGAAGCAGACGACGAATAGAGCCGCTAAGAAATGGGGATATAAATAACGGGCGACGCAAGCTCGGAAGCGCGGTCACGAAAACTTTTAATCCGGCACATTCGTATCGTCCGGAGGCGACGAAGACTCGCAGGGATCGGGATTTGGTGGTGCGGGATATCGCACGAGCAAGGTAAACGTATATAGCATGGGGTTGTAACGATGTATAGAGGAGAAAAGGGGAGAGCCAGGAAAATGAGAATGCATAGAGCGGTGTAACGCGTACACTTGGACCAAAAAAATACGAATAGAATAAAGAAATCTACGACCGACTTGGCACGCAGGTGCCTCGAGGGCTAGCATTCGGCACTTTTGGCTGGTTTTACGTTAGCCACGAATAACCACCGACTCTCTGCAGCCACCGCGATTCTCTCTCTACCAGCTCGTCTCTCGTCTCCTCTTTCCATGCTCGCACAAACGCTCAGCGACGTTACTCTCTTTAATCGGGCTTCCACGACCGCGAATAATTAGGCGATGGCGATTAGGGTGATTGAATGGCGAGTTGGCTAGCAGTAGGAGCAATTAGCTAAATTGTCACTTAGTCGGTTCTGCATGGCTATAGCCCTCTCAACGCTTCGCCGCAATCGTAGCGCGGAAAAGCACCGTTGAAAAATTCGTGAAGCGAATTCAGGTTCATGGTGATAGTATCGCGATTACCGTTAATGACTTCAATTCGACAGATCACTATGGATACAATGGAAAAGTAATTGCTTTAAGTATATCTTTCTTTTTACCAGCGTGGACGACTTGTGCGAAAAAAATGTCTGAGATATATCGATGGTAAACCTATAAATTAAATCTACATGCAGTACATCGTAGTGGACGATTCTATAGAGAAAATATATATTTCGAAGATTGTATTCGAAGACTAAAGTTTACCCAAAATCTTCTGTAAATATGTAATTTATAAAACAATAGACTTATAGACGAATACGGAACAAGAGTAAAGGTTGTGTATACACGGAAAGAAAAAAGTAGTCGGGGAAATCCATACATTGGTTCCGGCAAACAACCGAAATAGTTAGCATAGCACCAATTACTCGGTTGGTTCAAAAAACTACAATGTCGTTAGTAAAATATCGGTGGTAACGATAACCAACAAAGATGGCATCCTCAACTTACCGAGTGGTTGGTGCAGTGGTTGGTTTCCATTTATTTTCACCGGCGAGGACCGGCGCGTACTTTGCGCGATGCTTCGATAGACGAATGTCATCTATTCACAATATTTCATTGTAATTTACCATATATTGAACGCATTACACTTTTATTTTTTGCCAGCCCTCGTCCATTCACAATCACCTGTCACTTGAAACAATGGCGTCGTTTGCCTTCTTGAAAAGTTTTACTCGTAGCACGTGCCATTCGGTTGGTTACTCGGTTGGGTACTCGTAGACCGCTGGTACTATTCATGTCGCAACGACCGGCGACGTTAATGGCACCACCCAACGGCTCGTTGTGGTGACAGCACTGTCATTGGTTACGGGAATCAAGTCGTTGGTCTTTGGTACTATTTTTCGTTAACCAATCGAGAATAGTTGGGAATACTATTTCGATTTGGTTTCTGTAACTAGTGTTCGTCTTTGAATGCTATTTTCTAAATAGATTTCATGTTATATATATATATATATCTATAATATATATTGTATACTGTTAAAAAACGATGTTAAAATTAACCCTCGCGCGGTGTTCATACAAGTCCACATTGATGACCGGTGCCAACGACCGATGTTCCATAACTGGTGTCAATTTGCATTATAACCTCAAAACTATCAACGCGTTTTACTTGAAAATAGGTGAATGAAATACAATGACATTTTTGGATTATATTCGTGACATAATTATGTATCGATTGATGATAATTTATTGATTTTCATCTACGCATTCCGAACAATCGCTTGCGTAAATTTACCATTGGTCAAAAGTCAACACCAATCGCCTTTGACACCCTGGATTTTCAACAGTACACGTACAAGCTCATCGCTCGAGGGATGGAGTTTTTAAATAGATCGTTGAATGCATCGATTGCTCGTGTCTCATTGGATAACTTTGGGAAGATACTCTGTGTTCTCGTCTGTCCGTGAGATTCTCGAGAAGCAAGGAATACCAAACGATCTCGTGTGTCACCCTGGTTGAGGGATTCGCGACTCCGGAATACAACCCCGCGACGTCGAGACGCACTCACTCCTTCTTTTCCTCGTACGCTCCCTTACGCCGGCACATCTTCTTGATGCAGGCGCTCAAGCAAGCTTCTGGCTCATCTGCATAAACATCTCCGCTTGCGGCAGCAAAAGCGCGCGCTCCCCGCGGGAGCGCGCTAGCGCTCTATAGACGCTACAGAGCGCCGCGTGTCCGCGCACCGTGATTCCAGCTCCCTCTTGCTTGTATGCACGCGCTGGATCTACATAAACCCGAGGAGAAACGGGCAATGTTCTTTCCTGCGCTTCGTCGTGGTCGTCGTTGTCTCTCGGACTTCGATGGGGCTCCTATAAACGCATTGCGCTCGCGTCCTGAATGCGCGCATTCTTCATTGGGACGCGCAAAAGATCGTTAAGCGCGTCGATCCGCACCGCGGCTCCGAGCCATCGTGCTTGTTCGCTTGCTCCTTTTTTTTCTACAATCTGCTGGTCTTTCGATCGATTACTCGGGATCTTGAGATTGATTTTTATTGCTCCGATGAAGTACGTGCGGTATGTACATTTACCGTCTAGACTTATGGCAATGCGAATATAAAGAAAAACGCGAAAATCATTAGAGACTGTTAGGATTGTATTTTTAAAAAAAATTCCAGTTCCATATACTCATTGACACGATAGTTATACGGTTAGTGAACGACGTGTAAATACAGAGTCTAAAGAGTTCGTAGGAATGCACCCGGGCCACGGTAGCGAGTCAGGGATTACGTTTGTTTTACAACGCGCGGTAAAACTGTCGTGCGGCATTCTGCCCTTCTCTTTATAATCTCTCTGTCTTGCTCACGTATCCACAGTTGGACGAGCGGTACAAGCTCGATGTCTTGCTGCATGACTCTTGAGATATCATGATTACATCTACAAAAATATAGGACATTCGGTTATAGGATCATCGACCATAGAAATTTGGGCGTAAAATAATAAAAAATACTAATAGTTTCAATGGACAGACTGTACAAAAAATTATTGAGGAGGAATGTATTTTATTTGTTATTAATAAGGTAAAATTGGTGAAAATGAACGACTGTAAATTTTCGGCCAATATTTCTTATTCTCAGAGTTAAAATCACACTTTGGTGGGTGCAGTATGTACCCGAAAATACATTTTATAAAATCCTGCAATTAAAGTATTTAAAGAAACTTTTTATTATATATGTCGCAGATTCCAACTTACTTGTTTCTTTTGCTTGTTTGGTAATATGGACCGTATGGTTCGGCTAATATGTACATCGAAATGGATCGGGAAGGCTTATATACAATCTGGGAAGATAGTACATGTGAATCAAAAAATATTCGAAAGGTTCGAATATTAAGGCTGTAAATTAATTAATATGCTGTATTAATGCTACATTAATTTTAAATTATCGCATTAGCATAACATTGACTAAATGAATTATGAGAAAACTGGTGCTCAAATAAAAAATACTTACACTCAGTCTCACGATGATCGATGGTTTTCTCCCATGCTGTGTAAATATTATTTAGGTGAACTTTTCGTATCAACAAGCTGGATCATTAAATGATTCTTTTAATTACACTCTTAAAAATACTGTGTTAAAATTAACCCTCGCGCCATGTTCATACGAGTCCATACTGACGACTGGTGGCAACGGCCGGTGTTCGATATCTAGTGTCGATTTGCATTATAACCTTAAAACATTCAACGCGTGTTACTTAAAAATAGGCGAATGAAATTAAATGACATTTTTCGATTATATTCGTGGCATAATTCTGTATTGGTTGCTGATAATCAATTGATATTTATCTACACTTACCGAACATTGAACACTGTAAAAATTGTTTAAATTAATACCGAATAAGTCAACACTTATGAAAAGTTTATACCAATCGTCTTTAATGCTCTGGATTTTTTAACAGTGCAGAGACCAAGTTATATAACCTTTTACACGAGATAACGATCATCCAACTTTCATGCAGCAGAGTACGTCGGAGTAAAGCGTACAGGACATATTATTGCAATACACGTTTGATACGTAGAATAGTGTGCCACGTTGCTTTCGTGTGTTGTCATCACCAGCTGCGTAAGTGCGATATTCGAATAAATGAAGATAGTATACTATAATTTTACTGCAGAATTTAAAAATTAGTCGGATCAATTTCTTACAAGTGTGGTCCATTATATAAAAATGGTTTTGATAGCCATAAATTAACTACTGGCTTCGGCGAAAACTCGTTTCGCCATTCTATGGTCGAGTGTACTCACTACACGTCATAAGACTTTTTTTAACGACGGTATTTCGTTCTTTTTGAGTACACGACAAATGTATCTTATAGTTAGAAACAAAGAAAACTTTTTTAACTTAATCAAGAACAATGCTTAATGCTCAATTTACTTCATTGTTGTCAGTACAAGTACGCGTATGAAGTTTTAGATTTTAAAAAACTCGTCTATGTGCCAACACGCACTTGTCTGTCGTACATCGTCGGGCCGTATTCATCATTTTTATTATTTGATTTCGCCGAATATACGAGTATGCAATTCCTAAATATTAAATACGTAATAAATATTGCTTAATATATTATTGACAATCCAAACAAATGATATATCGGGCAGACGACTGTAAAACGTCGCAGGTGCCACGAATTTTGTGCCCTGCGTAACCACGAGATTTACAATTTCCAAGCTGAACATGCAAACAATGGCCTTCTAGTTTTGTATATGAACATAGTGTCAAAAGATACCGACGACTTCTACACTCCTCCTACACTTCCAGCACTGGAGCCAAGTTACGATTGAACATTATATTCCTTTTTCTGTTAGGTTTTCAGGATCTTTCAGGTACAGAGAACGAAGGGCCTTCGTTGTGTAGTCAAGATCTCTATCTAATCCTCGCATCGAGGATAAGAGAACCGCCAAAGAAGAGATGACAGCAGGTGCGGTTGCGGAAGAGCATTTATGTACAGCGCATAAGTACTGCTGTGCTATCCATGAAACGATAGGATTCCAAAATCGCAATTTGAATCCTCGTTGACACTATAAATTCTATATATTCGTGATTGGTTGATTTTACCAATTTCTATTTAAATAAGGGGCACCGAAGGGTGATATCATACTTGCAGACCCTCCATTGATTCTGCTTATATCCTCGATTCGATAACTCGCGTTCGATAAAGAATAAAGCGTGTGTGTCGTTGTTATAAAAAAATGTATTTTCTAACCATATTTAAGTTCCAGACAGAGAAAAGCAAGTTGTAGCAATCGAGAGGAGTTCATAGCGGAGGTAAGAGAATTTGAAAGTTAGAAAAGAACGAACGACGATGTAATGTTTGTCGATTTAGAATTTAACTCAGGTTCACGGAGAGATTAGTGTCAAAGAAAGATAAAGCAAAGTGAAACTGAAGAGCTTGAACCTTCGTGTAGAGTCAGCAGAGTAAAACGAGAGTCACATACTCCCCCGGGAACCTCGTGAAATGGCAGATTTTACTCATTAGGAGCAATCGAATAATATTCGAAGATTTCAAAATTCGACTCGTGTTTATAATTTAAAAAAAAGAAGAAGAAAATAGCCACTGAACCAATCTAGCGTCAAACATAACATTCGATCCGATGCATCAGGGATAAAATTTATTATTAAAATCTAGCAATTATTTTGACTACCCTAACATAAATGTATTTAATTAAAATAAATATTCATTTATATTTCTCATCTATTTAATAGAAACAAATATGTTTTTCTGGGTTTTTCCGGACAAGCACATTCAACAGACGAGTTAGAAAGTTTCAATGTGTCGCACACCTGGTAGAGAGAACATGTGTACATTCTATAACTCAGTACTCATAGTCGTTTGCATGTTTACTCTACACACGAAGTACACGCATTAGGTATATCCACGTAAATTACAGCGTAGGTACATAGATCTTTCGAGTACATAATTCAATTTTACCTGCCCGTTGACTTTTCGTCGTTTTTTTTTTTTTTTTTCGAAAGTATTTTAACTTATACCTACAACTGTAACATAATACAGAGCAGAGTAGCGAGTATTCTTATGTGTCTCTTTGAAGAATCCCCCTTCTCGCCAATGATATATGTCAGAGAAGAAGGAGAGAGGCACGCCTTCTCCCCGGATAATTCTGAATTATGCTTGTCCTCATCTTCCCATTCCAGGTCGACGCGAGATTCTCGACTCTGCCACTACGTCCTTTGGGTTTCGCTGCTCACACTGACTCCTCTCACACCTTTGTCGCGTTCCTCTCATCCGATCTCCGCTCAGCCACTCTTCTCCGCACGCTCTTTCCATCTCGACTCGTTTCTTCTTTTTACATTTCGGTTTTTTACCTTTCCTTTATACTTTTTTTTTTTTTTTTTTTTCTTTTTTCGTTCTCCTCGTTCTCTTATTTATCCCTCGGTGGGTTGCTCGACGCCGCGATGTCGTTCCCGTTCCTAAAATTCCAGACTTGCGCGTCGATTCGCGGAATATCGTGTCGTTCGCCTGCCTGCTTTACTCCGGGATACAGAGAAGGAATCAGAATGCAGGAAAGAGCGATGTGTCAGTGCGAAATCTCGTGCCTCCACGACTCGAATTCACGAATCTCGATCGTTCCTTATGATATATTCATACTAAAACTTTTATTTTTTAATTTTTATTATGATTTTTTTCATGCTGAATGAGATCAGCATGTGGAAATAATCGAGTCGCCCGGTTCGACTCCGTATAATGCTGTGAAGTTTAATGGAAGTCGCTGCCTATCCAGAAGAATAAAATAATTCTCTGGGTAGCTTCGAAATAATTACATAAAAAACCTCACGCCAATATACACAATTGTTCCTATTCTACGAAGTCGTTGCTTCTTCCTCTATTACCTGGATATCCAGATGGCGGGGATTCGTTTACAATTATTTAAAAGTAGAATCCGAAATCCGTGGCTAAACGCGAACACCGTACAGACGTGAACGTATGTGAAGGAGGAGTAGGAGAAGAAGAAGAAAAAATAACAACGAAAAGTTCACCCTCTGACTGGCACTGCGATCGAGCGAGGTGCCCAGTTCGCCAGAAAGAATCGTGGAAAGGGATACGGCCAGATCGGTTTGGAAACGTTGAGGGATAAGGTTGAAGCTGGATGTGCGAGGGGAGTATAGAAAGATGCGGAGAAAAGAGAAAAGTGAGGAGAGAGAGCAGATCGAAAAAGAAAGAAAAAAAAAGAACATTCACCACCCGCTGAGCCGGACGAGACGCATGCGTGCGATCCCATAGCTTGGCATCCCGTCCCCGTAACATGCTGCCGCGTTCTCCACCCTGTCCGTCGCCTTCCCTCCGATTCTCGTGTGCTTCACATAGAGTGCAACACATAGCTTCGTCGGCTGCCTTGTTCCGCTGTACCCTGCTAGCTTTTGCCGACACACCGCTATGCGGTGCACCCTCGCCGGTTGCTCTTGTCCTTTTCATGCCTCTTGTTCTCAGGAGGAGCGAACGAAATCTGTGAATTTCTGGGGCCCACGATTTTCGGTCTGCTCTCTCGTCGCTGGAATTCCATGAAGTATGCTGCTGCTTCTGCCTGCGACGTCGTCGCGACAGTCGTGACCCGGAGAGGCCAAGGGGGAGAAAGTAACCCTGTAACCCTCGATACCCTCTCCGCAGGCATGGCTGATGACGCGTAACTTCTTCGTCCTCGTATTATGGGTTTTCTGTTAGTAACTGTCAACCGCATCGATTCGCGTAATATCCCTGGCGTTGAGAAGTATGAAATATACAAGAGCATCCTGAACCATAATAATATACAATGCAATGATGCGAGTGGAATAGGTCAAGTCAACAATAAGTGAAATATACATTTTGTATTTGTTTTCAAATCGTAAATCAACAACAATGTTAGCTATCAATTGTATGGAAACTAATTGAAATTCGATTTGCAACGGTTGCATGAAATAAAAATAATATTCAACATAAATACAATCAAATTATTCTAGTAATCAATTGAAATGATTACTTCCAAAGAATAATTAGAATTAATTATTGCTACTTACCCTACGAACAATCAAACTTTTTAAAAATGATTTTTAATTGTTTCTTTCTTCTCTTTTAGTTTTATTAAATTATCAAAATGTTCTTTATGATAATGAATATTTCTGCATAGAAAGCATTTATGCATACACTTGTATATCAACATTTAATACACCAATATGATATAAAATTATTGAACGGTGAATACTAAACACGTTTAAAGAAATTATCTTTAATTTATTTTAATATTCCATTATGGTTGTATATTAACGCTTTATAAGTCACAGAAATGTCCCTACCCCTCAGCTCAACCGTAACAACGCGTTACCCCCACTCTGACCTTCGAAGTCCCATTTCGGGACTGTTTCGGGCAGTGTGATACACAAAGGGTTAAATTTGAAACACCGGTTTTGGTATAAATGCATTCTACATACGAATATATCTCAATACTTTTACACTGTTCAAGATCCATGGTTTTAATGGCGATTCGTGTGAATTTATGACCAGTGTTGATCCATTTCGTGTTAATTTGAATAATTTTCACAGTGTTGAATTCACACAAGCGATCGTGTTATAATCATTAGGTCCAACCTCAAAATTTACAATATATTTATGTTTGGAATGAGTAGATGAAAATCAATAAATTATAAGCAACCAATACAGAATTATGCCACGAATATAATCCAAAAATATCAATGATTTTCATTGACCTACTTTCAAATAAAATGCGTTGAATGTTTTAAGCTTATAATGCAAATCAACACCAGCTATTGAACATCGACCATTGACACCAATCGTCAGTGTGGACTGGTATGAACACCGCACGAGAGATAATTTTAACATCGTATTTTCAACGGTGTAACGTTAAGGTAGTTCTGTCGTGAAAGCGTTTTGAACTGTGGTACCTCAATTTCTTATATCTTCAGCTTTAAGTAATTATAGAAATGTTAACGACATTTCAAGTTCGGTCGCGAGCTCTTGGAAAGAGAAATAAAATTACCAAAATCGACATTATTGTATAGGGTCTGATGACAAATATACTTCGAAACGGGATTAATAAAATAGAAATTGCATCACACGTTCGTTAGACATTACGGATATTTGTTAGTAAAAACAGAGAGAGGTCGACGGACATTCGGAGGAGTTATTTTACGTTAAAGGACACGGGAATTGATCAGATTGACGGTATAAAAATGATCATACTAATTAACCATGTGTAAGCAAGAAAACTATCAGAGAATAATAGATATGTACATAATGGCGTCTTACACCCCTTCTTTTGGAGTTGCGAGTCAACGATTGAACGAAAAAAATATATGAAATGATACATTTTCTACACGTGACATATATTCGGGCCAAAAAATATCGAATTCAACGATATACTTGATATATTTTTCAAATATATATTGGTTTTCCATCTTGAGACTTGACGTTGTGATTCTCTTTAATGGCAGCTTCACACAAGCGATCACACATACTTCGCACATAGCGTCTATATGTATACAGGGTGAGTTTTTTATTTTAAATTATCGAAATATCGCCAAAAAAAATATCCGGAATAAAAACTTTTTGATCTCGAAGGGAAAAACTAACCCCATAAGAATCAAGACCCCACCGTAACCCCGAAGGGCGGGAGGCGTAGTGACTTTGAAAATTTAAATAGGAACCCCTATTTTTTATTACAGACATGTATTCTTCATAAAAAAATATTTCGTTATCTCCGATTCAAAGCGCATTTCTTGAAATAATAAAAAAATGTATTTTTTGCAATTATAGCGCCATGTGTCTCCAATCGAAAGAAATTTTTCTAATAAAACTTGCGTATTTTTTCATGAAGAATTCGATTCTGGATTAAAAAATAGGAGTTCACATTAAAAACTTTTAAGTTGCTACATAACGAATATATAACGATATATAACGAGTAGCTTGAAAACACCTCGCCAGCAATCGAGCAATCGCGTTCCGCAGATCGCGCAACCGTACATCGTATACGGACGACGCGTGTTACGTTATCACGTTCCTGACTAGTTGGCCGATCTAATGATAGTCATAACTTGAACAGCGTCAAATCAACATTAATAATTACCAAATTGTTCGACAATTAGGCCACACAATAATAATATAGTTTCTAGGGTCAATGGGGTCAGATTACTAGCAGAACTATCTTAAGTATAATATTTATTTTTTATTTTAAATACTTTTTGCCCAACTCCACTAATCCGATGATCATCGGTAATACCCTGTCAAATCGTAATACGAGTTTTGTCGTAATTACAGATGACGAACGAACTTGACGTTTGGAAATTTTCTTGACAAGATGCATCAGCCATATATTGTTCGTGGAAAAGAGCGAAAAGACGAGCGAGGATGTACGAGGTGTAAAGATGCGACGTTGATATAATTTATGGCACCGTAATAGTCCTGACAAATCGTGTATGGTAACATTGTAAGGAGCTACAAAACGGTAAAAACTGTACCTACGCTCAACGACCGCGCGGGTCCTTCTGGATGCTACGGGCGCAATAAAGTTAACTGCTTGGAGGAGAGTCGACGAGTCCTCACTCCGTCGTGGCTACAGCCTCTTGTATACGTGAGTTGTGCCAACAGACCCGTGGCGAGCCTCTGTGTTCAGCACGAGGATCGAGGACCGCATCAAGCGCGCGTTTATTCGAAGAGTCGTAAAGTCGAGATTCCGCCGGCACGTACCTCCGACAACCCCCGAAATTCCCTTGGACCGATGTCCCAGTCGGGGGTGGTTTTGGCTCCTTAACCGTAAACACACGCTTGTTCGTGTTGTCTAACACGACCTCTTGCATCCTTAGCTCTTTTACAGACGATATTTTAGGATCTATGAGGTAACACCCGAGTCATCGCTTGTCGAATTTAACCGAAAACGATTCGTCATCTCAAAAGGACCTGACATAATACTTAGCAGTTAATACGAATTTACGATATGCAAATTATTTATGTCGATGAATATATTTAAGAGATTTATGAGAAAAAAAAATCTCCCATGATTTTTCGTTTAAAATAATAAAAATCCCATTGATGTTCTCGACCTTTGGAGCGGGCTCAGGGGAAAGGCCGAATCGAGTCTGAATTATTTATGGACTCCGGTTCGTCTTCGACATAGTCCGGTTTCATCAGCTTTGACAACTGTCATACGTGAAAAAAATCGTTGCAACGAAATCGAGACACGAAGTAAGAGGTAAAACACGTGAAAGGATGAAAGCAAAGAGAACGAAAGAAAACAGTGAGCTTCGCGTGTTTCAATGTCGAGCCTAATTGTGACCGTGCTGCTGAAGATAACTTCATTGCTATAGCCACACGAACCCGCTTCGTCTCGACCGTTTCTATAAAGTCGTTCCAGCACCCTTTTATGACACGGACAACGTGTACCCTGTTCTGCTTCTTACGGTTACCCGGAATCCTGTACCTTCGGTGAACGCGTAACAAAACTGCAGGCATAGCATTTGGTAGTAATTACCTCGAGTAGGTATCCGGTTAAAGGGAAAACTACGCAATTATGACGGGACACCCTCCGTACCGTCGTAAACGTGGTAAATCGGTCATTCGGCTGAATGGCCAGTGGACAATCTATTTAAGAGAGATTAGAACAAGAACAATCGATCGAAACAGGATTTTACTCATTGTCAAACGATTAAACACAGCCATGGAAATCCACTGAAATTAGTATTGTCCTAAGTAATCCAATTACCATGAAATATATAAGTATACCGAACACTTTTGCGTACTTTATATCCAAAAGCCGTAATACAAATTTGCCGTGTCTTTTCATCGTAAGACGATTACTCACTCGCTGAGCGAATAATGTGTCTTTCCGAGAAATATGAAAAACGATACAGAGTCTGTTTCGGAATAATGCATCATTGATTATGTGAAAAATAATAAAATACGAATGCGTGGCCACGTCAACCGAGTGGATGCATAACGGATAACGTTGTTGTTTAAGTATATGCGCGTGTAAGATTCAAATATTTACCGAAACGCAAGCGATTCTCCCGTCAGTTTTGCAGTCCGTTTAGCTTGCGGTTCGACGCACAATCTTTTCTCTTACATATTCATGCCGGATTAAATTCGTTCTATCTATCGGAGGGCAAAACTTGGGTCCCCGTCTTCCCTCGCGTTCTATGTACACGGATGAGAGAAGAAGAACGAGAGAAGCCAGTCGGAGTCGGAGAAGTCCGTCTAGGAAACCGAATGGAATTAAAAAAAAGACGACGTAGAGCATCGGCGCGTATACCAAATATATACTACCGCACAGAACCTTATATAGCAGTAGCAACGGAGGCGAATCACGATTATTCATGACGAGAAGAGCGTGCAACGGGATCCCCGGTGTCCCGACGTCCTCACCACAGCTTCCTCGGTCGCCTCTTTCTGGCAACCCCGTTTGTTTGCCCCGCAAACGAAAACCCGAAAGCGATTCGAGTCCTCATCTCGTTGAGCGGGCTACGTGCACACGCGGCTCTCTCTCACTCTCTTTGTCTCTTTGTCTCTTCCTCTCTTTCTCTCTAGTAACTCAGGGTTCGGCGCTGGTGCTTCGCTATACGTCCCCTGCGATAACGTTCGTTTCTCGAGCGTGGACCATTAATCAAAGTGATCGCGCACCACCACCGCGCGACCGAGTCAACCGAGAAGAGTGAAAGAGAAGGGATGTTCGCTGTTGAGGCTATTGCAAGCGATGGAAGTAAGTGAGACAGAGCTCTACTTGGATCGAGTCAAATCGGAGTGGCTGTAACAGCTACTACAGAGGATTTGGAGTAGTTCGTACAATCGTATCAGTACAGAAGACTACTCTGGCTCTATAGTCGGATAGTCCCTTTTTCGATCTGCCGGTCGCATCTGCCGATTACTCGAACGTTGAACCATTAGTCCCTTAACCCTGCTACGTTGCATCATTGCTCGTGCACCGACAAGGAGATATTCTCCGAGAGCCCAATCTCTGGGGCTGCAAGCGTAATCCTCTATTCGATCTCGCTTGATTTTGTTGTGGTCGACCGGGACCACGTTTATAAGCCATTCACTGTGGATGCCAGTGACTGTACCACTTGACATCTGGTCCTAGTGACCCCATCGACGAATCCCTTGCCGAAGTCAATTTGATTTCCCTGAAACACAAGGCGTCTCTTAAGGCAATCGATCGTTTTGTGATTCTGAAGAAAAAGTTGTACAGGAAGACGAGAGAAGAAGAGAGATATAGAAAAGAATAAGAGAGAGAGAGAGAGAGAGAGAGAGAGAGAGAGAGAGAGAGAGAGAGAGAGACTATCCGTTTCGTATTTCTCACGCGCGCTCTTCGCGTGTATCCTAAAACGTTGCTGCCTTCCTCGAATGATCGATCGTTCGTCGTCGTCCTTGTAGTTGTCCGAATGTCTCTGGGGTTGCAAACCTGCCCCAAAGAGATGAACCCCGATCGGTTAAGCGCATTCCGCCTCGAGATATACTTGCACGCCTTGAAGGGCTGCTGCTTGTTTAATTTTTTCAACATTCCCCTCTCCCCAATCTTGCGCCGTGACTTCTAAAGCCTCTCTTCCGAATTTCATCCATATTTCATGGGTGCTATATTTTCAAACATAGAGCGGTAACACTGCTAGTGAGTAATGATATTAACTACACATAGCGACTACATAGCAATACCATACTCTCGTTTCTTTCGTATTATTGTGTATTTTAGACGCATTAGCTTGGCCAGAGGGCGCGTGTTAGTTCGAATAGTGTGCAACGAGTTTTCGAGGGCTTCAGTGATCTCTGCTACGGTGCAAGTTACACTGTTATGGTCTAGAGACGTGCTGTACAGTCCGTCGCTTTAAGTCCAGCGAGCCCCGAGAGCACCAGCGAGTCCCGAGAGTCGACCGAGTCCCAAGAGTCCAGCCACACCTATAGGAGCTCGCGTTAACCAAATTCAAATTACGAACGAGTAAACGCTGCGATTCATGAGGAAGGGGCAAACGTCCAGTCCGAAGGTCCGAAGGATTCTCCGGTGCGTTTGTTGCTGCTAACCCCATTGGGTGGGGGAGGTCAATAAACACAGATCGGGTTATAGGGGCTTATATTCGCCCTGGGAAAACTGCTGGCCACGCTCAATGGTCGTGGGGACTTTGCCTTCCTCCGCGCTTACAGTTTCCTCCTGGCGAAATGTATAATGCTCGGCGTGCAGCTTCCGCAACCCTTGAAAATGCGACTTTATAATGGGATTAGGTACGGAGGCGATTCGGATTATAAATTGGATTAGAGCTCTATTATATTTTGTTATACCGTTAACCACTTTGAATGTTCGCCTTGCGCCTCCGCAAAACACAGGTTCACGTGGCTTTGAGTCTCCATAGAAACAGCAGAAGTGCGAAAGTCCTACAAAATATACGCGAGAACTTACGAGGAACTGAATAACTTGATGGCATCTATAAAGTGAATATAAAAGAGCAGAAAGTGAAACAAAAATGACGAGATTTTGACAGCGTTTATCTACATCATAAATAAGACTGATGTATAAAAAGAAAAATGAAAACGTGGCTATTCCGGTATTACCATGGTAATTAAGAGGATCGAGTCAGGTCAAAATAATAAAAATTTAAGTATTATACACGGACAAATAATTAACATTTTGTCATTCGATAAAAATGTCTTTTTTTGCATCAAACAAAGGGATTTTTTTTATAAGCTGTTAAAAATCCAGGATGTTAAAGGTGATTAGTGTCGACTTTTGACCTGTGGTGATCAATTTAGTGTTCATTTTAACAATTTTTTATTCACACAAGCGATTGCATTATAATCATTAGGCCCTACCTCAAAATTGACAACTTATTTATGTGCGGAGTGAGCAGATTAAAATCAATTAATCATCGGTAATCGATACAGAATTATGCTACGAATATAATCGAAAAATGTCATTGAATTTCATTCATCTACTTTCAAGTAAAGGCCGTTGAAATATTTGAGGTAACGATGCAAATCGACACTGGCTATCGAACGCGAGCCGTTGACACCAGTTGTTAGTGTGGACTCGTGACAGTGTAATTAAAAAAATTATTGAATGGTCGAGGTTGCTGATGCAAAAAGTTCACCTAAATAATATTGACACGGCATGGGAAAAACCATCGATCATCTTGGGACCGAGTGTAAGTATTTTTAATTTGAGCGCCAGTTTCCGCATAATCCATTCAGACGATGTTGTGCTAATGCGATTAATTCAAAATGAATGCAGCATTAATACGGGATTTCATTTAATTTCTTTCGGTGAGTCGTCAACTTTTTGATCTACGAACATTCTTCAACCACCAGTACAATGTGTGAAACTTTGAACAGTCGGGTCATCGATAGAGCAGCGTGCGAAGGTATCAGGCCAAAGCTCTTAAGACTTCAGACACGAAGGCACGCCGTGAGCGTACAACACAGAAGGCATATAGAAATCGGAAACTTTCAACAGGTGTCCCGAAGAGCCTGGCTTCATTAGAACATCGAAGTGATGAGGTTTTGCCGTGTAATCGGTAATTACAGGTTCCAGCTCTTCGAAGCCGCATCGAGTAGGCGAGCTAACCGAGCACACAGAGGAAATCAATATTCTTTTCGAATTCTTCTTATGCCTCAAGAACCGCCCACGTCCTATTAAGGTACATGACTGAATGTCTCTTAAACGCGCGAACTTATTTTAACCTAATATCGAAACTATCTTCTATTATATTTAATCCTCACGCTCGAATTGTACTAAACCGTGACGAACGATTTGCAGGAAAGGGACGACGGAGATAAAACTGGCTAGAGCTACGGATGGAGGAGACTCAGAGCTGTTGGGACCTCTTAATTTTTTTCATACCACTTCCATTAATCCCCCGATGAATATTCTTGATATTCTGCTTTGATTTACGAGTCGTCCAAGTCCTATATCTGTACCGTTGTTCACCATTCTAAAAATGCAGATGTATTTATTTATAGGGCCTGTAGTATGCTGTATAGTGGTACAGACTCGGAGACTCGCGTGCCTTTGGGGCCCTCCTTGGTACCCAGAAAAAGGACTGCAAAGTATATGCGCGCTAGAGAAGATCCGCCGAGAGTTCTCGACTGCACGCCAAACGTTTTGCGACACAATGCCCCGTGCTCTGCCGGCAACGGCAGAAAAAAGAGATAGACAGCCGTGGAGGCTATGAGAACGAGAGCCAACGTGAAAGACAGAATGAAAAAAGAAATAAAAGCGAGACCGAGTACGGCGAGAAAAGGCAAAAGGGAAAGCGACGGGTCTCGAGGATCACCCGCGGGGTTGAATAATGCCTGGCAAAATGTGGTGGACCACCCCTTGCCACTCGCTTTTTAAACGATCCTTCTCTTTCTCGGGTATCGAGGCAGTCGAGGAGGAATGAAGAGGCTACATTGTATAAGAATTAAGAAGAAGTAAGACAGAAGAGAGGTCAGGATTTTGTTAGAGGAGGTGCTCAAATCCAACCCGCAGCCGTCAAATATGGGCGGGCAAGACGCAGATTTCACCTGCTGTATAAGCTTACCTTTTACCTTTTGTACTCTCATCCCTTAAATTTCACTAATTCTTCAGCATATCTCTCTCCCTCTCTCTCTCTCTCTCTCTTTCTCATTTAATATTTGATGCCCCTGTACCACCGCTTCGCCAGGTATCATGACAACTGTTTTCGAATTTTCGGGTGACATTTCGAGTAAACGCTGCTATACTAATGAGAAACTTCGGTGTTTATCTCTTCACAAAAGTCAAACGTAACATTCTGTATGAATAAAAATATATCAGCAAAAATATAGTTATCGTATTTAAAATCTTGTGCCACTTCGTCGACACACGACAGAGCGAGAAAATATCGTTTCCTTTTCTCGAGTTCGGAGCTCAACACTAGAAAATAAAGACCAAGGAATCCCGCAGAGTCCTTCAAGTCTACTTCTGTGGTCTGCAGGATCAGCAAAGTATTCCTGCTGGTCGAAGAGAGAGATCAGCGAGTCTCCTCACGACATTAGGCGAAAATCCAGTGGCGTGGAGTGTCAGAACGAATATTACATGATCTGTACTCCACTGGTGCACACGGGATGTAACGGTATATCTTATGCGGGAGCTATTCGAGCACGCGAGCCACAACCTTCGGAGACTTTGTGATTAATGATTGCCACGAGGAGGATTCTCTTGAAGAGCCGTGTCATCTGCCATTCGCCGTGACGTAAACAACTCTATTTCTGTATTAAAGCGTACACTGGAAGAAGACGGATCACAAGCGGGAGGAAGCAGACATTGTAGTGTAAGATATTATATAGGGTGTTATGCTTTAAGTGTATCGCCAAACTGTTTTGATCATTTAATGACGACAGGTGATTATAAATTATAAACGATTGTAACAGCTACCGGTCCTGGCTCGAATCCCAACGCTGGGACCAGTAGTAAGCCTTTATTTAACGCACTTATATAACATAATTCACTGCGCAGTGAGTTTTTTTTTTTCACGACACTTTCAACGTAAAGATGATTACACTCGACAGCTATTATAATACAATCCCATATATACAGAAATGACGTGTAATTTTCCCAAGTAAATGATTTTCATGTGTACCACGAGAACGCGTATACCCTAGGAGTGTAATTACTCATAAATTGACCTCACAAGAAGCTGCTGCAACCGGTCGCTGTCATAACGTGTCGCGTGGCACGACGTGTCCAGCAAATTACGAGACACGCAATGCGTTAGTAACTTGTACCGAACCAGGTGCGCGGAGAAAATAAACGAAATATCTTGTTGGTGATGCTAGATTGCACTATAATTCTGATGGTGTCGATCAAGTAAAAAATAAACTATAATAGCTATCGTTTAACCTTTAAACAATTGATCCTTGAGATTAAAAAAGGAAAGAGCAATTTATGGCACGCGAATGGCACTTGACAGCGCGACAGGTACTCCGTGTGCAAAGCACCCGTACACAAGCTCCGATCGAATGCAGCCAAAGTTATAATAGGTACTCTGCCTATTTGTACCTTTAACTTATTACACGGAGCGAAGGATCTAGAAAAATCGCTAATAACCACCTGTTCTGACCTGTCAATGATATTTATGGGAATTATTTAAATACATATATCGCATAACGATGGATAACTGTACTTGTTTTTCTCAGATAAATCATTATTTTTACTAGATACCTCTCCCCGTGTATTTATACTTATAATTGGTGTACAGGTATCGATAATGATACGATCGCTAATGAATCTCGGGCCACGATGAAAAGTGACTTTTAATAACAATTAAACGTACAGAGATAAATAATTACTAAATAATTCAACGAATTTCCATTTCATTATACTGGAATTCCATTAATGATACGCTCCATGATGCAAATACAGGAATATTTATTTTTCAATTTGTGAATAAAAATTACCGTGATTGCAGCGGAATTTTCAAGAATTTAATAAATGGAAGTATGCATATGAGGAATTAAAACATTTTACATTATCATTCCGGTCATATTCGTATATCCACAGTCTTGCTAATGGAAGAGAGGAAAGGAATGTAACACACTAATAAGTGCATACATGGCCACTATTTTATCATCATGTAAAATGTAAATTTTATTGGTATACCAGTCATTTCGATAAGTTTGTGGTTTTTACTGGTGTTGGGAGTAAAAATTGCATTTGACACCGGAAAATATTTACAAGCAATCCTCATTTTTCTAGAGTGAACACAATTATTACCTGAATATATCTTATTAATTTTTTATATTCACGGTGAAAAATCATTATTTTTTATTACCATCTATGAGCTGTGTCAACCGATAAATTAATTAGATTTATCAACATGGCTTAGCTCTGATCGATGATTTGTAATCGTAATTACTATTGCTTCCTCATAGAGGAATGTATGTTGTTGTGAAAAAAAATGTTCTCGAGATTTTGTCGTCAGAGTACTTAAAAAGTCCTAAAACGTCGAGAAATCATATTTAGAAAAAAATGTCAAATCGCTAACGGGTGTCTCATGTTATGGTTGTTTGAATTTTTCGAAAAAAAGAGATACGCTCTCTAGCTTTTGTAAATTTTTAGCTATCGAGTTAAAACTTTCTACAATAACAGGCCAGGAAACATGGTTGTACGATATTTAGTTTGGCAAGAATCGATCAAAGTGTTTAGATTTAATATAATTATAAATTTTCGTAAATTTACAAAAAACCTATCTTTGCTCGAACTTTTGTAAATTTTCATCTATCAAACTGAAACTTGGCATACAAATTGGCTAGAGTACATGGATCTTGAATTTGGTGAAAAATCGATTAAGGGGTTTTAACTTTATAGAATTAGAAATTTGACCAGATTTTCAATTTTATAGAAAATTTTAATAACACTTACAGAAATATCCGTATTAATCTGGTTTTTTTTTTCGTATTACGCCGAACCGATGGATTGCACCAACTAACCGGTAAGCTGAGGTTGTCATATCGGTTGGTCACCGTTGGCTACCGGTCTTTCGCCAACGACATTGTAGTTTCTTATTACCAACCGAGTAATTGGCGCTACGCTAACTATTTCTGTCGTAACCAATGTGTCACTTTCCCACTAGTTTTTTCTTTCCATGTAGTAAAAAAATGGTATTTAGAATAAAAATGAATGAAAAATAAGATTTCGTTTACAGGCACCTTCACACTCTCAACCTTCCAACCCACGCGAGTGTATGGTTTACAACGAATATATTTTGAACTAAATTTCCGGAATATCTTGTTGGCATATTCGCGACTGCCATAAAACTTCGCTTTGACGAAGGCTTTTAGATTTGTACAGGTGCGTTCGAAGCGAACTCTCCGAAACTTGTACAGAAAATGTCGAGATATTGAGACAAAGAACGGAAACAAGCTGTTCGTATTCACATTTTCAATACATATTACATACTTGCATATATTTCTCTACGACTTTGTATTATCGTGAAGAATGAGTCTGTCCGTAGATTCGCCGATGCACCTTTCTCTCCCTTTTACCTTTTCTTTATTTATTTCTTCCGCTCTTTCTTTATATTTTTTTTATTATATCCGCCACCGTCGTTAATGCAAATTCATCGGTCGCGAGCTTACAGCCCGTTATCGTAATTACATTCGCAGCTGTATCGCGGGTGCACGCATATACGAGCCTTGCATTTTTTTTTAACAGTATCCCTCGCACTCGCGTTGTCGAACATACGAATTAAGTAAAAGTTATAACTTGGAGCGTAGATCTGATATTGATTAAGGAGCATTTAAGGTTTACCGCAAATTCACGATTTACTTGGAAGAACAAATGAAATAAGTTTATCAATAATCAGTCCAAGGCAAATATTTTTTTTTCATCATGCAGACAGCGCTCATTTCAATTAAAATGAAAACTGATCGAAATTCTATATATATTAGCTGCCCCTGGTAAAAAAAATATTTTTAATATTGGAAACTATCTTTTTTTTTTAATTAATACGTTCAATTCGAATTCGCTCTGTTTGATATAACTTTTAAACGTTACTTCTCAGGATTCCAACTTTTTTTTTCATTGATATTCGCATAGTTATACGAAATAACTGATGTGCCCATCAGCATTGCATACAGTGCGGTACTCGTATTTTTAATATATTCATTAAAAATCAAGAGAATCGGTAGCAGTCTTGCACCAAATACATTTGCGCCCAGCGCAGCCTCTGTCGATTCTCTTTTACGCGGAGTAGCGAGTTTTCATCAGGTGAAGCCGACAGCAAATATTTCGGCTTTTTTTATCGTTATAAAAAAAAAATTTGAAAAATTATTTATCAATAATCTTCTTTTCGTGCTGTGTTGATGCAGAATTTTTAATCATAATTTGTATATCGCTCTTCGTTATATTACTAAGCAAAGTAGTGGAGGCGTGTAAGCCGCACAAAACTCTGATTAAATATTTTTTCGATCATAAATAACTGATTGCGGGTGGAATAAGAGTCAAGCGCAGTTCACACGGGGACTCCCGTCGAGAGCTTTCCGCAAGAATATACTCGACAACGATGATACGCGAGGAGCGTTTGCCAGACAGAGAAGGTATGCGACTCAAGCGTATCAGCGTGCATTAACACCGTCGCAATATAGTTGGAGGCCTTTCGAGTTATAATATAATCGCGTATTACCTTGGCGCCTGGGCTTGAGCTGTATCGCTAGCTGAATATCCTCTCGAGAGAGCAAACGGATGCGATGTACGCCAGCGGGACGTTTGCAGTATGCGAAGCGTTTAATCGGATTTACTCGCGATCCTCAAATCGAAAGACCAGTAGTGCAGATACCTAACTACACTTGGTACAAATCTACGAGGTTCTCACGCGTATGAAAATGCGTCGATGCAAAACCCTTCTGTGAAACTGTTGATCAAAAAGATCGAAGGCTCGGCACCTGCCAGACACGGTGCTTGCATAGGATTAATTTCAAATGCTCATACCATTTAAGGAAAGACTAAAATGAATGTTACGTCGATTACACCGGCGAGCGAACGCAAAAAAAGTGTCCATGACAAGCAGGCGCCTGGTGCGGTGAGCTATCATCCATAGCAAAATGGGCGTAGAATTAATAAAAAAAAAAAAAAAAAAAAAAAAAAACGAAATAAACAAAGAAGAATAATCAGCAACGGGTGTTCCAATAAACATTAAGAATAATGATAAGAGTATTGCGATGTTAACGACGAAGCGTTTGAGTAACTCTTCACACCCCGCATGTGCAAAGAGAGTGGTCATACCGGCGAGTGATGGTCTGGACTGGCTGGTAAGCTGACTCGAACTCCGCACGCGTTAAATGTGTCAGGGATGACGTTTTAATGGATGCGACAAATATCGTTGAGTGAGCCATTTTATAATTTTTTTTCTTACCTCTTTCTTCTGCAAACAAAATCAATGTAAAAAGGTACGATAACGGAAAAAATATGCAGAGACAGCCTATACGACGGGTAAACATCGGCGCGTGCACTTACGAACGCGTATGATGCGCTTCTTGCAGGAATAGCATTCGAAGGTGTTGCGAATCGGGATTTTATACGACGCATCGTACGTGTACGCGACAGAGCTTGACACGGCTGTAAAAAAAAAAAAGCATTTGCCCCGCGGAATGAGCAGAGTGCCCGGTGCTGTCGTCACTCGTCGATATCCTCTCGTCCGTGTACAGCTTTACACTCACAGTTTTATTTAATATTTTGAATTTTTTACCATCACGCCCGAAGGGTGACAAAGATGATTGCCCGTACTCTTTATCTCTACGCTATGTAGTATATTATTCCTAGGATATAATAATGGAAAAGTTCTTAATTAAGCTCCGGGGTAAGGACGATCGCACTCACGAGTGAAGCCGGAGCTCTTGCGCACCCCACAGCGGTTTCACGTCCGTCGAGCACGGATCATTATTTCATATTCAAATCGCCCAGTTTCCAATCAGCGAAATTAGAATACGATCGTTTTGTTCGTGACGCGAACCATGGCGGTGGATGTCTGTCGGACCAGCGGACTGTCCGCGCTGGTCAGCCAGTTCTCTCTCGCTACACAGCTGCCGTTGGTGCTTGTGCTGGTGTTACTGCCCAAGAACGCGCACCCATAGAATGAATTATGACGTTGCGGCGAGTCGCTACTAGCATATAGCCATCGAGAATACACAGCTCGTTGAATTTTTCTGCTTTTTTTGTTGTTATTAAGATACTTGTTTATTATTTTTTTTGACGTCAACACCGCCGCAGCGGCTCTCCGACCCAAAGAGATTTGAATTCGATGAGCTAAGAGACCCGTCCTGCGATTTTTCGATTTCTAGCAGACTATTTTATTCCACAGGACTCGGAGGAAAGGAGGATCTCGTATAATAATGAAAACGAGTTCAGCCCGAGAATTCTATATTCCCTTTCGCTTCCATCCTCCCGTGTCCTGGAGATAATAATAACTACGGGCAGTGCTTCCGAGCCTCTTCGTGTGGGCGGATCGGATGTCTCGTAAATATTCTCGTGGGGTGTAAACACGAGTTTCCAATGTTTTGGCAGAACCAGCAGTTCATTTCGGTAGGTTATATATCGCGCGAAAGCTTCCAAGAATTTTTGAGACCATCGATACCCATAATCGTCTGTCCGAAATGATTACTTTTGTGTCTTATGACAATCACTTGAAGTAGAAAGATTTATTGTCTGCCTCCCTACCACCCCCGAAGAATTATAAATCAAAAACATTCGGTCGGGGAGGTGAGAGACAAATAAATTAACCACGGTTCGGGCTAATTGCGACGAAGAATTCGGGACGATTATCATATCGGTTTCGATACATCGAGTCTCGCTGTGCGATTAATTGACTTGCTGTAAATCCTGCTTCGCACGATACTGTAAATTCGAATGAAAATAAAAAAAAGTACCTCTTATGTCAAATCGTCGAGTTGTCTCGTCGCAGTAAGAGAGATATTTATTTAATATTCGGAGATTTGCATAATGCTTACGTTCGAAAGACCTAACACGCTGCCGGGATACCGTAGGAGAGCAGAATGACGTTGAAGGATTTTTTTTCATTTCGTGGCTTATTAATCCGCTCGTCTAAAACTCATAAAACCGAGAGAAACCTGAGAATACGTCTTGAGAGAATATATATAAAATATTTGCGAAGGCTTTATCCTCTTGTATATCCTCGTGGTAATATCAATATCCATCGTGGAGAGTCACACGCGTCTCGCGTTGCGTGGGCAGGAATCAAGAACGGACACGGAGCTAAACAGCAGTAGCAGCAACAGCGGAATAAGTAGAAACAGACACGCGAAATGTATAAATTAAAAGGAAATTGTTAATTCAACATTCGAGATTTTATCGACGAGAGCGAGACCGAGGCTTGGCTCGGACGTTAGAAGCAAAACTTTGTTTGGTATACGTGTGTGCGTGTACACATTTGTCAAGCCATGAGTAACTGTATTTCTTTTTTTTTTCTCGTTATGTTCTATCGTCGATACGATCAGCAGATTATACGTGAAAACCTATCGGAACTTCTCCTTCGTTGTTAAAAATTTGTTCGTACAATCGACAAGGTATAATCGATGGACGGCAACAAATATACTTGGCGCTATTGTTCGTCGTCGTAATCAATATCGTTGTAATTAACTTTCTCCCTTAACTATGCTAGCGAAAAATAATATGTATGAGCATTCGCACGTGCGAGAAATACGAATATTCATATGAGTGGTCCAATAGACAATGATTGACTACGTTTCGCTGACATTTTCAAGAAGAATAGAAAAAAAATTGTATATGCGCGCACACGTGTAGCACGTGTTGCGCGCGCGGTTGCAATTATACGACTTACGACGAATTCAACTGCGACGAACGCATCAGGGACATGCGAAAAGTCATAATCGTGGCTCAGGTGCGAACCATGGCGGGCGTTATTTCCGTAATCGTAAAACGTAACTCCTCTGGCTCTTTCGAGAGCCGTAAAGCTTTCGGAAAGCTCGTACAGGAATGCTCATCTCTTGCGATGTATCTACGTTGTACCTAATGCCACACGCTGGAAGAGATATGCACCGAGAGACCCGAGCAATGGCAGTTACACACCGTAAATCAGAACGTCATTCACGTATGTGGCGTACGATTCGCAAAGTAGTAGAATATCCTACGAGTAATAATCTTACGTCTTAAGCAGAAGTGTCTCTCGCTTACCCTCGTCGACGCAGAGGAGTTTCCGGTTGGCGTGTACGCTTGTCACGTGGATTGAACAAGGCCGAAGGCCTCGCAAAATACAGAAAAAAAAAACAATTGTAAATTATACGGAAGGACATTAAAAGTGAAACATTTACAAAACACTTTTACGTTCTACGTTAAATAACTTACGCATTTGATGCCTCAAAGAATTCTCCATCGTATAACGGTTGTAACGCGAATTAAAAAGATCGTATGAGTTCTGAAAAATAAAAAAATACAATTAGCATTCGTACGCAAAGATATTAAGAGTGAAGGCAAATAATTCATTTTCAATACAACGTAACTTCTAATCTCAAATAGCTAACTTGTGGTCGCTAAAAATATAAATCACACGAATTTGAGTTATATATGAAATATCAAAAATCAGTATAGATATAAAAAATATAACGGAAATACCTAATGTACAAAGCACAAATAAAAAATGTATATTAATGGTACATATATCAATAGTATGTCGTCAATAATATATTTTTTATTAATGGGATCAAGATGGATCTTCTTTTAATATGGTTAAATGAATATTGTAAAAAGAAACGATGATCTACTGCAAATTAGAGTGAAACGCACAGCAAAAAGATTAAGGTAGCTAAATGATATCTAAATGATTAATCCATGTCTTTGAATTTATCGTTTTTCTCATTAGTTTCGAACTATGATATCTCAAAAACAGATTAAATAAATCGTAGTTTGAAGCTTTTGTTGAAAAACGACGCATTGAAAGACTTAAAAGAATAATTTAGAAATGTTGTAGGACACGAAGAAAAAAGGTTTGTTACTACGACTATCTACACGGTTAAATATGTTTCAGACGATTAATTTTATTCCGTCAACTAATTAGTCGTTTTTAATCAATCATTTAGTTGCTTTAATAAATAAATTTGTTGGCAGCCAATCCATTTATTGACGCAACCAACGAATTTTTTGGTCCAACCGAATTAATCGTCTCTAGCGTATTTAACCATGCAGCTATGCTGAAGCAATCAATAATTTATTTTCATGTACTGTTATGTTTTTGCTGTGTGGACTATAAAAGGGGATGAGTCTCTGAGCTTTTATGCAGACTTATCGTGTACTTGAGAGTCAAAGAATTAGTTTATACCAAAAACAACCCCATTTCGACGTGCATCATCCTCGCTTTATTTAAATGAGAAGAAACATTGATTTCTGACGCGGAACATCGATTATCATCTACAACGAACGCAGTTCGAAGCTTATCCAGACTCCGATGATGTACTGAAATGGATTAGGTGCCATTTGATCACAATCATTGCTGGTTGGTTGGTTGGTTAGTTGCCAACGCAACCAACCTATTTATTGGCGCAACCAATAAATTTGTTGGCCAAACCAAATGAATCGTTTGTTGCGTATTTAAAAATTTAGCTAAGCTTTCTTTTTATGTACCTTCATCATTTTTCTCTGTGGGCTATAAGAAGATGAGTCTCCGAGCTTTTATGTAGACTTATCATGTACTTGAGAGTCGAAGAAATCAGTTTATATCAAAAACACTTGGAGGTGTATCATCCTCGTTTTATTTAAATAGGAAGAAACGTTCATTACTGTCACAGAATATCGATAATCGTCTACAACGAACGCATTCCGAAGCTTATACAGACTCCGATGATGTACTGAAATGGATTAGGTGGCCCTTGATCACAACAATTACCATTCTTGCAAGGTAAACTGTGTCCGATGTTTAATTTTACGAATAACATCAATGAACAATGTTTAATTTGCTCAGAGGTAAATGGATTTAAATCAATTTAGAACAAATTAATACAGCAAAATTGATGATTCAACATGCTATACAGTTTAGTTGTCAGAAACTGACACATAATCACAATTACATGGCGCACTTATTGACTTCTGGAATTTAAAAGGAAAAACTAACTTAAAGATAAATGATTTTTTATCTGATCGATAATCTGGCTTATACTCAAAGTTTTCATATCAATTTTATAACGTTTAGTAATTAAAGGACGCTTGCAATCAACAGTTTGACGTTGACTTATGCTAGTCCGTTCCAACTACGAATGGCGATTGGAAGCCATTGAAATATTCATCGTCCCTTTTACCGTTAAATGGATCATACGGAAGAGTTGATTAAAAAAAATATTGGCTCCACAATCATCGACTGTACAAAGGGAATTTTTCTACAATGTTTTTGATATTTGACGAAAATGTTATCAGGAGTACAAATTGAAAATGCGGGATTTTTTTCTATTTTTGAACGTTTATTCTGAAAAAATGGTAACAAATGAATTATTCAAAGTATTGTCCATCGCTAGCCACAACTTTTTCCTATCTTTCTGGCAATTTACGGATACCGTCGCGAAAAAATTCGGCCGGCTTGGCTGCTATCCAGTCATCGACCCATTTTTGGGCTTCTTCGTAAGAATGGAAGCGCTGGTCAGCTAGGCCATGTGTCATCGATCGGAAAAGGTGGTAATCGGAAGGAGCAATATCTGGGCTATACGGCGGGTGGGGTAAGACTTCCCATTTCAGCGTTTGTAGGTATGTTTTGACCGGCGCTGCAACATGTGGCCGAGCGTTGTCATGTTGCAAAATTACTTTGTCGTGTCTTTGCTCGTATTGTGGCCGTTTTTCTTTGAGTGCGCGGCTCAAACGCATCAATTGAGTTCGGTATAGTGCTCCTGTGATGGTTTCGTTCGATTTCAATAGCTCATAATACACCACACCCAGCTGGTCCCACCAAATACAGAGCATGAGCTTGGCGCCGTGAATATTTGGTTTGGCCGTCGATGATGATGCATGGCCGGGGTAACCATATGATTTTTTGCGCTTCGGGTTATCGTAATGGATCCACTTTTCATCACCAGTGACAATGCGATGCAAAAAACCCTTCCGTTTTTGCCGTTCGAGCAGCAGTTCGCATGCAAAAAAACGGCGCTCGACGTCTCTCGGCTTCAGCTCATACGGCACCCAATGTCCTTGCTTTTGGATCATTCCGAGGGCTTTTATACGATGGGAAATGGCTTGTTGTATCACTCCCAATGAATCTGCGAGCTCTTGTTGAGTTTGACACGAGTCTTCATTGAGTATTGCCTCCAATTCAGCATTCTCAAACTTTTTCACTTGGCCCGGCCGCTCTTTGTCCTCAACGTCAAAATCACCACTTCTAAACCGCACAAACCATCTCTCGCATGTTGAAACCGATGGAACATGACTCGGATAAGCCTCGGAGACCAATCGATGTGCTTCAGCAGCACTTTTCTTCAAATTAAAGAAGTAAATTAAAACTTCCCGCAAATGCTGTTTTGTTGGCACGAAACTCGACATATTGAGAGCTCAAAAAAACTATGAATTTGACACTGCGACAAATTGACACATACTGAAAATTAAAGCTATAAGACGTAGCTTTGACATGAACATAGTCACAGTACTGCCTGATGCGTATAGCGTTAGTAACGCCATCTGTTATCAAACCCGCATTTTCAATTTGTACCCCTGATATTATAAAGTGGACCTTGGAAACCAACGTGGATTACGAAGGTTAAGAATCACTGTTTTACAAAGAAAAATACATCCAAGTGTCTGGAACCTCCATCACTCTGTCTAACGTTACACAAATACCGGATTTGTGTTGGTACAAAATATGTATAATTGTAAAAAAATGCTCTGTACTATCTTGTGCGCGATGTATTGTGAATTATGTATACATCTTGTATGACTAAGTTCTTAGAAAGATAAGGAAATTTTGATTAACGCGCGTTATGCAAAACATTACCATATCGTTCCGATAAGAATTTCTCATCGTATCGTCAGTGATGGTGATGTTGTACCGTATGGTTTAGCAATTTTTTACGAGATTCTCTCTACGCGTGTAATTATTGAGTCCTTGGGAACAAAATTTTTCACAGAGTTATATCACGACGTTATAGCGAAAGGTTCGATAATGTCTCGTGGTGATCGCGGGTGGATCATGCAACTTGATGCAGTCCCCGCAGAATTGGAAGAAAAATTCTAGTTACCCGATAATTCAGAGGAAAAGGAAGTAAAGGAAGAAAGGGTGAAGCATACTTTCGTGTTATTTTTTTTTCCTGCTAAGAAAAAGAGAAAAACGTCGCTGGCAAAGTTGTTCGGTGAGACGAACGTCAGAGTCGTGGGGTACAAAGTTGTAGCGGCGTGTACACGGTATTCGTGTACGTATACGTAGTTAGCATATATACATATAAGAATGAGCTCCGGTGCTCCGCCCCGGGAACACGGGCAACATGGCCGCTGAGGGACGGATTGGCGGAGGCGAGCCGCGACGCCCGACGTCGCCGTGACGCCCGCGCTTCACTCACCAGCACCAGCAGAAGCGCAGCAATGTAGCAGCGGCAACAGCAGCGGGGCCCACCGTTGATTCAAAAGCACCGAGAGGCTTGCTCGAGTCCGCGCTCCTCACGGTTCTCCATGTGGCTGTTCCCCCTATACGCGGCACTCCTTCCGCGCGCGCTCGACTCGAGGCGCGATTTCGAGTCGCCGAGACTCGAGTGGACGAGCCGAGAAACCAGCGAGCGGTGGTTCTCTCTCGGTTGCCGCCCACCCTCGCTCGCACACCTTCGTGCCTCGGTTCCCCGATGCCTCGTCCTCGATTGCTTTACACACACACACACGCACGCACGCACACGGAGAAAGAGAGAGAGAGAGAGAAAGACACATCATGGTTTCGTCTTTCGTTCGTTAACACGCAGAGAAAATCACACAGACGAATTACCATTCGAGAATGCATCGTATACACATGCTCGTTGCAACAGAAGCAGGTAAAACCAGCAGGATGATTCGAGGAACTCGCGATACCGAGACTACTGTAATAGCGATATACCTGCAACCTATGTGTCATTTATATCGCACTTGCCTGGCTATCAGTGAAATTATAGACTCTGAATCGGTGAGAAGTGTCACCTGACTCACCGTTTAATGTACCTGAACTTCTACTGAATAATTGATGGTTCCACTATGTCAATTGTATTGCATAATCAAGCTAACTAAAATTCATGAGATGTCAATGGGGATCGATGGTGTGACGTTTATTTCAAACATGATCTTATGTATTACAATGCATAAAACGAAATCAAGTCTACACTTTTGAAAATCCAGAGTGTTAAAGGCGATTGGTGTAAACTTTTGACAAGTGTTGATCCATTTGGTGTTCATTTTAACCATTTTTAGTGTTAAAATCACAGAAGCGATTGTGATATATTCATTAAGCCCCACCTCAAAATTTACAAGATATTTATGTTCGGAATGAGTAGATGAAAATCAATAAATTATCAGCGATCGATACAGAATTATGGCGGGAATATGATCCAAAAATTTTATTGACAAAAATTTATTTAATCGACACCGCCTATTGAACATCGGTGTAGACTCATATGAACACCGTGCGTGGGTTGATTTTAACACCGTATTTTTAACAGTGTACGCAAGATATATAAAAGATAAATCTCAAATATATGTATAAGATAAATTGTGACGAAAAATTCTATGCCTCCAACATATTTTAAGAAATATACGAAATATATGGAACGGAAAAATATATTTGAGATGTATCCAAAATATATTACTTAAATTATATTTTTGATATATAAACCAACGAAAAGTTCTGCAAGTCGGATATATTTTTAGATATATTTCTTTTCCATGGCGGTGCAGAGTAATAATAATAATAGTTAAAGGGGGCGGTGCAGAGTAGATAGATGAAATAAAACCGACTTTGCTGTTGTCCAAAATATTTAACGGACTCTGAATTAATTGCATTACAGTTTCCGTCGTCAGTGTCCAAACGAGTGTTACATTGTCTTCGTATGATTGAATTGCGTTAAGTCGAGAAAAAATAGTTTAACATTTTATTAAATAAATTCATTCGTAGATTCGTGATGTTGTATTTGCAATATTATTTTTGATTTTCGTCCCCAATACAGTTTCCATACAATACGGGAAGGTGCAGTCGTTGCTTTCGGTAGATATATAACTATGGATTATGTATGTTCTATAGTGGCATCAGGGTGCGAAGCGTTGCGAAATTGAGTGACACTTCGGTGAACCGTAGTGCGGAGCTCGCCGTTCACCCCGGATCACCACGATTAGTCGTGGATCTCTGATCGTCTGAAAAGCGCAAAGGAGACGCGCTTTCGTTTCTTCTACTACAACGTCAGGTTTCGGCTTTTGCGGTCGTCGTTTTTTTTTCTTTTTCTTCTTCTTCCGCTATTCTATTTACGAGACAGAGTGGCGTTCGGGTCAAATAGTTTATTCACACGCATCGATGAGAAGGTGCAGCACAAGTAGCGAGACGTTTATTCCGGTTAGTGGTCTCACGACGGATGTACGTAATGAAAATTGTGCAAGAGTGACGCGTGGAGTAATATTCAATTTGTAAACTGTCAAAGAAGCTGTCTTATTTCGCGGAACTGTCCCGTGTAAGGTGTGACGTATGTGTCGAGGTAAACGATCAAAGCTACCGGGTGACGTGGAGTCAAAAATGCGAGTGTACGATGAATGTTGACGAAGAAGAATTATCGAAAGTCGAGAAGGAAATAAGGCTTCGGGTATGTAGGCGCCACCTGTTGAACCGTCCCCCTTGGAGGTCCGAGAAGTTCATCTCAAGCCATATTACACTGAGAATATGAAAGACGGGACTCTCGAAAATATCTCACGAAAATAATAAAATAAAATAAACGTTTTCCGAGAGCATAAACGACGCTGACATTAGCATAAACCTCGAGACAGTGTCACTGTTCTTTCGAGAGGTGGACAGAGCCGGTGTAACAGGTATAAACTAGCCGTGCACGAAACTACAGGCTCTATATATATAGAGAGAGGCTGTATCTGTCTCAGGAATTATCGCTGGACGGTTCTCCCACACACCGACCGAGAGTCTCGTGGAAGTTTGACACGAAAAGAAACTTCTCGTATACTCGAATTTTTCTTTTCCCGGGCGTCATAGACGTCCCGTCGGGTGCCCCCTTGTTGTCTCGTCAGTCTTTCTGTCTCCGTTCATCGTCGGATCGGTCGAGGCGCGTGACGAGATCTATACCCAGATAATTTCGATCGTTGGTCTACTTTGGTCGATCGCTCCTGGTGATCGCTCAAAAAGGCGCTGCGCCAGGGGAGCTATAGAGGGAAATAGCGAAAGCCAAAGAGGGCTCTGACTATGTAAAAGAATTGGGGGTGGTTTGCCGTGTGGTTGCTCCGTGCAGCGTGCAGGCGCTCGGATGGCTAACGCACCGCAGGATATCCCAGGTATCCCGGAGTATTCGGATAAGATCGTCGGCACTGATACCAGCCAAGAGCCATTCCGAGGATTCGGGACGTCGGTAAATATCTTTTACCTTTCGAACCTTCGCGTCGTTTTATCTCACTCGATTCGTTCGCGGTACTACAACACTGTGTTTAGAGTTTAGTTCTTGCAACTGGTCTCGTGCCATCGACGGTGTTAAAGGTCCATTTTTTCTCTGTCTCTTATCCTCCCTCGCGTCTCTCCGAGGGATGAGCATACTACATGGATATACCTACATTGGTATCCCTCGAGTATATCTCTACAACCAGTTTGATGCGGAGAAAGACAGGTTGCCGGAGTGATATGCTCCGTCACGCCCGTGAAATCAAGAGACGAATGTTGTGCACGCGGGGGAGCAAACTTCTCGCGGTTAAGTATGATGTCGGCACTCTGGAGTCGTATCAATCACTCGCGTCTCGACGAGGGAAAGCTAAGCGATACCCCCGCTGACCGAGGTACCCACGCGTGATCCTGTACCATGCTAATGCTCAAACATAAGGACATCCAGACTACTTTGTCTCGAGAGCTTCCAGCTCGATCAGCTAGTGGACTATTTTTGGTCGGAAGCTGTAGTCACCCTATTCTCTGACTCTCTCTCTCTCTCTCTCTCTCTCTCTCTCTCTCTCTCTCTCTCTCTCTCTCTCTCTACCCTCCCCTGCATCCGGACACTCTGACATTCACATATTGCACGCACGTTGCGCTGCAGTAATATGCCAACATTAGTGGCTTCCACACCCTCTAGAATTTTGTCACGTTAATACTACATTTCCGGTTTAGACTAACATTCCCAAGAATCTTTCTCTCACTTTCTATATTTTCTTCTCGAAATTGGTAGATCTTTGTGATTCGTGTGAGCGAAATTTAATTACTGAGTCATCTTGGTAAATTTTAATTAATTGTAAACAGAAGCGAAATTTACTTACAGCCGAGAAAATGGATCTCGATGTTGCTACAAAACAATGTGATACAATTTTTTAGCGGTTTGCGCCTGAATTAAGCAATTGCTAATAACGTAAGGTTATTGGTTTTGTCTGCAGAGGCAGCAGCTCTCAGCATTCATGAGCAGAGGCATCGGTGAATGATTATTTCAAGCATCAACAGCTTATGCTCGATCGGTAATTGCTTGAAGCTCAGTGAATTAAAATTACAACATCGTAATCTAACTGAATGGATATGATTCGTTCTATTGACATCATTTATCACTCAAGATCATGTGCTACATGATCTGCCTCTCTTGGATCGCCGTACGTGTGAGAGAGATCGGAATTTCCCAACGAGAATGTCCCCGCTACGTTCGATCTTTTGGTGAGAACGATGAACTATAAAATTGTAAGGCTTATCGTTCTCTTCTTTTATTGGAATGATCAATCGTGACAGAGAAATTTACAGCTTTTGTTACCTACCGATGAGTAACGCATCGTCTTAAGGTTTTATATGTGACATATAATATTTGGATACCGCAGTCGGTATCCGAAACTGTTGATGTATTTTTTCAAAGGTGCCACGGGGTTTTTGAATAAAAGCAAATTAGGTATCTCGTTCGTTCATTCGATACGAACATTAACCTTATTTGTTTTTGTTCAGCCTTAAGGTGATATGTTATAGAGCGACTCGGTCCGTATTTTATTGCTGTACGCCTTTTCTTAAAAACGACTGGTGAGTCAAAAATAAATTAGGTTAAACTGTGAAATGGGCAGACAAAGTCTAATCCAATTGTTATAACGATCAATCGTCTCTGTAAAAATAAGTCCTGGAAATCTAGACAAATCAGTCAGTGTGTCACATGACCTTAAATGAAAACCATTCACTCACGTCGTGTTTCGAGCTAATCATTGATAAAGAATCCTATTACAGCTATGCATGCATAATCAAAAGGCAACGATACCAAAAGTGAATATTCCAATTGATTACTCTCAAGCAGATTACGATAAGCTAGTAACTCTGACTAACAAAATTGCAGTTCGATGAAGTGCATCAGTAGTTCCTGTCGGTTAAAAGCCATTCGAGTCTTCGAGACATTGGTTACCACCCAAAGTGTAACGAAGTCTGCTTTACCGGTGTAAGAAAATCATTTTTCTAGATCAGATAAAGTAGACCCCTGCTTTACCAACATTGGACAAAGCTACACTTTGCATTGTGCTTTCAAAACAAGAAAAATGTATGATAGGAGAAGGCACATTACCGGAACGAGAACACCAACTTTAAGAAATATTTAGATGTATCAGAAATTCGCTCATAAATTAATTTATTCCCTAGACTTCAGTTCTTTGTTCGATGTAAACATTTGAGAAAATTGATTACCGTTAGACAGCGACGCCACTGGGTCAACTATAGAAGCGTCATCAGCTGACTGGCTTCGCCAAGCGTCAGAGACGTATTTATAAATAAGTTATCCGTCAGGCAATTTCGCCTGACGAATTATTGTTCGATAATATAAAACATTTACAATGGTAGACATAAAGAATTATGTGAGTTTCGCGTGCCAACGGTGTTTGCAGCCGTTGAGACTTAATCCAAGCTTCGATCATCTTGGGGAATACACACTTGCCGAACTCTCACGTAGGTAAATTTATGATTCGAAATGCGACTTGATAAACACAGGTGATTACTGCGTTATAATTATTTTCTCACTCTTCTAATTGTCTGGTTTATCAATTAATCGTATAACTGTTAAATGCTTCTAATAAAATCTCCCAAAAATAACATTGAGCCTACAGTCCGAGTCATAAAATCAACACGGAAATATCATTGTGTGGAAGAATTTGTAAGAAATGGAATCAATCTGAAGCTCATTATAAGAATTATGTCATAATACGTTATGCCAAGTGATTATGCCTCAAAGTTTATGTTTGGAAATGTTATGTTCCTCAACAGGTTTAGGAAGGTATAGGAGTGCTCTGCCAAATAAATTTTATCTCTTGCCGCTGTATAAAGAAACAAAATATACCGTATGAAATCTATTGTTGTTTTCTGATAGCAGTTGGTTTATTTTATTTGTCAACAGTACCGATACAGCAACACGTAACTGGAGATACGGAGCCTCAAAGTGGCAACCTAGAGCACTTAGTACCACCATTCAGATTGACCGAATCTGCAAATGGTACAAATGGTTTTATGCTAGTAGGAGACTCGGGGGAAACTGAGACTCTAAGTCATCACTTGAGGGTGAGCAGGGTTTGACAAATATTTAACAATATTTTCTAAGCGGCTGATTTTTTAACAAGGATTAATTTTTTTAGGTTCGAGCGACCCTATTCGATATACTCAGCAATAGCAGCTCTGCGGATCATCCTCTATGCGACGAGTGCACGGATAGTCTCTTGCTGCTGATGGACCAGCAACTAAGGATGACGGAAGGCGAATGGTCCGACTACAATGAATATTTGAAGAAACTCGAAGCAGAGCAGCTGCAACACAGTCATGAGAATGTCGAGATGGAAAGCCTAGGTAAAGAGTTGCAGGATGTTAAGGCTGAGGAGGAGAGAATGATAAGAGAGCTGGAGGCTCTGAGAAAGGAGGAGGCAGCTACGAGAAACGCGATAGCGCAACAAGAGGAGGAGAGGGAGAGACTGCAGAGCGAGGAGGAGAGATACTGGCGAGAATATTCCAGGCACAGAAGAGATTTAATACTGGCTGAAGATGAATGTCGCAGGTATATAACAAATTCTTCGTGAAATTATAAATTTTTAACATAATTTTATTCCATATTATATTTTTTACAGCTTGGAATGCCAACTGGCCTACGCAGCCTCGCAACTTGAAAGACTGAAGAAAACAAATGTATTCAACGCAACTTTTCACATTTGGCACTCGGGCCACTTCGGAACGATAAATTCCTTTCGATTGGGACGACTACCGAGCGCGCCTGTAGACTGGAGCGAGATAAACGCGGCGTGGGGACAAACGACGCTTTTACTGACAGCATTGGCGCGAAAAATGAACTTGACTTTTCAACGGTTTCGGCTAGTGCCCTTCGGCAATCACAGCTATATCGAAGTACTGGATCAGCATCGAGAACTACCGTTGTACGGTAGCGGTGGCTTTAAGTTTCTGTGGGATACCAAATTTGATGCAGCGATGGTCGCATTTCTCGACTGCCTTCAGCAATTCAAAGAACAGGTGGAGAAGGGAGACAGCAGTTTCTGTTTACCTTATAGAATGGATCGAGGTAAAATCGAGGATTCAGCAACGGGAAACTCTTACTCTATCAAGTAATGTATTTGTTTTTATTATCACAGCGAACAATTTAATTATTTCTCATTGATTAATATTCAATACAGGAAGAATAGAGACGCTCATGTACAAGAGACTGGAATTAGGATGGATCTATGCAAATTAAAAATAAAATACAGTAAATTGTCTTTTTCCTTTCTACAGAATCCAGTTCAATTCCGAAGAACAATGGACCAAAGCTCTCAAGTTTTTACTGACGAATCTGAAGTGGGGTCTCGCATGGGTGAGCTCGCAATTCAGTAAAGACGAAGTCGAGCATTAAAAACAAAATGTTGGATATTTTTTCGCAAGTTGGCCCCCTGCCTAATTTCATAATTATGACACACACACACACACACACACACACACACACACACACACACACACACACACACACACACACACACACACATTTTCTTTCTTTTTCTCTCTCTCTCTTTTCTGTAAATACATAGCCCCTTTGTAAATAAACAAAAAGAAATAAAACTATCGAACAACAACTTTCTTATCCCTTTATTCTTCCCATAAATTCTCGACGCTACTATACTCACAGCATATAAAAATAGACTTTGCACTTAACGACTCACAAGCAGCAGTGTTCGGATTTATTACTCAAAAACCAAAGTACTCCAAAAAGAAAGCCCGGCGGACTTGGCACTTCGTCCAATTTGATGTAGTCTTTCACTTCTTGGATGCTCATTTCAATGACTTCGATAAGTTCTCCCTCGGATTCTGCTCCCCCTCCTTTAATTCAAAAGACAACAGTTTTTTACTCCTTGGAAAGCTGATAAATTTATCAATTTATCTGTATAGTCCAACGATCTAAGTATCTCTTGTCATGCTTTATGCAACGATATCTATTTCACAATGCTTACCAGGGTGTATGTGCATCTTATCTGTGACCTCGACATAGAAATGTGTATGCCCAGCGGCTGTAGGCGAGACATTTCTGTAAAAATGTGACAGCAAAGATTATTAGATTTGTTTATCCAAAGATTGTATATATAAAGGTCAGAAGCGCTGACCTTGTCGTGACCGACGCTGATATAAAAAATGTTTTACCCTTACACACCTGTAAGAAACGATCTGCGAGAAGGCAGAGGCGGGCGCTTCGTATCCACACTCTTCTCTCAATTCTTCTCTGGCTATCTCGACAAGTGGAATATCCTTATCGACGATCCCAGCACAGAGTTCTATGGTTAGGCCAACCTCGACGGGATACTTGTCAGTATCAACCGGGCCTTGTTGTTCGGGTAGACTGGCGTAATAGGCAGCGGGTCGAAATTGTCTGACGAATACGAGCTTCTTCCGCGTTGTATTGAAGATAATTATACTCACACTCTCGTGCGATCTCAAGACATCCCAGATCTTGGGCTGGCCATCTTGCAGAAAACTGAATCTCACTGGTCGTAGCCACGGCGAATTGTTGGGCATAGGGCCGATTTCGACGTCTCGTAGATCAAGCATTTTTTTTCGCAGAACGGCATTTCTTTCCTCTTGTGTCTTGTCGCTCATTTTCGTCGATAAACGAAGCTACTCGCACGATGCACCGGATGCACGACGTTTCGATGCGGTTAATAACAACCGAGCGACGCGAAACTAGCTCGCGATACGAGACGCTTCACGCATGAACGTTTGTAATCGCGCGCAAGGTCTTGCGCGCGAAAAAATTAAAATCCTGGTTAGATAATCATCTTCAACGACGAATCATCCGATTCCGCCGATTAACATTTATAATTCGCGCGATGCGGTCTACTCGAGAGTTGGTCGTATCGTATTGCTGCATTTCCTCTTGCTGCTGCGCGCTACGCGGAAAATGAAAGGGTACCGCGTTGACATCGCGCAACTATCGCCATTTAAAAGTTTAAATACATGAGTTGGCGACTCTTCGATATGAGAATAAAATTACAACTAACCCAGATCTTACTGAATTCAATATATTTTTCTTGTAATGCAATTCAGAATACGTAATAATATTATTCAACGTGAGACGTGTTCTCGTGGTGTATAATATATAGTTACAGTAATTATCGGTCAGGAATGCCGCGTCAGGGAGAGAACAATTCTCTATCCGACAAAAACCAATTTGCATTACTTTTTGCCTTTCTTTCCACTCTTTTTATCCTTCTTCTTGCCGTCATTGCTTTTAAACGCATCAATAATTTCCTGTTGCTTCACCTGCGTCTCGACGTGCACTACATTCGGCTTTTTATGATAACGATTAACAGCAGCAGGCGGTGAAAATTCGATTTCCATGTCCGAGGCTGTGGAGCTCGTAGCTACGGATGCGTCATCTTTGTTCTTTGCTATTTTAAATTGCAGCGGTTTCATAGGCTCTTCGAGCTTTGGAATGTCCATTATATCCTGCTTAATTGGATACATAGTGACGTAATACGTTCCGTCTTTGCGATGAATGTATAGAGTAGGCGGTGGCTCCGGTCCATCTTCCTCCTCTTCCTTGTACTTGGTCTGGGCCTTCTTTACCGACCGTCGATCTCCTTGAACCTTGGTACGTTTCCCTCTCGATGGCGCCGATCGAGATCTGGAACGAGAAGACGCCGCAGATCTTGTCTTCGATCTCGACTTGTGATTTAACAAAAGGTTTGCCTTCGCTTCCCGAATAATCTCGTTTATGCGGCGAGCGATGGCGCCTGGCTTCCATCCAACTCGTGGCTTCAGTCTACCCACCGTTGGTTCGAGGTTCCAGAGCCATCCCATGTTCCAGGGTACTCTGCGACGTTCATCCGTGCAATCCTTGTGGCGACGAGAGAAATTGGCATGCGTATCACCGGCGGAGTACACGAAACGCATAGCTCTTCTTCCCGATTTCCCTGTTGATTTTGTTCTTCCTACACGATCACCGCCGAGTCCTGGTTCTGACGATCCGTGACCCGTACGTAACTTGCTGCCACCTTTCACTTTGTTCGCGGCTTTGGAACTCCTTCTACTATTCGTATTCGCGTATGCAACAGTCTTCTTCGTGGGATCCTCACTAGATTCAACAGGGGGGAGAGCCTCGGGCACGCTGTTTTTACGACGTTTCGCTTTGCATCTGGGTTCGCCACAGGGACCTGATTCGATGTCTGCCGGTTGCACAGAGACAGTGTCCATTTCTTTCAGCTTTTCTTTGTCATCCCTTTTCCGTAATTTACTGGATGGATATCTTAATCCTGGCCCTGGCATCGAAGGCACAGCTTCTCTTACGACTCCACCTCGCCCTGGGACAGCGATGGTGAATGGTGTAGCCCCGGGAAATGAACCACCACCATAACCACTAGCGGTAGATCTCGACATTTGCGGATTACAAGGTCCCACACACTGAGGATTAGGAAGACCGGTGAGCCCCGCACCCGTAGAAGTAGGTTTCATAACTTCGGAATCCGTCATTTTTTCCCTACCGAAGTAAGGGCTCTCGGTAGGATCCATCAAACCTAATCCAGCGAGGCCCCGGACTTTGCCCAACGACTCGACGAACTCCTGTGTCTCTCGAAATGTTTTTATCAGACAATCCACACCTGGACAAGGTTTTTTAAAGCAAGACCCACTATTTCCTCGTTGCTTGGTGGATCTGGCGAGTGTTTCTTTGCCAGAACAACAACATCCTGCAGCAACAGGCCCGGAAGGTTGTGGCATCGACGCGCAGGCATTCGGTGAAGCACGGAGGTTGCTCGTGTCGAGATGCGAATCTCGGGGTTGTTCCATGCGCTGTGATCTCGGGTCTCCTCTCCAAGGATTTTCCTCCGTGCAATACTGCGTTCTCATAGCTGAGCCTAGGTTCCCGTTTACCGGATACCTTTCCGCGTGCTCGTAGCCATTCCCACATCCACCACCACCCTCGAGACGCCTGTTGACGATGCAACCGTTCCTGCCATTCCACGTATCGTGGAACGATCGAACCATCGCTCGGTTCACTTCTACGGACTGCGGATACATTCCTTCCTCGCCTCTTCCTTCTCCACCCTCGCCACCGCCGCGTAAACGGTTCGCGACACCGCAGTAGTCACCGTTGTAAACCTTCCTCTTGTCCTCGTCGTACTCGTGGCCTCGAGGAATATCGACACAATAGGTGGGCATAAACGGAGCCGGCGGCACCTTGTCATTTTTATTAGCATTGTCCTGCTGGGACGATGAAACGTCTGGTTGCCTAACACTCGAGCAACAAGCTCTCTTGCAACCGGAGCGACAAACGTGGATGTTGCTCGGTGACTTTTGAGTGTCGGATTCGCTGTTGGAATTTGCACTGGAAAAACTTACCACCGGCTGACAAGCGCACGTCAGCTCGTTTGGATAAGTTTGATAAACAAGCTTACGATAATTACGGTCGTTTAGCTTCTCGGCTGTAGTTAATTTCTCGAAGTCTGGATCACTTATTGTCACCTTCGGTGAAGGATTTGGAACGTCAAGGGGAGGATGTATATTGGGCATTGTCCCTACTGCTACAGTATTTGACAGAGACATGCCTGACTTTAAAAGTTGACAGGAATTTAACAATTTTTCCTTTTTTTATTTATATAACGGTAAAATTGTGAACAGCTGCGTTATTACGCCATAAATTTTAATAAGAGTCGGGGTCACCAGTCGTCCGGTGCACTTAACCCGACGATGAGCCAACCGGTGAGTTACGATGACGATGATATTTCGTGATTTCCATCTCCTGTCACCCGATCTCGTTACCACGGTAACGATATTCGATAGACAGCTACTCAGAGTTCGGACAATCGATCTCAAATGAACGGTACGCGAGGAATTGAAGTACGATTGATTTCGAAAGTACTCTTCGATCTTATTCTACAGTGGCCCCGCATCAAACTTTCACTTTTTTTTCTGAATAACATTCTTTTTCTTCGTCCCATTCCCATCGATCTTCTCGCCTTCTGGCTGCTTTGGGTCTACGGGGACCTGCTTCGATTCGTCATCCGGCAATGTGCTGAGAAGCATCGAATCACCGCATTTCATCGTGTCTTTCACAGTCTCGTCGGCACAGAACGCCACAGGTAAGATTCTTTTCACGTAATACCGATCGTCGTCTCGATCGTTTTTGAAGAAGAATGATTTTTCATTAAGTTTATAGTGCGTTGTTACGAATTTTCCGAAGCAGGAGATTCGCAGGTCGAGATTAATTGTTCCCGAAGGATTTTCACCGGGATCGGTAAGGTGGTAACCACCCTTGAGGATGTAAGGTGGAGGCAAATGATCGGGATCGTTAGAAGCCATGGATATCTGGTCGCAGAGACATCCGGAAAGTTCTATATCAGTGTCGGCGATCGGGTAAGTATCACCGGCACAAAAAATACCGATTTTCAGCGCCGTGTTTTGCATCTCTTTAACGAGGTCTCTCGGTTGCTTCACAAAGAGACACGCCCTGCCAGCTGAAAAATCCAGACAGCCGTTCGCATCGCGAGGGGCTGCTTGCAAGAAAAAAAAATCTCGCTGCGATATCTGGAACGTGGGAAAATCGAGAAATTTTATCTTCACGACGAGTGGACACTCCGCACCACCGTCTCCACACGCGACGTCCTTGAATTTTTCCGCTGGCAGCTTGAGCTTCTCCACCAACAACTCAAGGAGGTAGAGCTGTTCGTCCGAACCTCCGAAACACGACATCTCGATTCCTCTTCTCAAGCTTCTGGTTAACCCTGACTCAGATTGTGCTCAAAGTTTCCGCAATACTTGGTTGATTATTCAATACAGAAAATTTACAAATTTGTTAAACGTCCGGAGCAGTGTCTTTCTGACAGACCAAAATGACGATCGATAATGAGTTTCGTGACTTTATTATGTTTTTCTCTGGATTAGATTCAGCTAGCACATTTTTTTATAAAATGTTGAAAAATTCTTTCGATCCTAGTAACGTAACGATTTATAACAGTGCAGTTATACGAATACCTGTTTTTAGATGTATCGGTTGACATTAAATCGATAACACTATTGGAGCTTAGGCTCAGAGGATAACGGAGTGACACAAAATGACAGGAACAAGCGACAATGCCCTGGAATTTCGTTTGGTTTTGTATAGCCTCACAAATGTGTGTCCCTCCGGAGTCTCGAAAAAGCCGGATAGTTAATCGTATGTTGGGGTGACGGAGTATACCGTAAGATCGTCAATCAATAGTCGATCTATCGCGTCTCTATCGAGAGAACTGGCATCCTCTCTGATCGTGTGTTCTCATGGATCCGCGATCGAGATCTCTCACGAAAAAGGCCCCAGAGTGTAGTGCTCGAGGAGAGCCGTGTGGCACGTAGATGCTATCGATCTCGTATACTATATCCAAGCCAGGTACACCGTACGCGACTTCTCGCCGGTGTTTCTTCCTCGACAGGTTATTGAGGATCCAAGAGCTAAGCTACGAGGGTATTCGATGGGCTCACGATGCCGAACTCTCACCGCGAACTTAAGTCATTGGATACCCAGTGGAACATATATCGCAGAGCTCCGTTACACGAAGAACGGTGCAACCCAGTTAAAACGTGCGGAGTATCCCAGATCGCATAATATACGTTATATCGAATATTCCCAGCGTATTAGAAGCATCCGGTTTCACAATTTCTGCTGATCATACTGCAGCAGCAGAGTTCTCGATTTCTGAAGATTGGCAAACAGAGAGAGATAGAGATAGCGAGAGAGAGAGAGAGAGAGAGAGAGAGAGAGAGAGAGAGAGAGAGAGAGAGAGAGAGAGAGAGAGAGAGACAGAGAGAGAGAGAGAGAGAGAGAGAGAGAGAGAGAGAGAGAGAGAGAGAGAGAGAGAGAGAGAGAGAGAGAGAGAGAGAGAGAGAGAGAGAGAGAGAGAGAGAGAGAGAGAGAGAGAGAGAGAGAGAGAGAGAGAGAGAGAGAGAGAGAGAGAGAGAGAGCGAGAGAGAGAGACGGACGGGAGGGCAATGCGTGGGCCCCGAAAACCCCCAAAGCGCAGCGGTGACTTTTCGGCTTGGAACTCGGCTCGATTTCGTGTTCCCCCAACACCGCGCCGAAGTATGCACTAATTGGTGCGCGCGGTCTGCCCTCGAGAAACAGGTACACAGAGAGATACGCGTAGGTAGAAGCTGCAGTCTTAGTATTGTACCATAGTAGGTATCCACGGTATCGCATATTACAGTATAGCTAGGCAAGAAGGCAGACAAGCAAGAATCGAGCGAGAGCTACTAGAGGAAACGAGAAGTCGCGCGAGGTCCAGCGAGACACACGAGGGACCACGACGACGACTAATACCACGAGGACGAGGACGAAACGGCCGGAGTGACCGCGCGTGAGGGGGGAGCAAAGGGGGGGGGGTGTAGAACTCAGGCAACAACTACAGCGACAACGCAGGAGTCCGAAGTAAAATTCCGAGGCAGGCGACACGGCGGCTCGTTAAAATGCTTCTGGGGTTTTGGATGCGGGACGCTCGGTTAATTGGTGATTAGCGATTAAAACGAACCGATCCCTCGTCCGGTCGAACTGCCGCGTACATGTATCTCTCTCTCTCTGTCTTCATTCGTCTCTTTCCCTTTCTCTCGACACTCGCTGTTACTCGTCCTCGACGTTCTCGACTCAGCTCGTGTCACAGAAGGGACAAAGCTCACGGTAATATCCATAACGCATTATCGAAGCCAATGGCTCGGAAGCAAACCTTTTATTATTTTCCTATACGATAGCTATTCGGCTACTTGATTCGGTAGGCGTTTCGGCATTCGTTTAATCTTAACGGTTGACCTCCGGATATCTTTGGAACTCCTGGGACTATTTAGGTACTTGTATGTTGCAAGGAATAAGTATCAGAGCAAAGAACTTGATTTTTATGTGCTTCTCCGAATCGTTCTGAGTCAAAGTTTCTTATTCTTTGAAGCTAGGATGAAGGAAGGTAGAATGAAAATGAAGGTAGGATAGGTGGATACATCCAACCTGATGAGAAAATCTCTTTACTTTCTGTAGCTGTAGGAATTACTGTATAGCATAATAATTTATTAAAGCTCATAAACCTCTGTTTTACGCAATTTATTCTGATTACGAATTAATAAGTTACGGTAGGAATCAATCGGATTGTCTAACCAGAGCAGTCATTCGATATAAAATCGTATTCAAGGTCTTGCCTATAAACAAATATCTGGCTTCTTCCGTAATCTTGATTGGTTCTCGATAGTTTCTAGCGATCGCCACAGAATGTAGAGGGACCGACAAACATAACTTACAACTCCGCGTGCGTTAATCGCCATGAAAATTACTTATTCAAATAAAACAAAGAAGCGTTTCGCTTCTAGTTAATCCGATAAATAACAATTAAGATTCTCATGGATAACAATAAAAGTATAAAGAGATAATAAATAAACATTGCAATCGTAGCAAAACAAGTGGTTACGAATGATTGTACATCCTCTCCTCCACGGTATGCGCCGGTGCAGAGGTTCTTCCCCGTGACTATACCACAATGCGATGCGATCTTTACGTCCTGTGACCCAAATTTTCTTTCACCGTTGTCGTCTTCGCGTTGTCGCCGCCGACTAATACACGATAAAACAGAGGCGCTTATAATACCAACGCGGGAGCCGGAGCATCGAGGAGAAACCTTGATCGTGCACGCCGAACGATCCCACGACATTATTTCCTACACCAGTTGTCTAAGACGAAGGATGCACCGTACAAGTACATATCTATAGTCGGTGGTAAATGCTGAAGCGCAGAGATGTTGGACTATACGTAATATAGTAGAGTACAGTGCCCGGTGTACGTATCATAGGAAGGCAAATGCAACGAATCAGCCAAGTATGCTATACCAGACGGAGATAGCTGTACGTAACTAGGTATAATACGTGATGAAGCAGAAACTCTCGCCGTTTCGCTCGTTTGTAATTTGAATAATTCGTCTCTTCTCTCCGAGCGGCAAGCTTGAATCCGCACGGATCACTCTCCGGCGGTACCGGACCCCGTTTCCCGTCTTGAATTTGCCGTCCTTGGAACGAAACTCTTCGACTCCTCTGGTATTCTCCGAACATTTGCCAACATCTAGAATCCGGTCGTATATCACGAGTAACTGCACTTTCTCGCATTGTTATCATCTGAGACACGAAGGTGTCTCAGTAAAGAATCGAGAATTATTTAACTTATGGGTTACGATATTTAGTTTTAAATGGAATTAAATTCACTTTTGACATTACCTCAATTGTAATTGAAATAATGATTGGAGTAATTGTAATTCAAATGTCGTATCAGAGTGACACAAAGAACCGTGAACGATTCTTCTACGCTAAGCCTCAAAGTTCTGATATTACATTGATCGAAGTATCCGAACCATCGACCTTTTTGTTTTAGTATTATTATTGTTTTTTTTATTTGCTATTATATTTATTATTATTATTTATATCGTGATTCAGGTATGATTGGGAGGAGACCCTGAGCACCAGGAAGAAGTTCCGATCGAAGCAAAGAGCCGCCAACGCAAAATTATCGGAGTAGGAGAGCACGCCAGGTAGGTATGCTTCTCGAGGTATACCACGGTGAAGTGCAGGAAGACCTCGTTGGCAAGAGCGGCTGCGTTGGCTATGCTCTCGGAGCGAGGTCAGAGGGCGATAGCGGTACCTACTCTCCTCTGGTTCTCTGTGGATCGCGAGTTCGCTCGCTATCCGAGCGGAAGAGCATCGGGAGGAAGGTCTCATCCTCCGCGGTTGTTCGAGTCTTCGCGAACCAGCGATACAGCACCAGGATCAGAAGCATCGGTAAGAGAAAGAGGAAGAGCGCATCTTATCCCTCGCATTGCAAGCACACCTCCGTTTGTAATCTTCTGCTGCCTGCTGCTGTATGCGCGGCTCACGGTCCGCGTGCCACTCTAATACAAACAGGCTATTTGAATTTTTTTTGCAGCTGGGGACCTCCGGTTAAGGAGTCGAACTGAAAGTACAAAATCGCTTAATGTAGTTTCTATACCTTGTTTGATCTTATCTATGCGTGCGCACATTGTCCACTTCTAAAATAATAAATTTACAGCTCAAAGAGAACAAGTGACTTATTTATGGTTAACATTTGATTTTGTTTTATCGGCCAAAGAACGTATGAAAAACTGCAATTTAACTTTGGCATCTCGCTGTCCCTCCTCCCGGATTTCTTAGCTAATTTTAATTACAATTGAGAAATAATATTAACGTTTGATTACGCAAGTTCTTATATTGTTACCTTAGGAATGCGATATACAGGGTTTCCTATTTAAAAAAATATGCTTAAATATATCAAAAAATAAGAATTTAATTGAAACATTTTTCGGACAAAAGTTGTTGTATACGAAGGGGGACATCGGATAAACATATCAGTTTTTGGATCCGGAGCCTCTGTGCTTATTGAGGCCCAACTTTTATTTTTTAAATGAAACTCCCTATTATTTATTACATTTTTTAATTTATCGTTTAAAAATTAGTAACTTTTAATCCGAGTAATTTTTGGTTTTTTGTCTTTGAACAGGCCCAAAACTTTATTCGTAGTTTTCCCGTGGAAATAGTGGCAATACGTGAATCTATGTATATACCAAAAGGATATATTTCAGATGCTTAGAATATATATCTGAGATATATCAATATTTTAAGATACATAAGAGACATACGATAAATAAATCTTCTACCAAAAAATGATTTATCTTGCCCTTCCTTTGACTGGACTGCTAGCCTTCGTGCGAGACAGTGGGCTATCATATGGGGCCGTGGGTTATCGGAAAGGGGTGCGCAATGGGCCTATGGCCTAAGTGCATAAGCAGCAATGCCCCCTTTAACTATTGTTATTATTATTATTATTATATATCTCGTTATATGCATATATCGACAGATGAGATGTTCTTCGTCGCTTGAGTTCAGCCTCTTTTTTTTAACTGTCTTAATAATTGTTGTTTCAATGGTGTTCGTAATTTTTACAAGGATATGTATACATAACCGATAGAAAAATTAGCAGAGTAGAATATTGAAGCAGTAAAAAAAATCGTATTTATTACAAATTGCATGAAATATCGTATATTTCGTCATTTAATCAATGTTTCTGATTGGTTAAATACTCGATATCTATTCTTTCGATTTTTCTATAGGTTCTGTACATATCTCCGTAGTTTTTATAAAAATTGAGAGCAAAAAAGGATGTGTGAATGAGAAAAGATAACAATCTTCATTTTTTTTTGTGAAAATGACCTTTGCAATAGAAATAAGAACACCAAATCGGTCTTGTCTATTAGTATTTTTAGGGTTAACAAAAATGTTGCCCGAATTATCACTTCCAAGTAATATAAATAAAATAAAAATAATGTACCTCCTTAAAGGTTCGATAAAAATATCTTTAAAAAGAATGTACAGAAAGTACTCAAAAAGAGAGAGAAAGAGAAAAGAAAGAGGTGCAAAAAAAAGCGTCTGAACTGACGGGGAACGCCTCGTATATTTCTTGAACGTGTGGCCTTTGTTTGCCTTTGATAATAATTCTGGTTGAGAGACAGTAAAAATAAAAACTATGTACCTCCTTAAAGGTTCGATTTAAATACCTGAAGAAAAAAAGCACATGAGAGTACTTTAGAGTTGTACTAAAATGTGGCTGATTATAAGCAATATCTGAGATGATCGGAGAAAAAGTGGTTGAACTGACGAGGAACGCCTCGTATACTTCTTTTCCGTGCGGTCTTTGTTGATAATTCTGGTTGACGGTAGGATGTTTGATCGATGAAATAAATGGCTTTCCATCGTATCACTGTGCATTACACATACATACATGTCAATGGCAATTCGGTCTGGTAAAGAAAGATCATTTTAGCAAGGAGAATTTTTTATAAGAGCTTTAACGAGTGATGCTTCAAGAATACAGTTAATTAATGGATACATGCGCTTAAAGGTGTTGGATGTTGTACGTGGAACGACTACCTCTACATGTACGATGCTCATGAGAATGGCCGTCGACGGGTTGGCGAAACTCAACTATACTTACGGCAGAGTTCCATAGGACGATCCCGTGACGAGTAAGAAGCAGTTAAGGAGAAGATTGCGCGAGAACGAGAGACAGAGCGGAGAGAATGGAGAAAAAGGATTAACAGCGAGCAGAGGAGAACGAAAGCAATGCAATTCTTCTGTCAGGGCCAGCACCCTCCCGCGCCGCTAGACTAAATTTGTGGAACAACCGAGGCATCCCAATTTGTTCTCGCGAATGTCTCGACGATTATGCATCTGGTACCGTGGAGTCTGCGGATACAGTTATATCATAAACCGGAGATTATAGCAATGCAATAATATGCTTACTCCGGATGGAGCTGAAGAAGAGAGAGAGAGAGAGAGAGAACGAACTGTCCTTCTCAGTCGGAGGAATGTTCCTCGCAAACTCCATAAGTTTAATTGTTCTATGCTTATTATATACTTCATAAGTTTCATTATTATAGGCTGCATGTCACGGTGAAGAAAGAACAACTCTGTAATATTGTTTTGAAAACGTCGACGCTCTAACGATCTAACGCGAACGAGAAGTCCCTTGACGTGCACCGGCTTTTCTTCATACATGCGCATACCGTATCATCGAGCATTTCAATCGGTTCGCAGAACGCAAACGACCAGCTTACGACTAAGCACGAATGCCGGGCAACACGTTGAGTCGTTACCGCTTTTCTTTCGAGTATCGCGTACTTATATACGCACAGAGAGCAGTCTTCGAGAACCAAGAAGACTACCGGAGTAGCTGGTACTACTACGTGTCTTGATTTTTTCTTCTTTTCTTATCTTTCTTACTCTTACTTCTTCTTCTTCTTCTTCTTTGTCTTCTTCTTCTTCTTCTTCTTCTTCTTCTTCTTCTTCTTTTTCTTCTTCTTCCTCCAGAAGCGTATGGTACCTTCCAGAATCTACCGAAGATTATGATGACGGTGCACTGCGGTATGCACTGCGTATTATAACGACGTATATAACTGCAAGGAGATGCGTAGTTGCATAAAAAATTCCGTAAAACGTGTTTCACTGTATGATACGCGATCCTTATTACGTTGTTGTACTTATTAATGAGAGCGATACGAGCGCACTAATGTGGGTTTGCGTGCACAGAGTGGGAGCCGCGATGCGTGAGTGGATCTCGATGAGATGAGCTATACATGATGCTCTTGTCTTTTGAGCTCTTTTCTCTTTTGCTATACTCGTGCGGGCGCTTCGTCTCGGTAACCGCGAACCTGCTATCCGCGCACGCTGCAAGAAACGCGAATTATCTTTCTCGTTGGTGGGCCCTTGCTCGCAGCTTCTACAAGACACACGGTGTGCCGGCGAGGCCACGACGAGTAGTACGAAAATTTCTTTTGCCCATCTCTTTTACAGAGTCGCTTCTGCGCTTCGCTTCTTCGCCGTTACTCTGCTTGGACGCGGCGCACGAATTATTTTCCACAGGCTTACAGATCAGTGCAACAGGAGCATGCATCCGGTCACACGATCGACATCGCACTGTCTGTTCAACGCTACTGTTCGTCGATCGTGAATTCACGATTCGCACTTTTACGTCCTAGCATTTTATTCTTTCAAACTCTTTGTTAAAATTATCTTCATCAGAAATTATCTTCTTAATTCTCGACTGCGTTATGTGTAAAAAGACGAGAGTTATGCGTTTGGTATCGACCTATGGGTCTCACCTCCATTTTTTTTTACCTATTGATATGTACAGATACGAGAAAATGTATTTGGACAGACATAGACGCAACGCTTCTAAGACCTGGAGCATCAGTTTTGGTTTGTGAATTATCGACGTTCGTTATATTTTCGTAGAGATAAATGACTTTCATAAAAAGTTATGATAATCTTTATTTCAGGAATATCGAATTGTTTACTACCATTATGCTAAATTGTGTACGCCAGTGTTTCTAACTTTATATCATATCGGTCGATCCACCCAATGGTTACGAGTTACCACAGAGGTCTACTTATTTATCAATTGTATTATCTCATTACTCGTCGCGTGTCGCACGATTTTACTTTCAAGAGGACCAACTGAACATACCAAAAAATAGTATAATGTACGATAGTAAATAGAAATAATGTACGAATATTTATTATTTCATTATTTTTTATTAATCCAATTTGTTCATTAAACTTCTTCTTTCGTTCGAAAGTTTTTTAATTCTAGTAAATTTGTATTGAGATTATATTTTTAACGCTGAAAGGTTGTTCTGACATCGATTGTTCCATTGCGTAAAACATAAAAACGAATTACTGCGGATTGACGTCCGATCGCTCATAAAGTTCGCTCACTTTTCATCTCTCTGCATTTTATTAGATGGCGTCACGCGGATATTTGTAACTTTTGGGCCGCTTCGCTATCACCAAAACCTCTATTTACTCCGAGTTTTTAACGTAAACGACACTAAAAAGGAAGGCATAGAGGGCTAAGTAACGGAGAGAATGACACAGATTTCGTTATACACAGTAATCCCCCCTCCCACCTATTTACCACTTTGTGCCACTCTTTCCACGGGAAAACCTCGAACAACATTTTGGGTCTGTTCAAAGACGAAAAACGAATAATAATTCGGAATAAAACTTACTAATTTTTTAACGAGAAATATAAAAATAATAAAACATAAGGTGTTCTATGTGAAAAACAAAAGTTTGGCCGTAATGGGCCCGGCAGAGGTCCCAGACCCAAAAACTGATATCCGATGTCTCCCTTGATACACAACAACTTTTGTCCGAAACATTTTTCAATGAAATTCTTAGTTTTATTTGAGCATATTTTTAAAAATGGAACACCCTGTATAGATAACATTGATACTTGAGCATTTATTTCATATTTTGATATGGAATCAGAACAATAAACAGAAACAAAATTGAGTTGTTTATGTCACAAAATCTATTCCTCTCTTCCTCTCTCTCTCTCTCTCTCTCTCTCTCTCTCTCTCTCTCTCTCTCTCTCTCTCAATGTTCTTCCTTCTCGATATATTTATCTCATTCGCACACCCTTTTCTTTACAGTTCCTTTGTTAAACAATTGTCCAATCTTGTTGCTTAATCAAATTGAATTGGTTCAAGTAATTAGATCCGATGTCTATAATGATTCGCAAATGCGGAATTTGAATTAGGCTTCTGGTTCCCACGTTTAGAATCACGAGAACGTATCTCGCACTCTGAGTTACCTTTCGCAAAATGTCCGACCTACTGATCAAACATAGACGCTATATCTGTACAAGTATTAAAATTTACTCGGTCGCTTGCCTAAAAATTACTATGGTTAAATTATATATGTCAATTAATGCATAAATGCTTCCTACACAAGTTTCTGAATTATAATAAAGTAAATGTTCACAGTGATGAGTCCTTAATTATGGTATACACGAAAAAAAAAAAAGAATAATTGTGGTTAGAGCTACCAAGTTATTGGTAAATCGGATGTTGCGCCACGGAATTTTCCGTTTATGATTTCGTTTAAGACAGGAAACGAAATCCAATCCCTCAATCGCCTGATCACTACCTAGACAACTGAGAAATGCTGAAGCGGCACGAGGTGACTTGCCTGGCGATCCACCATAGGCTAATGAAAATAATGCAACTTAACAATTTTCGGCAAATACAGCTAGCAACTGCATTCACGAAGATCGGTAAAACAGTTTTCACATCGACTTGAATGCTTTATCTTGGGTCGGACTCGTTCAAAATATTTAAGTTTTTAAGCAAAATTGAGATCGAACGGTTGGTTCCTCGTCGAAAGACTCGAGAACTTGAAAATATCAAATCATTAACTTATTGTAATTCTTGTCATGGTATAATAATCGAGTGAAAGGTTAACCGTTAATTATAATAAATTTCAATCGCTTTGTTTTTCCTATAAATTCTGGTGTTTTACTTCATTCACGTCAGTTCCAACTCCTTATCGGTGAACAATCTCGATAACAACTTTTTAAATATTATACTACCGACCGTATTCTTTCATTTACGAGTCTATTGGCATAACACGAACCAATTTATTGCTTATCAAAGCAGATATTTGACAATAGAAACTAATATCTTTTCTCTATGTGTTACGTACACGTTTGTCCTAAACATGGACAATTAAGATATTATTTGTATCTTGAACGAGAATTCACGAATTATTTCAACGTCATCAGTTCAGTTATTACGAAATTTCACATGTTAATTAAGAATATTTATTTTAAAGGTTAATGGAGCAAAGTTCCTAATTATTTCCTTGATCTTGCTCGTCCGAAATGTAAATACGCTCTTTCTGTTTGCACACACACTTATTACACTCGATGAATTTTACGCTTCACGAAGTTGACTCAATTGCAAGTATATAAGATATTCACGAGGAAATTAATCACGTCTGTATCATGTTTCGTTGTCAAATAACACATAATTTGATGGATAATCGTTGAATCGAAATGCAATTAAAAAATTGTTTGTTTATTCGTGACATACTTGAATTTTGGTTAGTACGAGTATCCTACTAGTAATATATGTGCATTAATTACGATTCGAGGACAAACAGATGTAAAAAGCAATTTGCATAATTAGTTCACTACATTGAGTTGTAATCGACGATGAAAAAAAAAAAAAAAATTGTAGGAATATTAAATTTTTCTTCATGATATAACGAAGAAAATTTATTATTACGAAACATTGTCCTGATTCTGTTGACCATAGATTTGTTCGTTCGTGACAAAATCTTCTCGAGTAGATAGATAATAATATAACGGTAAAATAAATAAATTTGCGCTTAGTACAAACGACTGTTACGGCTAGGTTCGGTTACCCTTCGTCCCGAAGCTGAAATACGTGATCCTCGCGAGTTCACTCCGGGCTATGGGACGAGAGTTAATAATGGTTAGTCACGATATTATTAAATCGAGAGCGTAACTGCGCGCTTCCAGTGACTGTAGATATAACAGGAGTGCTGCAGGTATCACGAAGACTATAGTATGCTGTGACTATAAGGTTTAGCGCAAATGTGGGCTATGAGCCGCGAGGCACACACGACCAGTATCGATAGATCTATCGCGCTTATTCCACGTTGCTGCTGGGCTGCTGGTGCGCCTCGTTATTATCACAAGCTTCGAGCTTGTAAACGAGGCATCGTTCTCAGCGGCTAAGCGCGGTGTCTCGTTCTCGTATACGAATCTAGGTTCCTCGAAGTAGGTAAATAGTTAATACAAACTGTCCGATATAATGTTTCTTGCGAATATAGTATACTTGTCTGATGTTACTTTCGTGTACTCGTACGTGTAACTGCGTAATATTATAGATAATAAGGAATCGGAAAATTGCTCATAATTTTTTTCTTTTATAATGACGTTTACGTGATTCGACACTGTCTACTTTCATAAAAATCATGCTTCACCCTCTGTCGCTGTTATCGTACGTATCTCAAAGTAGGTAAGTAGTTAATACAATCCATCAAATTTAATAACGATTAATAGTAAATACGTGGTCGTGTAGATTTATTAAACTTATAAATTTATTCGTCAACCTCGACAAAATTGTCTAAGATGGAACTTTATGGCAGATCGCATACAATTTAATGTTTCTTGCGAATATAGTAAACTTGTGTGATGTTACTCTCGTGTACTCGTACGTGCAACTACGTAATAAGAAATCGAAAAATTTGTCGTGGTTTTTTCTTTCGTAATTACGCTTATGTAATTCGACACTGTCTTTCGTAAAAATCATGCCTCACTCTCTGTCGCTGTTATCATACGTATATCGAAGTAAGTAAATAGTCATTACGAACCGTTCGATTTAATGTTTTTTTTGCGAATATAGTATACTTATGTGATGTTACTTTCGTGTACTCGTATGTGTAATTACGTAATAGATAACAAGAAAAGCGGCAAATTTGCAAATTGCTTTCTCGAGATTTCGCACGATGCGCAAAGTCCTCTGTACGAGGAACTATCTTTCTTAATTTTGTCGTTCTCATGGAGGAAGCTTTGAGCTTGATGCAGAATCTCGAGGAAGCAATTTGCAAGTTCCGATTTAGAGCTTTTTACAAAATTCTCGAACAAATCAAAATTTTTTAATATCTGAACCGTTTGACGGATTCTCTCCAAAACTTATATCAACTTTACTTCTATAATACACTATTGAGAAAAAAAAAATCAGCACATCTTGAAATTTGCAGGAATTAGAGAAATTTGACGATTTTTCGAAAAAGTCCAAAATTTATCAAATCTGAACCGTCTTTTACTCTATTTATATTTTTAAAATCAGCCAGAAGTCTCAAAATTAACAAAAATTGGAACGTTCACAGACATTTTTTGAAAATTTCAAAATGCCGTTAAATTTGTATTCTCAAACCATTCTCGAGTTATAAACGTTTCAATTTTACAGTGCCAGAAAACACACAGACACACAACCGGAATTTTTTTGCTAAATACGATTTTTTGACGTTTTGGGACATTTTGAAAAAATCGTCTTATACGGTTATATGATTTTTCATATTTAAATATTTCTAGCAATTTCATAGCGAATTATAATTGTCGATTCTGCAAAAGACAAAATCTTTATTTTTACACATTTTTTATTGATATCATATATTTGCTGCCGAATATTTTAATCGATGCTCACTTTATCGATAGATACTCAATTATCAACACACAAAACTATGACAAAAATATCTGGAGGAGACGTGCAACGCCACAAGATGATTTTCTCTATTTTACAATAATTTAAAGAATCGATACCGGTGAATGAAATTCTTTTAATATTACCATCTCAACAGACAGTCGAATGTCAGTATTAGAAATGTTATCGAAAAAAAAAAATTACCCCAATAACACATGTGGTTCGCAAAAAATCAAAGCACTTTGATTTATTTTTAAGAAATAATTTAAGACGTGTTCGTGCGGCTGTGTGTATGTTGGTGTAGGCGTGCATGCGTTTACGTGTGCGTGTGCGTGTGCGTGAGTGCATGCGTGTGTGTGATAAGCTTGTAAAATTGCAATGGATATATCTCGAGAACGAGTTACTCGATCATCCTGACACATTTCACACTGATCGAGTCGCAACTCCTGTCAGTCTATTGCAATTTTCGGCCAAATGTCGGTTTGAATTTTCGATGATCTCTCCAACTTTCGTAAACTTTTAGCTATTGAGCTTTCTACAAGAATAGGTGAAGAAACAAGATTGTTTGGTATTGAATTTAGCACGAATCGATTAAAGCGTTCAAATTTATGGAATTATGAGATTTTGTAATTCTTCGAAAAAAAAAATCTTTGTTCGTAAGTTTCCATCCATCAAACTGAAACTTGGCATACAAATTGGTTAGGGGTTGAGGATACTTGTTTTTGAATTTGGGGAGAATCAATTGAGGAGTTGAAACTTTATGAAATTTGCAATTTTACTTAATTTTCAAAATTATTGAAAATATTTTCTATGAGGAAGCCAGAATTGAGATAACCATTAACCGTAGAGAAGATTCCGTGGATTGTCGAGAATCACGAAAGAACAATGTATGAATTTCAAATTTGCACGCCTTTTTATTATTTGACACAAAATTATTAAAGTTAATGGTAATCTAAATGTTATTTATTTAAACGAATACAAATTTCTTTCACATGCTTAGCTCGAATAAAATCAATGTTTTTTCACTTAGCGTTCACATTACAGATTGCAACATGTACCAATCGATGTTACTTTGCAATGCGTTTTTTTTATCAAATGCGTTACAAGAAATAAAATAGATTATCTAAAATTAATTTTTTCGTGCTTTATCCTCGATAAAAATATGGTATTTCGAGGTTATATAATTTATATAGTTAAGATATACGAGGGCCATTTGAAAAATTCTGGCCTCATCGACATAAAGTAACTGTAGAAAAAAAATTCTTTCATCGTCCGATAGATGGCCTTGACATATGTAAACCGTAAAAATTTCAAGTCATTCCGATCATTACTTTGTCCATGGTACTCTTCCAAAGGTGTCAGCTGACATTGTCTGTCAACAATGGAGAAAATTGAGTATCGCGCAATGATAAAATTCCTTCATTTGAAAGGGAAAAAGACTCAGGAAATAAAAGATGAGTTAGACTCCGTACACGGCCAAGCCTCCCCGTCATTTACAACGGTCAAACATTGGGTGGCCGAGTACAAACGTGGTCGTACGAGCATTTTAAACGCGGAACGTTCCAGGCGCCCGAAAACCGCTATAATTGACGAAATGGTCGATTTAGTGCATCAAACTGTGATGGAAGATCGTCAATTGACCGTTAAGAATATTGCTGAGGCACGTGGGATATCATCCGAACGGGTGCATAAGATTTTGCATCAAGATTTGGATATGAGAAAATTATCCGCGCGTTGGATTCCGCGTTTATTGACGATCGACCAAAAGCGCATACGGACAGACATGTCGCGCGAGTGTCTTAGCCTGTATAAAAAAATCCAGCGAAATTTTTGCGGCGAATGATAACCGTCGATAAAACCTGGGTACACCACCTAACGCCTGAGACCAACTCCTTCCTTAGTAGGGGTTTTTCTTTTTTCTCTCAAGAAATATTTTTTCCCCACGCTCAACCACAACACCTGACCAGTGTTAGATAAAGTTTTAATTACCTACATTAATATACATATATATTCACTCATAATATAAAAATATACAATGTCAGTATCTAAGCTGCGTTTACAAACGCACATGATACTAAAACCTACCTGCTAGGAAATACTTCTATATGGTTTTCTTCATTTTGTAAATTGCACCATCACAAACATACTGTACCATAACTAAGCAATAAACAATTATTTAAAAAAAAAAAAAACGCCTGAGACCAAACAACAGTCAATGCAGTGGATTGCGGTGGGGGAACCAACTCCGAAGAAGGCAAAGGTCGTTCTCTCTGCAGGCAAGTGTAGGCAACGGTTTATTGCGATAGCCGCGGAATAATTCTTATCGATTACCTTGAAAAGGGTGAAACAATCAACGGATAGTACTACGCTGCACTGCTGGATAAATTGAAGGTCACAATTAAAAAAAAACGTCCGCATTTGGCTAAGAAAAAACCTGTTTCACCAGGATAATGCTCAGATTTGCACGTGCATGGTCGCAATGTCAAAATTGAACGAATTGAAGTTTAAATTGCTTCCGCACGTACCCTATTTGCCAGATCTAGCTCCCAGCGACTTTTTCCTGTTTCCTAACTTGAAAAAATTTCTCGGGGGAAAAAATCGAAGTCAAATGCTAAGGAGGAAAACGCTGTAAACCAGTATTTTTCAGGTTTAGACAATCAATTTTTTTCTGACGATTTAAAAGGATGGGAGAAACGGTGGACCAAATGTATCGAGTTGCAGGGAGACGTCAAGAAATAAATTTTGTTTTGCTTCCAAATATGTGTTTTTCTTAAAAGCTCCCCCCCCCCAGCCTCTCGGCACGCCTCAACTGAACAGGACCCAACCCAACCTGACCTCCGATAGGGTAAGTTCGGGTAAGTTTGAGAGGGTCTCGATTCTTCTACACGGCGGCGACGGCGGTGAGATATTTTTATAATACAGAGGGATAGTAATGAAAGTATGAAAATGTACAAAAAAATCATATTTTGCGGCAACATAATGATTCATTTCGTATACGAGGTGTATTGAATAAATAACGGGAATTTTCGTTTTTTGGAAAGAATTTTATTTATTCGTTTACAACAATGTTATCTCCTTCAAAATAGTCCCCATTAGATATTATACACTTGTGCTAGCGCTTTTTTCAATCCCCAAAACACTTCTGGAATTCGTTCTTTGGGATAGCTTCCAGCTTTGTCAGCGATGCGTTTTTAATCTTATTTGTGCTTGCAAAACGACGGCACTTCAAGGTTCTCTTTATTTTTGGGAACAGAAAAAAGTCCCACGGAGCCTTTTCTGGTGAATATGGAGACTGGGGTATTATCACAGTATTGTTTTTGGTGAAAAAAATCACGATCAAGCAATGAAGTGCAAAAGCCATCAATTGTTTCACCACAAATCCGAGCGTTTTTTTCGGATTGCTTCACGCAAACGGCGTTGAACTTGTAAGTGGTACTTCTTATTGACTGTTTGACCTTGTGGCAATAACTCATGTCGCATTATGCCGTTAAAATCGAAGAACACAGTGAGCATAACCTTCACATTCGACCGCTCTTGTCGAGCTTTTTTCGGTCTTGGCGATCCAGAATGCCTCCACTGGAACGATTGAGCCTTAGTTTCGACGTCGTATCCGTGAACTCATGTTTCATCGCCTGTTATGACACGTTTCAGTAGTTCTGCATCGTTGTTGACTTCATTTAGTGACTCATGAGCAACTTCCATTCGCCGCTGTTTTTGTTCGAAATTCAACAATTTTGGAACACATGTTGCTGCGTCACGTTTTATACCCAAAACCTCCAAAAAAATGTCATGGCACGAGCCAATTTATATGCCAACATCATCAGCTACTTCTCTGATTGTGATTCGGCGATTATTCATAATAATTTTTTTCACTTTTTCCACGTTTTCATCGGTATGTGATGTACTGGGGCATCTAGGGCGTTTGTCATCTTAAATGTCTTCACGGCCATCTTGGAAACACTTTATCACTCGTAAACACTTTTTTACTCATAGCAGACTCACGAAAAGCAATATTTAACATTTCTAAAACTTTGCTGCATTTTATTCCATTCTTATTCTTATATCAAAATTTAATACAAATTCTCTGATCCATTTTCAAAACCGCCGATCCTACCAAAACATATGTGACCTTTTTGACAGCTGACAATACACTAAATATACAATATGGCTAACACAGTACAGCAACTTTTCAAACAAGTTTACCAACACAACAACGAAAAAATCGCGCAATTCGGTTTAATACAACACGTGAAATTATAAAAGATCTTTTTCGTGTCAGATGTATGTACAAATTTCGATAAAAAGGCTAAGTGGTATGTAAAAGATATTGAAAACTTCACAATATATTAAATACACGAACAATCGTTACTTTGCAATATATTTTTTTTGTCAAATACATTACAGAAAATAAAATAGATTATCTTAAATTATTTTTTGATGCCTTATCCTCCATGGAAATAAAATATCTCGAGGTTCTATAATTTGAAGACGTATAAAAAAAATATTTGGTAGCAAAAAAATGGCACTCGCATATCCATTGTATATCCACGCATAATTATTTTCCGTGTCAGATGTGTATACAAATGTGGATGAAAAGGGTAAATGGTGCGTAATAGATATTGAAAAGGCCACAATGTATTAAATAAATAATATTCTGACAGATGGTTATGCCAAAGATAAGAGAATCAGTTATATGCAGATCAATGAATAGGCAATTACGACGGAAGTATAAAACAGAGCCAATTTATAATTCTCGAGCAGAAGTTGATCCGTTATCCTGTAACAATGAGCTCCTGCAAAACATTTCTCGTAAGTTTGTTCGTTGCGTCGGTGATCTGCATTTTCGTAGCAGGTTAGTTATCAATTTAATATATTTTGTATCAATGTTTTCTTTTTAAATAAGAAATAAGAAATGATCGCTAGAGTAATTATTCCACAGATGCGAAACCACCTAAAACTCTATTGAGAAGCACGAATGCCATACCCGGTGAACTGAAATATCAGGTGGCATTGAGGCGAAGAAAAACTGACGTATGCGGAGGTACTCTCATTAGTAACAGACACGTCCTTACGGCAGCTCACTGCTTTATCGGCAAGGATACTCCTCCGTACATCAAAGATTTCTTCGTTGTAACCGGAGCAACGAATCTTACCTCGACCGGCGAAGAACACCCGATTGAATGCGTTACCGTCCATCCTGATTACGTTCAAGGAAACGCCAGTAATCGTTGGCGCCACGATATTGCAATAATCAAGGTAAATTCGTTTACCTAATTATCGTTAATGCTTATCGTACCAACCAGACGCATCTGCTCAATAAAAATGACTGGCGGTTGATAGGTTGTTTTACTAAATCTCTTAAAGCGATTGAACCCAAATAATATCATAAATTCTTTGATGTATTTTACAGCTTGCTGCGCCAATAGTGATCAACTCATTGCAAGCGCCTATCGCTCTGCCAACGTCTGACCTTACCAAAAAAGTGACGGGACTCGTGAGCGGATGGGGTCAACTGGCGAGAGGTCACAGTGCCCAGTACCCTGACGTACTGCAAAAGAGTCAGGTAACGATTCTCCCATTGGAGGGCTGTCGGGAATATATGGAAACTTTCGACACGCAAATTTGCGGCCTGGATGGAAAAGACACGGGATTTTGTTCGGTAAATGAAAGCTGATGTATTTAACTGTACAAAGACATCTTCAATTCCACGTTGATAAAAAAATTTAATTTTTCATTCTCAGGGAGATAGCGGTGGCCCTCTTGCTCACAACAATCAGATCGTGGGTATCGTGTCCTTCGGTGTATCCTGCGGACTAGGTTATCCCGACATTTACACCAGAGTCTACGCGTACCTGAACTTTATCAAAGAAACTATGGAACGTAAATGTAATTAAAAATAAAAGAGACTGATTCGTAGCACACTGAATATTATACTTAGATATTAATTATATAATGATAATGAATAAAACAAACGAACAATGAAACATTAATTGGTAAAAGATCCAAGAAGACAAATACTTTCCCACCATCTTTCGCAAGATCGGATCATCGAATGTATCGGTAACTTCACGGCAACAGAAGTAGCAGAGCGGAGAGTCGAGAGTGAGAGATTGAATCGTTTCGAACGGAAAGAGAAGCCGGCAGTTAGCGGTGCGAGCTAGGGTTCGGCTATAGCGAGTGGAGGAGCGAACGATCGAGGAACGCGCGCGTTACTTGACGGTGGACAGGAGGAGGTGGCCGGTTGGTTCTCGAAGAATCGGTCGGTCGTCACAGACAGGCAGCACAGGGGTGTGCAGAGGGGTTTTCGCGTCGGCCGTCGTGCGAGAGTATAGGAAAGGATCGGTGAAGAGAAAGAGAGAGAGAGAGAGAAGAGATGCGCACGGGCACCCAAGCAGACGTGGCCGGTTTATACAGCGGAGTGTAACGAGGATCGTGATCGCCTGGACGGATGGACGAACCGACAGGCGAGCGTCCGTCCGTCCGTCGGTCGGTACACTCCGACGGTCGTTCGGGGCACACGGAGGCCGTAGGTGAAACACGCCGGAGCTGTGCATTGCACACAGAGAGCAAGAGTGAGCGAACGAGCAATCGAGACAGCGCGGGGAAAATATTCGAAGAGAGGAAAGGATGAGGAGAGAGTTTGGAAAAAAAAAGAAACAAGTACAACGCCGACGAGAAGTAAGAAAGAGGTGAAGCAGGGAGACGAAGAAGAAGAAGAAAACGGAGGCACGGGAGGCAAGCGCGAGGGAGTGGACCACGGTGAGGTCGCGACCCGTAGCCCGCAACAGCAGGAGAGGAGGCCCGTGGGCCCCAAGGCGTCTTGCAGCAGCATCGCGGCGATAGCTACAGCGGGAGCACGGTGAAAGGCCCAACGGCGATTCCCGTGGCCGTCGGCGAAGCCCTCGGGGCCCAGCCTCGCCAGGAGCCTCCGCGTCCAGCGCTCGCCAAGCACCGACGGATACGGTGCTTTTCACGAGCGAAACAGAGTGGAGAGAGGAAGAAAGAGAGAGACAGAGAAGGACAGAGCCGGAGAACGACGAGAGAGTACCCGGCACGGCACACCCGCTAGCCCGTGCACCTCTTTCTCAAGATCCTCGCCTTCCTCTCCGTCTCTCGCGGCTCCGATGCTTGGTTCGACCGCCGTTCTCGATCACGCTGTGTTATATTCTCTTCGCCGTGGTGCCCACCTACCTACCTATCCAGGGAGTCTACCATAATAGTATCTTAGTGGTAGAATCGTGTGCGGAAGCGGATAGAACTTGGTACAACGAGGCTCGGGCGCCCAGACGAATAACCACGACGTTGCGCAATCACGAGCAATTCGCAAAGGCCCTTCCCACTTTTTATTACGCCAGAATTATTCTGTTGCAGAAAGATTCGAAATATTTCAGTCACCGATCCACCGCTCGATCTTACAACGATCAAAGTCACTATGGGTAGCCAAAGAACGATTCTTCCGGACGTCTCGAGGACCGAACCCTTCCGAAAAAGCCCTCGGGGACCGGGGCACCGCAGCCGGCGTCTCGGGCCCTGCCCCGCTATTCCTTCTGGGATCTCAGCCAGCGGCTACACAGCCACGAGACTGCAGCGCCGCGCTTTTGCCTCTTCTCGCTTCTCCGATCAAACGATAATTGGATAGATTACGCGGAACCTCCTCTAACCCTGCGATAACATCGCGTTTATACTATATCCCCCTGTTTTATGGGCTGTACCTCGCCGGGGACTCCCTTTATATACTTTGTATACATATCTCATGTGTGTATGGATATCACGGTGTGCCAGGAGTATCGTATGAGTAACGCCCGTGTTCGAGGATCGTGATTCGTAATCGAGATTCCTTCCACCGCATCACCCGTGTTAAAATATATTCCGAGTAATATTTCTTTCCGCTTTATTAAGTCGGTAAGTAGAATATATATATCTCCCGCTCTCAATAAAAATGAGAAATCCTAAATTTTTCATTCGCCACTCTCGTCATCGCTGTAATAACGATAATTCGAGTACAGCTCGGAGTGATCAGTCATTATTATCGTGAAGATAATTGGTAATTATCGAAATACAGTGAGAGATCAGTCTCGGTTCTCTCTGTGAATAGCTCCGAGAGTCGGGCGAGTCCGAGAGTTTCGTGCGGTTCAATCGCGAAAAGCGGAACGAGATCCTGGCGAGCGATGCTCCTACCCCGTCACCGTATAACGAACGATCGCCGCACACCCGCTCTGGACCGTAAGCAATGAATGCACTTGGACTAAAATCGTGAGAGTGAAAGAGACGGATAGACAGGAGGAGAACGAAGAAAGAAGACGCGGAGAGGGAGAACCCGACGGCTACAGCAGTGGCGATGCCGGCGGGACTCTGTGGGAAAATGATCTCCGAGCGAAAGAAGGCTAGGCAACGTGCTCGCGCGAATGCCACGGTATAAAAAGCGTAAAACCGTCGATTAAGCGCTTCGCGCACGCCCTTGCTCGCGGCTCTCGCCGTTCTCGGCGCTTACCGCGAGTCACCGCGATTCTCTCTTGCACCTACAGGTCCTAGCAAATGTTCCTTAAAAAAAAACTAACGTGTTCCAGTCATTGTCCATGTACGTAACATTCGATATTCCTTCGAGGATCGACCGCTCGATCGTATAATACATGCGTTGCAATAATTTCTCGGCTCGTTATAGAAAACCGATGATAATCCGCATCGTTCATCCACGTCTGCCAAATCGAACGAGAGAACGTTTCCTTTATTTTTCATTTATTCTTTTATCTTCTCCTCGTTCTTTCGCGGCTTATTAATCGACGAAACCTGAGTCATAGCGTCCGAATAAAGATCGAGGCAAGATGGTACCTACGGAGGACCGGAGGATCGTGCGTGAGTTTCGAATATTTATCGCGTCGAAGCGATAGATTCAACGATCGTCTTGCAGTTTCGCGGGAGCTTCGCTGATCTTCGTTTCTCCGATCGTGCCCCGAGCGGAGAACCTTCGGAGGGCTTCGAAGAGAGTCAGGCAGGCGTGACCCCCGCACGCGTGACAAATTCATCGAGTAACGTCGCCTCACGTGCTTTGTGTTAAATTCTCTCGGACGATGAGGACCTCCTGTACAGACGCCAGAGAAAGAAAGGGTGTGAGAAGAAGCGAAGGATAAAAGCTTACAACGACGTTATAACGCAGCGCAATCATCGTATGCACAACCGGTAATGTAAGAGGGGAGCAACGACTCGTCGGGTAATAAATTAAAACTAGGAGAAACGGGGCTATTAGCGCGCCATTAGGGAGACCGACCATGCGTGACCCTCAACTCGTACGTACCGTGTACCACTACGGTATTACAACTGCATGTACAATGCTTTTATTTCATCCGCGGAATATATACCAAGGAGGGTTTACGTTTCAAAATTGCTTCGCAAATATACAGCCAGTGCTGTGCTGTATGCAGGAATGTCCCGGTGAGCCGAACCGCAGGACGCTTGAACTTGAAACGTGCGCCAGTCAAGACGCTAGTCTCGGTTGTATATACGATTCGAACAGCCGCCGCATGCAACTCGGAAGGAATAAATGAGCCGAGAGCACGCTCCGTCTCTACGAATGACCGTACTGCTGTCCCGATGCCGGAAGTTACGCCCCAATAAATTCTAACGAACGAAACAGAAATCCTCAAGTTGCAAAATATATTCCCAGACGAATATAATTATTATCACACCCGTTTCGTAATTAGCTTCCTCAGCTTGGTTCCTCCGTATGCTACGTTGTAACCGCGTACATATGCGATCTTATGTCCTTTGTACCTCGTTGCTCACCGTTGACGACGAGAATAATAATGATGATGATGATGATGATGATGATGATGAGGATGGTGCGTCGGGTATGTGAACGGCTTGTAGGTAGTTGTCGGTATGTATGTAGTACCTACCTACCTACCTACTCGAGTAACGATCGCAGCCGCAAGAGAGGGTTGAGCTGCGAGCGAGCGAGCGACCGAACGAACGAGCACCGGTCAGTCCTCGCGCGCGCGCGCAACGCGCAAGGGCGTACAGGATCGATACATCATGATCCACGACGGGGGGCACCCTCTCGATACCATCTCTCAGTTGGTATCCTTTCGCTGTAATAGACGTGTATAGATATCGAGCATACACGAACGAGCACCGAGGAAAAGAGAGCCGAGAGCCACAGCCACAGCCACGGCCACGTCATTATATTCGGATCTTCCTATCCATATCTGTTAAATACAACCACTATATGTATATCTGTGCTATATGTATATATGTATATCTGTACGAAATTAAGTGTTGGTACATTCCTGACGATATCAACGACAAAGTATTATCTCGAGAACTTTGCAAAGAAATCTATGAAAATTGCTAGATTGACGGACCCTCGCGATTATTCGCCGTACGATTAATGGTTTCTTTTGTTTAATTTTAATCTCCGTTGATCGATGATATATTATAATAATCGGATGAAACGTTAGAAAGGAAGAAAGATTAAAGAAACAGGTCCATCATGCGGTACATTAGCTCTTATCACGGTGACTATACGTTCACACCGATCACCGCTGTATATACGTATAGCTGACGATATATCGGCACCGAATTCGAGAATGCGAGACACGTGTATTAATTTCTTGGACGGCTCGTAAAGCCTGCCTTTACGATTCTAGTGTAGATATAATGCCGTACGGCCGCGTAGGATCTCGCCGACGACGAGAAGGACGAAGAGATTGCAGCTTGCACGCATATGCATGCGGCAGTAGGTATAACACAGTTTCGATGCGGACAGGTACACGCCATCCTCTTTTCGGTGACTCGGTCGAGTGGTATTGCCCGTGAGGATACGAGACAGGGAAAGAGAAAAAGATATGCGAGCACGCGAGATGAGACTCTGGTAGATGTTGGTGAGAGCAAGAAGGTTCGACGACGAAAGATGGAGAAAGAAAATCTCGAAGGTTGTCGCGAAGCTTCTTCTTCGGCTCTTGCTCCTCTCGTCCTTCTCCATATCCTTCTATCTTTTATTCTTCATGCATATACCGTACACTAACATAAAGTTTTTACGATAATAGCGCGAGACTGAAACGTCCGAAAAAAATCTATGTTTTAATAAGATATATCTGGCTTCGTTTAATTAGATACTTGATTAGTCCTTCGAATTAATTTTGGGTGGTCTCGTGGCTCTGACTCCGCGTCTTGCTCGTTAGACGACGTCATCTATATTCAATCTGTAAACTAAGAATTTACGAATAATTGATAAGTGTGTGTGAAAGTTATAAAATAATTGTCGAAAGTATTATTGAGTTTTGACAGTATTCGAATAGTGTCATTATCATTATTTATTTACGAGTACGCACACTCTTCATTATCAGTTGAGTTTTATGATATATCAGGGGGTAACGGGGAATCTCAAGAATTTATCAAGATGGATGAGCACCAGCAGCGAACGAGAGCAGAAAAATGCATGCACACGAAATCATCATTTCACTTCGCTCCCGCGGTGTGTCCCGTTTCACAGGGCTCTTTGCAGCCTCTTTTAAGTTTTACGATACCAATTACCGGTCGCTGCCGTACTTACGAGCAAGTGAGAAAGGCATAAAGGTAGAGAGAGAGAGAGAGAGAGAGAGAGAGGGAGAACGAGAACACACTACACCGTGTTGGATTATGGGGAACGAGGAGAGCTCCCGTCGAGCCAGGAGTTACTTGGTTCGCGAACTCCCCGGTGCCCCGAGAAGACAGCAACAGTTCCGTTATACTACAAGAGCTTCTCCCGCTTCTGCCATCGACGAAACGAAAGACGCGAACGAGCAGAGGCAATCTTCCACTTGTTCATCTCGTCCGGGAGCACCGACGTCGACGCATCGATCCTCGTCTCACCAAGCGGGAATGAAATTTAAACGAGCGTTACACGATGAAACCGAAAGACTCGTATCGAGAGGTCCTTGGTCGCAGTTCTTACGAGTCCGTTCGTGATGTTAAAAGCTGTTTCTGCAACGAGTCTTGAGATTTCTGGAGTATTTTCGCCGACCTTTCTTGCCTATTCCTGCACCGAACGATCGGTTAATATCTATGCTTGCCGTACTCGTTGCAGATATTACAAAAGTTTATTGCCGGTCGAGGTACAGCAAAGGGAATGAGCTGTTCGCACTCGAAACACGAGCAACACGATATCAATCAACGACCGTAGCACGGGACAACAGGATCTGTCTTTCCTTTTTTAATTTCCTCTTTTTTCTTTTCTCATCGATGACTCTCACGATCTCTTTGTCTCTGTCTCAGCCCTTGTTTCTTTCTCCGTCTTATTCGCCTCATAACTGGAATAATTACGAAACGAGCTCACAGCAGGGCGATACGAGAGTCTGTTTGCTCGATTCGAGCTGCTGCTCCTTGTTGAATCCAGCGATGGACTCACGGAGTGCGGATCTGTTCGGATCCTTTCGAAATCGAGATCGCGGGCTCTTGCTCTCTCTCCTTTGTGCGGGTCGTAACCCCTGGCCATCGGCAGCAACACCCGAGATCGAGCTGTGTACTACTACTACTACTACTACTACTACTACTACTACTACTAATATGTTGCTACCCACTGAATGCCTTCGGGAGTGAAGCAAGGAGGCAGCCGGCAGCTCTCTTACCTAATGCCTTCGGGCCTTTCCAACTGATTCCTCAAGAACGGACATGAACGAGATCAGAATATCTATATCTTCGCCTCTCACGCGGTTTCGTGATCGAGTCTGATCCATTTTAAAGATATAGATGGCCGAGGATAAGAAAGGATTTTACACTACGGATAACTTGATACTCACAACATTTTTCGGAATTAAAGGATTTCAAATATTTTGGGCTTGCGATACATTAATGTTGCTTTGACGCAACGATGCCGATGCTCGATGGAAGCGTCCCGAACATTCGTCCGTGCAGTATACATGTTATTAAAAATTTAATTCACATTAATTCAATATTAACACTTGAAACCGTAACCACAATTATCAATTGATGTATCGGAAATGTATTTATGTAATCAATGCATAGAAAATAATTGAACTATTTTGTTTCCTCGCGCTACGTTAGAATCTCGTGTTCGGACGCAATACGCCAGACCCGAACGTTGGACATTTAACGGCTTAAAGGAAAGTTAGTTTACACGACTTTTAATATAAATTATTAAAAATCTTGTTGTATCAATATATATTGTAACTTTTTGTGATATCTATTAAATTAATTTAATAGAAATCGGGACTTAGGATACTCGAATTTCTAATTTTTAATTTATTCCACTATCGAGAAGCGATCGGGATCGCGTACTAAACCGGCAAATAAATGTTTTGAAGGTGAATCGTCTTCAAAGATGAGACGAGAAAGGATGGAAAAATCGAAAGAGAAAGTCCTAGGCCCACGGCAGGTGATCTTAAATAAAAAATCAAATATTTTCTTACTTTGTATGAAATTGCCCATAAGTTGACGTAGAATCGAGAAGAAGAACCAATTTGAGAAAAATACAAATTGGCGAGCTATCGAAGTAAAAGTTTTGTTCAAATTTTTTTAGCATTTTTTTTGCGTGTTAAAAAAACTTTATTATTTTTTAATATTTTTAGTTCAACTAATGAAGACGATCGTGTACCAAAATGCAATTTGGTACACGGAAAGAAGTAATTTGGAATTACGACAGAACAAGCTTTGTTACTGTAACAAAATAGTTTTTTATGGAAACAATCCATCTTAGTTCCGCAATTAAATACCCCAATACAATTTCTTTTTCAATCCTTCATTCGATTGTTCGAACAGCAAGCGTAGTTCGTTGCAGATTTCTCGCGATAGCAAAGCGAATGGCCCTCTGCGTAGCAATTTTTTTTTGTCTACGGTATATTTATACTTTTGTATTATCGGCAACATTTTGTTGGAATAACAAAATAATTTTTTTCCCTGTGCTTGAGCTATAAAACCTTTGAAACCCGCGATTGTTAGAAAATGTTCACTTTATCTGTTTTATTATTTTTATGCATAAATATAACAATATTTAATCTATTGACAGTCAATGAATATGTTTAATAAAGTAGAAACTGTAAGCTTCAAATTGATTTCAGTAATCGTTACATGAGTGTGGTGCTTTACCTAAAAATTATTGCTGTAATTTAAGGACTGTCTTAAGCGTCCAAGCATTTCATGGTACCTTTACTTAAGCAATAAAATAAATTATTATTTATTTGACAATAACATTTTTACTTGTGACTGCGCAATTGTCACGACAGGTATCAAGAATTTCACTGCGATCATCCGATTATAAAGGTTTTTTAAGAGCTCATAAAAATTCGATAATGAAAATTGATTAATTTGGAAATGCCACGTTTAGGGATTGTTTATGGTTCCCCAAAAACCTGCGGTCGGAACACCGATCTGAATAAAAATTCGGGCAATTCACTGTCGTGCGGATGGGCTACAATAGAAGAGTTCACGTAATGTTGTTTAATTAATATACTTATACAATATATAATTGCTACCGTCGCTGTATCGTCTGTTTTAATTGCCATTGAAATGGTTGGTCGAATGGTCAACACTTTTTTCTCATTTGTTAGATTTATAGAAGAATACGTGTTCTCTTCTATGTCTCTTTACTAACCAATTATTGCGATACAAGGGTGCCGTCACAAAGGACTATAATTACGTGGCTAAATGCTCAAGAACCGTAGATATAGCAGATGCGGTACGTGCTTAGCTTATTTGGTAAAAAGGTGTCGTATAAGATGGTCACGCACGAGAGAGGATTCGCGGGGTTTCGAGCACACCTGTGTATATAAAATATTTGTATAGCGTATCTGTCTATCCAGTGAATTCTTATAGCGCCGAGTGTATCTTTCTGTAGTTGGTGTAGCAGCGATCGAGGAAACCGGTATTCGAAAGAGCATATAGCGTACAAGACACGCGAGAGGGAACCATAAAAGCCAAGTTCTATCGCTCTCTCGCTTGGCGGCCTAATAATTAGGCTCCGATCGGACTCGTAAAAGTTTGGCTAGCGGTTGCCCGCGCTCCTTCTGCTCCTGCTGCTGCTGTAAGTCTGTGTTACAGGCTCTTCGGTACAGTCTGGACCACTCGTCGTCGTCGTCGTCGTCGTCGTCGTCGTCGTCATCATCGTCGTCGTCGTCGTCGTCGTCATCATCGTCGTCGTCGTCGTCGTCGTCGTTGTCGTCGTCGTCGTCGTCTTCGTCGCGCAGTCCAATGCGTCCGCATCCTCGCAGACGAAAGATCCTGGGAGAACGCCTGAAATTCGGTTCTTTATCTTTCTCGCTCGTCTCCTTGCGATCTCGACCTCGACGTTCCTTCGGTATATACCGCACGTATACATTGATTCACCGTGTAGTTATATCACTGTATACATAGTGGTATATCGCTATGGCACCCTCGACCACGCCTGGACTTCCTTCACCGACTACCGGCTCTGATAAATGCAATTAATCATCGTAGGCCCTCTTCTCTCTCGGTCTATTCGTTCTACCTTGTTCCAAATGGATTCATTAATTGTCTCGCTATTTCGAGAAATCGAGCTGGCCCGTGGTAGTCTACCGCAACGACCGACAGCAGCGGAAGAGGACGATCGCACTCCATACATTCTCACTGAAATCCCAGACGCGATCTTCTCGCTCCCGTCCATACTCCCGCCGCCTCCTCGTACCGCAACTTCACCGGCTCCCGCGGAACCCAAACGAAGAGTCTTTCTCGTTTGCGAATTCCTTAGATCCTCACTCCGTTCCGATCCGATCTTTGTTCAACGACGACGCTCCCGAGTATGCGTGCGAGACGTATAACGAGAGAAGTGTCTGCCTTTGTAACACAAACGAATTCTCGTGGTGAAATTGTCGAGGGAGTACGCGGATCACACCCGAATCTTTTGAACCCTTCTCGTCCGATCACCGTCCAGCCTCCAGATCCTACCATCTTGCCTAACGATAAATAAGGATTAACGATCGTGCTTATTGATAAAAATATGTATTTATCAATTGCAATTTTCGTTAGTGGCTCAACGCGAGTATACAAGAGAGCGACGATCAATTACAATTATGAATTATCGAGCCGACAACTGGAACGTTAGAAACGGTGCAGAGCACACGCGGCGATCGATATCGACAGAGAATGAAGTTCTTTATTCTTCTACGCTACACGAATCATTATTAATCCGGTGTGTGTACGCATATATCGACCATTGAATCGAGTCTGTGTCTTCCCAACACCATATAATCGTATACGATCGAACATCCAGCACTCGACGATCTCGCCAATTCTGGAAGGATTAATGGTTCGTATGATGGGAAACGAATTTATTAATAATCCCGAACTTCCGTTCTACGGGTCTCGAGAATATTATAGGTTACATGCTCTATACTATATATAGCCTACCGTACGGATGATGATCGAGAGACCGCCGCAGAGAAAAGGTCACTGCGATCGGTCCGCAATATTATAAACTCATGTTCCATCTCGCCGATATATATATTTATTATAATAATGTCTGACTGGAGCGGACAGTCGCGCGCGCGAGAACCCGAAGAAACTGAAACAGGTTTCTATTCGTTTCGACAACTCGAACGACAACTTCTCTTCGCGTTCGCACACTCGGAGTTCTCTCTTATATATCTTCACGCATCTTATTCTCTCCTATATCTCCGTCTCTCATCGAAGAAGAAGAGAGAGAGAGGAAGAGTCCTCGGAATTTGGATCGTTTTGTTCTAATCTGATCTCCGTTTAACGATCTCTGCGTGGTGCCAAACCGGTGCATGCGTCTCTTTCGCTTCTCTCGGAGAGTCCTCGCGCGCGGGGCTTTGAGATAACTTTTCGGAACCTCCGAAGCATACGCGAGAAAGAAAGAGGTACAGCGGTCAGTCTCTCGGATCTTTTCAGAGCTCTGACGGATTTAACCCGCTGTCCCAAAAGAATGAAAGAACGAGAGAATGAGTAGAAAGAATAAAAGACATATATACAGTCAGATTCGAACGCGACTCGTCCAGAACGATCAATCTTCTTACAACTTATATATATATAATATTATCGTTCCTCGTGCCTATCTTCCATTGTATTTCACCCGTCGCTATTATAGAGCTTCGATACAACTCTCTGTTACGAGAATAGCGGATGGTAAACAATCAATCGATTCGCAATTACTCTACGCTGTAATAATAATCGGAATAACAACTGTGGTGTAGTTAATCATGGAGCGTGAAGATTTAGGAGCGATCCGAGACGGCGGTTATTCTGCTACAGATATAGAGCTCACTGTACGCCCACGTACGTGACGACAGCGGATTACCTCGGAATTCCTGACGCGAAAGCCCAATACCCCATAGCAGGTATACGGCGTATGTATCTATTTATCGGTTATACCTGTAGCGGTTACCAAAAACGATTGCCGGTGGCATGCAAATCCGTTGAATTCCCTTTTGTTTTCGAATCAGATATTCGTTTAACGATCGCGCTCGCCACATGGTGCCAACCCGGTGCAAAAGAGTCCTCCTCCTGCTTCTCTTCAACCAGCATTCTCTTTTATTTTTTCTCGCGATCGTTGCAACTAGCTTCGTGAGTTTTGCCAGCCTCTTCGGCCCGGTAGAAGCAACCATGGAGCATGCTTGCCATCTTCGCTCCGTCTTGTTCCTTCCACGCTCTTTTTATCCTCTTTCTTCTTTCAACCGATCTAGCCTTCGCCTCATTAACAGATAGAGAAAATGTGCGGTAGAGAGCGAGAGAAGGATGTGGCTGGTAGTGTGCGAAATTGTGGGACCAGTGGTTCTCTTCGAGTTGTTCATCATTGCATCTCCCAGTGACTCATGAATTTTCATCTTTCATACAGCAGCGTGTAGTCTCTTCGCTCTTACTCTCTCGCGAAGGAGGCGCGCGGAGACGAGCGAAGTTCAGTGAAGTTCACTCAACACGAAAGAAACTCGCGGGTAGCGCTAGTTGCGAGCGCGAGGTGGGTCCTCTCCCGCTCATCGTGCAGCATGTTCCCGGCGGGACGGAGATCTTTTGGACTCTGCACCACCGTGAGTCTTCCAACGCGGTTCTCCCTCTCTCGAACGGTTCAACGTACTCGTATAATGACCACAAACGAACGCAAAGCCGAAGAAGTGGAAAAGAGAGTGGATTACCGAGGAGCCGAGGAGCGAAACAGCAAACCAGCAACGAGAGAGAGCAGACTGGCGAGTTCGCGCTGGTGATGCTGGACGGTCACGTAGAGCGACCGCGTCTTCTTCGGCTATGGATCGTTCTCGGTTTCTCGAACCAGAGTGAGAAAACTCCGAGGTTCGTCTCTGCGCTCCACGCTGACTCGGTTATGCTTGGACGTCGATGCGAGGCAAGAGAATAGAGTGAAAAAGTGGCGTCTCGAAATGGTAGAAGATTCGATTGTCGATTGAAAGCCCTTGGAAGAAGGACGCAGTCGATGGACGAGCGTAAGAAAGAAGAAGAAGAAGAAGAGGAGAGAAGAAAGGCGTGGATCGAGAGTGGCAGCGCATCAGTAATGTCTCGAAGAGTAGTCGATCGATCCGCGGCTAATTATGGGATTTCTGATGACCGCCCGCGAGCGCGACTAAAGAGAAGAGAACTGTGACGAAAGAGCTCGTGCCAGCAGGCGTGACTCTCCGCGCGCCAGTCGCAAGTCAGACCGGCGTGTCTGAATTGCCCGATCATTCGCTCATCTCTTCACACTCCTTTGCACCAAAAGAACTTCCGTTGGTAGCCTCGACGCCGCCCCGATATCTTAGCCGGTGTTTCTGCTATCGTCTCCCGGTATCTTATCTGATCCTCATACCCGAGGTGACATCAAGATTTTACTTCGGTCCAGAGGTACGATGTTCGTTGGCTGATCGAGTTTGCATTGACACTTCTTCTTCATTATTAATCGCGAATGGACTATTTCCTCGAACCAACGGACTTATCGATACAAAAATTCTGTGAACGGGACTAGTTTTGAGGTAATGCGCTATACCGACTGAGTCGTCATGAGTGCGAGTGGGATAGCGTCATTGGCAATCGCGGAAGAGCAAGAGAGGAACCGACAGAACTTTGTAGTCGAAATTTGTAGCCGACCGAAATCGCGCGAACGTAGACGGTAAATTGATTTAAAAAACAAAGAAGGGGCCAAAACGATTCCTTTACGTATGTTGCTTCAATGATGAAGTGTGGAACATCAACGAGCACTTGCATCTGGAAGTAAAATTCATTTTTCTTTGTCTCGCACCGCCGTTAAGAAAGTTAGTGGAGATGAAGAAAAATGACATTGAGGGACCACCACCAATTTTTTGGTGGCAACGGATCCACTTTTTTTATACCAATCCGACTATTTTTCTGTTCATTTTTTATTCTTGTTCCTTATTCTTCTCAAGACTATACAAACGAGGATATAGAAATAGAATGGCTTCGTTAATTCAAGAGATATACCAACGCTGAGTAATACATTCCCGAGATGACAACGATATCCGTAGAGATCTCCCCCCAAGTGTACGAAGACCGGATGACAGTCGCCGAGGTGATTCTAATACTCTCGTCTCATCGGGCGCTGGACCACACACACACACACATATATATATATATATATATACACAGTTTTTCTATTTTCTTCGCGTCGCAGCGTCTCGCCAGAGTATCGTCCTTCGAACGAGAATTTGTTCAAGAGCTCCTTGAAATTCTAGCATGAACACGCACGATCCTGCGATGATTCATTTCGATCGGCCTGGAGATACTTCCATGAAATAGCGCGAGAACTTCAGCTTATCCGCAAGGAAAAATGACGGAGACTTTAGTAGCATCAATGATATTCGTTACTGAGAATGACCGTGACCATTCGGTAATGAGTTCCAAGCCATTTCCTTTGTATTGGGACTTGCAGAGAATTGTTACCGATATATAATTAACGATAATTAAATTTTGAGTATTTGGAGCGTCGACAATGACGCTATGTGTATACATTTTGAGATACATGAATTACACGCTACATATATGTAAATTTGAAGAAAAAATACCAGTACATTGACAACCGCGTATTCTCGAAGGTTTTTTTTGGATTTTTGACCACTTGTTCGGTTATAAATAATGTCCGCGAGCCGACTTTTGGCAACCAGATGTTTTATTACAGGAAAGTCCATGAATCTTCGTGAATCATTTGTTTTTTCTAAGAGTATTGTATGAACAGTGCAAAACCGACGAAACGCCGATTGTTATATTGTTACCCAAATATAGACATTTTTTTAAGGAGGCTGGTATCCGCGAATTCTTTATTGCATTAGAAGTTATGTAATAATAAATAAACATTAAACGGATCCTCTAATCTTTACTCGGCTAGTACGGGAAGCATACAGCAATCAAACATAACCTATAATGTAATCATAGATGAGCATCACGACCTATTAATAGATTTATATAAAAAAAGGGCCACAATATGCGAAACGCATGTATCCTCTGACACCAAAATACAATTATAGTATTTCTTTGTTTTTGTTGCTTGTGAGTGTGTGTGTGTGTGTGTGTGTGTGTGTATGTGTGTGCGTGCGTGCGTGCGTGTGTGTGTGTGTGTGTGTGTGTGTGTGTGTGTGTGTGTGTGTGTGTGTGTGTGTGTGTGTGTGTGTGTGTGTGTGTGTGTGTCGCACGCATCATGTGCGCGATTTCCAAGCCAAAAATGCAATAAAACACTGTTTTTTGCAATAACAATTGGTTCATTATAATGTTTATGTTGCTACACCTTAACCTTGACTCCTTTAAAGTAAAATAAAGTAAGAACAAGCATCCAAAGTGTAGTAGGATTCGTAAGAAATGCATCCTACTACCATTATGAGACTGAGCAATAAATAAAAGTTTTATTGAAGTAAATAAAAGCGATTGGGCTTCGATACAATTTTCATTGGTTCAAGCCACTGTATTTAATACAATTTGTGATCAATTAAATAAAAGATAGTATGAACTTAAATAGATTTTTTCTTAACTTAAATAACTAGTATTAAGTCAAATAGTTTCATAGGCCAAGATTTGAATGTTATCTCTTTGATTCAATGAATCTTTTTCTATCGGTGAATGCATCCAGACGTTACGCATTACCCGCGGGGGACGCCAACCCTTAAGCCAATTACGCTATTCAGTTTGTTTATTTTAATATTTAACCAACGAGGATTCATGACGCAAATGCTCGAAGGCTCCACCTTCCACTTAAAAAAAAGAGGGATTAACGCATCGAAAGTTTGGGTTTTGTATTTTTTCTTATTCAGTCTTCAGCTACAAGTTGCCAAGTCAACTTCGAGAGAACGACTTTCCTTCACACGCAACATCATTTTACAATCATGAATGACGTTTTAAAATATATTATATTCCAAGACTTTATTTTACGCGTAACCATCAGTTGTAGAAGATTAATTTAATCTACAGCGCGTATCGTTTTGATTCCGTTGCATCAAAGCACACGAGAACTTACGACTCTCGTGAAGTTGCGAATTAATTCGCGAGATCGCTCGGTATATTCAACAGTATTTATAATTCCAATTGGGTCAGGGACGTTCCTTGCAATTTTTTTTTGGTATTTTTATTGTTTAAGCGCTCGAGTGAGCTTTTCTGTCCTTATAGTATCTTTAAGATCTTATCTGATTGGATATATTTTTTTCTTTATCGAATTTCGAATCAGGGTATAAAAGGATTTCATCTGCTTCGCAGTAATATAACTACAGTCTGAATAAATTACCAAGAATTACGGAGAGTTCTACAGTGCAGTAAAGGGGGTCGAGGATATCGCTGCGGGACAATATCGTCGTGAATCGATTTCCCGAGCCCTGGAACGTACAAACACATTTAAACTGTCTTCTTCGCATGGATGTATAGATGTTGAAGAATTATATTTATGACGATGCGCTAGAATGTTTGACTCGGGATCGCTCAGAGCAGAATCTCGTACGCTCATTACGTTATTACGTTTATTGGGTGTCAATTTCTCATTCGATTCTACATTATAGCCAGTAATATCGCTGCATAATATAATAATTTGATGAGTGTCCGTATGCCACGCCGTCATCTTCACGGTCAGAAGTGAACGGGCGAGAGTTCGCTTCTTTCTCACCACAGCGCAACAGGTTCTTTTCGATTGCTCATTGACCGATCCTGTTTTTCTCTGAAGATCCGGTTGTGCGCTCCTGCGTTCAATCTTTTGTAGATTCATACCGTTCACTACTGTATATGCGGGAACATGAAAAAAATTATAAACCCGAAACAAAGTGAGGCTACAAAGTAAATAAATAAATATATAAATAAATAAATAAATTTGGGGCAGAATCTGACGTCCAAAATTATCGAAACAAATCAAGTTTTCAATTGTAATTGACAAACCGAGGCAAAGTGGGAGCGCGGAATAAAATGATATATGAAAATCAATGACAAGAAGTAGATACAAATTTTACTTCTTGTCCACCCTTCCGCGGATTTAGAATTCTGGCCTTCGCAGAAGTGGCAAGGCGTATCTTTCTTCGTCATTATATCATCTTGTCACTACAAGGGGCTCATACCGTGCGGAGTACTCTTTGGCTATCCTAATCAATCTAATAATTGATAACTTATTTAAAAATTGTTAAATAATACTCGCGTCGTTAGCACTGGGCGGAGTAGCTGCTATTCGTCGACGTTCGATCAATCACAACGGCACCTGTCGAATCTCAAATATAATACAAAGATCTTATAAAACTTCTTTAAACGCGTATCGATACTCATTACGATAACGTAAGTTGCATTCCAAGATCATAAATTAAGCATTTCAAATTAAGCATTGAAACACAGAAAGTTGTCAGTATGATATAAATAAACTTTTATTAAATACACATGGTCACACTATATGACCGATCGACTCGCGTGACCGTTAACGACTATACTCGATCGCGGCATTCTCTCGCGTTCTTCCTTAAAATCTAAATCCTTCGTTGATACGTCATATTCGACTTCGAGAATATTCGACGATCGCAGCGCTGAAAATTCACGCACTTTCTATATGCGAAGGTATGAGTATACTATATAGGTATACATACTGATTTATACGAAGAAGGAACTCACAATATGAAAAACCACCCCTCATTGTCATTGCGGTAGTTGAAGAATAGAAGAATTACAAATTTTAGGGTACCCTACGCTGTTCCAGGCTATTTTTTTATTGGACGCTCTTTGTAACCGTTGGAAATGCTATTTTTTTTCTACAACGAGCAATACGCTTATGCATTTGGTGGCGATCGACAGTCGTTTTTTTTTCTTAACGTTCCCACATTTCTCCGGCCTTCTTTATATTAAGTATTTCATGACAAATCGAACTGCGGAAGATGCGAATCTCATAAGAAAATGGTAAAGAGGAATTTTATATTACACGCGTAGACTGTTTCTAATTTTATAAAACATTTAACAAATCATGAAAAGAAGAAATGAGTTTCCATTTTTTTAACACGAATACATTTTTTCAACTGTTTAGTACAGAAAAAAAGTTTCTACATCTCCTATTATTGCAGAGTGATATTCAATTCCTTTTTAGATGATTGAGAGCCTCGAACATATGGTAGTCGGTAGATACACTTACATCGGGTCAAGTGAATTGACGTCCTCGTGATCGATTTGACAAAAGTCTTCAACGTGTAACCTATCGTACATATTCTACTCGTAGCGCTTTCATATCGCCTGCATCTCTGTCCTTCCAATCGCCTCTTTCTGTTTTCTCCCACTCTTGTTCTCGTCGACAAGAGATTCGATCGGTCAACTCCTCGCGGTACTGCCGGAGTTCCTGTTGCCGCGTTTGAATCGAAACTGCGAGCGACACACACGGAAAGAGTAACTACGACGCCGAGAATAATCCTCGTGTGTCCGATGGTAGCTGAAGATGAAGAAGAAGAAGAACGGAAAGAAGAAGAGGATGAGTGTTTGGTGTAGCGGATTGCTGAGAGGGCTGCACAACGAGAGAACGGATATTGGATAAAATGCGAGAGGGAATGAGAAGAGCGTGTCCTGGATAGAACTGCAGAAGGATAGCTCGAGATGCCAGAGAGTTCTTCTCGGCGTCGCATTGCAGCGGAGCAGCTCAACTCGACCGGGCGAAGCCGAAGGAGAGTGGAGATGCCGGTAAGGGCCGATGGACCACCTACCGTCCCTGATCTGATCTTTGCAACGCTCGTTCTCGTGCGTCCGCGTCGTCTCGTCCATTCGTTCGTCCTTTCCTCTCTTCCTTCGTTCGACCATTCGTCCAGGAAGGTTCGGTCGATCCGTTCGTCTTGCTCGAAGTTTGCGTTCCCCTTTGCTCTCTATCCATCTGTACCCCGACCCAGCTGTTCCCATCAATAACGCTTGCAATATCTAATTAATCACAAATTATCTAGATCTCTTGGTTAAACCGCGGAGAAAGGCCCTCGGTTTTCAGGCCACTGTACATTACACTGTGTACAAGTATACACGACGATACATAAGTAATATCGTAAACCTGTACACAGACACGAAGGAGTTATGCGCAACTATTTTCCCCTCTGGTATTATTCTCGCAACACTGAAGGGGCTAGATATCCCTAGAGGTCACAATGATCCTATATTATCACCAAAGCCGGTCATTCAATTTGAAAAATTGTAGTGAGAATACGATGATAGCTGGAACGATTGTGAATTGTAACTGATAGATGGTCGTAAGCATTGATTCTCGGTAACGATAATGGCACTCATGCTAATTCTTGTGTCTTTCTTCTCCTGTAATTTCCTCTTTTTTTTCTTTTTCTCCAAAACCATTCTCCGCTCCGAGTCTCTTTGAGAAAATTGTGTTTAACCGATTCCATTGTGTCAAATTGGACCTCACCTCGCACGATTCAATGCTGACATTACACAGTACGAGAGCCCGCTCTGCCGGTCCTCCCGCTCATTCTGATTCTCGTGTTACGAAACGCTGATAGAGATTCATTGTGACCCGTGGGTTTCTCGCTACGAAATTTCTCGTCTCGTCGCGGGGGCTCTCTCGCCTTTCAGGTTACCAAATGATTCTCCATTCAGGACCCTTGCTACTGTCATTGTTAGCCCGCTTGTGCTTTTCACTGGGAACCTCAGGCTCCGTTAAACAAAGGAAAGAGAATCGAGTCAATTCGCTGCTTCTACTTTGCCTGATGCACGATACGCGCACTCGGCTTCTCAGCTACCTCCTCCCAGCTTAACACTCGACGATAATATTCTCAATTGACGTATTTATTTATGTTTCTATCGTATTTTTTTAAAATCAGCTAAAATGCCTACAGCAGGTGATCGATAAATTTTAGTTTCTGCCACTTATTATACATACTGGAGGCGATGAGCTCTTCGAGGCCATCCGCTTCTTCATTCCAGCATGCGGAATTAAGTCGTAGATATGATTCGTCGCGGTACGTGATTCTGCCCCGAGAAAGGCCAGAGTGCCGGGTTCTAAGCCGACAATTATGGATTACGTCCCTGTATAGCGTCTCACTTTACATATGTAGCTTGTGTACGGTAATGATTACCACGCCCGGATTAGCGGTGACCGCGTCTAGAAAGAAAGAGAGAGAGAGAGAGAGAGAGAGAGAGAGAGAGAGAGAGAGAGAGAGAGAGAGAGAGAAAAGAGCGGAAAAGAACGAGTTGGTAAAAGAATTTGACTCATCTCGCAGTTGATACATCATTAAAGCGCGACGAATATATTACATGTTCTCCCGGGGGACATGTAATTTGTGGCTTATTAGCGACGAATTCACGGCACTCGCGCGTCCTCCGGCATCAATGTATGAATATTATAATCTAAGATTGGAAGTTGCGAGCGAGAGCGGGCGCACGCGACCACAACAGTGAAGCTATAATCATTTGGTCGATCACAAGAACTGCCGGTGTAACGTACTCTCGCGTGGTCCGTATAATAAAGAGAAAGTGTCGGTAGATCGGAAAGAAATGAAAGAAGGATAGTCGTACCGCCAAGGCAGAAGCACCGCAATGAGCGACTCTGTATTACGGTATACCATAGATAGCAGCGGTAAAGCATTTGTGACACAGATAATGGGACGTTTCAATCTAGTGATTGGTATGTACAGGCTCTCTCTCTTGCTCTCACTCTCTCTGTGTCAATTCAGCCTCCATATTTCCAGCATACAGGAAGGATGAGTTTTTGGCGTCTGACGCGAAGACAGATAATACTTTATCAATTAATTAGACACAACGCCTACACCGAACAGCCTTATCGGGCACGTTTCACGACTCTCTTATTTATACGCGTGACCGAACATTTTTCTCTAATATATTATTAGGCTGGTCATTAAAAAAACGACAGTTAAGATTGCGTAAAAAGAAATTTAATTGTGAGGTTAAGGAAGGGTCTACCGATTTCAATAAAAAAAACGTGTTTTATTTTTCGTATAGGTAATTAAAAAATCGTATCAAAAATTCCCGACCACTGTATGTTCGTAACGGTTTTTTGATCATGTGCCAGATTCTCAGATCCGGATATAAAAAATTATAGGATTCCTATTTTTTTAACTTTATTTTTTCGTTAAAAAGAAAGTAATTCAACTCCTACAATTCTTATTATCCATACCTGAGGATTTTTTCATATGATTGAAAATCGTGACGAGTAATCAATCGCAGGAAAATTTTTATACTATTTTTTTTTACCAATAAAAAAATATATAAAACACGTTTCTGAAACTTTTTACCATCCGCCTCTAAAAAAACTCTTGTACTCGAAAAGAAAAAAATTAATCAGGCAATGTTTATTGCTTTCAAAGAAAGTTTGGGTAACAAGGAGCATCGCCGAAATTTGTTTGCAGCACGATATCACGTGACACGACTCTTTATCGTAATTTCGTAATACATAAGAAATATTTTAGACAACGACACAACTAAATATATTTAGTTAGAGCGAATAAATTCTTTTCTCACTGTAGGAAAATAACATTTTATAGTTTTTCTCTGAATTATTTCTTATCTTGCTGCAAAGCGGAACAGCCTTGTACACGTAAAGCGTTAGTAATTGGTCCTCTTAACTTATGTTTGACTTTTAATAAGCGCTCAATATAAGTTATTGAAAAGATAGTAATTAAAAACATTAATAAACCCGAAGTCGGGCCGGATTCAAAGAAGTTTCCTGCCCCTCGTCGTCACGCAAGAGATCTTTTTCGTAACAGGATCTTCGCTTCCTCGCATTGCATAATGAAAGAAGAAGAAACGAAAAATAAGATTTTCTGATATTAAAGAAGATAAGGAGCAAAGTATCGGACCGGTACACGGTATATCCGCTGCGAACTGTCTTCGCACCGAGCTAAAGTCGTCTCACGATAAATCATAAAATTCGCTGAGTGTAGTTGGTGTATACATGAACTGCTCATGAACCTTGTGTACGGTGGTGCTTATTATGCTGGCGTCTCGTAACGACGCGATATCGTGTATTGCTTTATCAATATAACGAGGGAGCGAGCTTTCGTTCCGCGCGCACGAGTATCTAACTCGTTGTACACCGATCCACGCTACTGTATCGCTATGTTCCGCTGTAGTTACCATACGACCAACTACGATTATAAATGCAGGAATACCGTGAACACCTCACTAGAATATATGCAACAGATATTATGAATAAGAGTTTGTTTTTATTAGACCATTAAATAAAATCTATCAAACACAGAGTCGGCAGACTAAACAAAACAACGCGAGCATCCGTTGCAACTTTGCTTCTGTGACATGACACAAGGCGAACTCGAATCTTTGGTTTTTATTTTATGTCCGCTTTACATAATTGTGTACAAACTTCGTCAGTGCCAAGAGCGCTTGAGAGTGCGACAAAAACTCGCGAGAGAGGGTCATCGCCATGGGAGCCGAGTACACACACGCGGTTAATAAACAGTTACGGGATGACGTTGAAAGAATCTCAGTCCACCGTACCATCTAAGAGTGTAGGTACGTAAGAAGTATGTAGTGTGCTTCTCATCATCGTGTAAATCTCATCTACTCTTTCGTCCTACTTACTAAGTCGAAAATAACAGAGCTAAGAAAGGTTTATGCACGTAGCATAAACGTTACCGAAAAATTCCATGTATCTCAAATTAATTCTATAACATCGTTAAGAAGAAAGTCAGTAATATTCTTCTTTTAAATCTTGTTCCTAGAAATCATCCTCACAGCTGGAGTCATTAAAATCTCCTGGAGTTTTTATTCTGTATCAAATGAATCTATGCGCGTGTAGATTTACCCACGCAGAGTTCAACGCTGGATAACATCAGCCCTAAAGACGGGAGCGACTTATCGCGCTATCGATGAACAGTCGCCGATTAATTGGAACGATCGACGTGGTTGCTTGACTCTCGATAGCCAGCACCCTTCCCGGTCTCTGGTAAATATTCATTCTACGGTAGATACGCGGATATACGATGGACCACACCGAGTCTGAAGAGTGGAATCGCCACTGACTCTCCGCGAGTTCTCGAATAGTTTGCGAAAAATTTGAACGAGGCACGAAGATCCGATTCTGGAAATCGGCACATAAGTGTTGGTTGTTTTTGTGCTGTATATAATGAGAAAGAGCGCGAAATTTTAAAGAAATGGACTTAAAAACGCGAAAGAAAACTTTAATATTTAAGCTGGAGAGGTGGCAATACTCAGTATTGCATAGACTTATCGATGCTCATCGATCGATCACCTCTTGCTTTAACCGTTAAAGCTCTTGACCATGTGACAATGATTCGAGCAGCCGAGTACCCACGACAATGGGCAGCACGTTCCATCGACGACGGTGATCCGAAGGGGAAGACCAATTAAATTTGCCGGGCGTGTACGCGCACACTGTTCGCTATATAGAACTTTTTTTTTGCCGATTCTTAAAGAGAACCCTGCTCAACGCTCCTCTTTTGGCTTGTTGTGATCTTGATGGCCACGGCGGGTGGCCTCTTTGTGACGCCTTCGATCGGTTTGTACTGGAATACTTTTTACGAACGCTGTATAGCTATATATATATAAACGTTATTGCGTCAAAGCGCTAAAGCACGAAAATATTGAGAAGAATGCATTTTCAAGCTGGTGAACAACCGCCAATTGGAAAAAGTAAAGGAAAGCAAAGACCGACGAGAACCCGGTATCCAATTATACACGTAGCGGAATTAGCGGAATTAGCAGGGAAAAAATCGAGGGCAAGGGGATGCCACCATCGACGAAACGAAAAAAAAAGAAGTTGAACAAGAAAGCCACGTTAATCGAATAAATGACACGCTCATGGTGGGTATCTAACGCGAACGGCGAGCGTAGCGAATAACTTCTGGTACTCGCTCACGCGGGAGCCCATAAGCGCGAGAACTCTCCGCACCGTTCGTAGTAATGTAATTGTCCGTGTTCTTTCATCGTCTATATTCTACAATGGAGATGAAACGCGCAAGCGCGCGGCATAAGATCGACACGGCAAGCTTGATTTTCTATCCTCCAACGGTTCAACTTTGCAAATGTAGCCAAGTCTCGGATTTCATTGCATCAGTTTCGCACTAAAATACGAATCCGCTTCTCATGGCATACTCGACAGTCGCGACAAAGTGCTTTTTTCTTTCATTTCTTTTGCCTTTTTCGCAATTTTTATCACGTGTTTTGGAAGTAGGTAACGGTTTATAATCTGTTGATTGCTCAAAAAAAAGGCGAACGTCAAATATTTTCGTAGTGTCCGGAGCTTATCACACTTATGTATAATTGAGCAAGGATTAAACATCTTAATACAAAATGTCGCACTAAAATCCTATTGCCGCTTCTCGTGGCATACTGGACAGTCGCGACAAACTGCTTTTTTCGTTTTTTATGCTGTTTCCGAAAATTTTGTCGCGTGTTTCGGAAGTAGGTAACGATGTATGATCTGATGATTTCTCAAAAAAAAAGGCCAAGGCCAAATATGCTCGTGGATGCCAGAGTTTACCACACTCGTGTACAATTATGTAAAGATATTTAGATTTTTTTGTTCTATCTAATCCTTACCAGATAGAAAGAAAGGTTAGCCTATTTCAACTTTAGTAAATTCGTTTATTAATACGTCTAGTGCGGTAGATTTTTTTCATTCTTCATTGACCAAAAATTTGAAGCACTCTATCGAGGTTCTGATGAGCTACAAACGTGTACATACATGTATCGTTAAAAAAAATGACTTGGCGTGATAATGTTCAATTTTACGAGTATCCCGAGAGGCCATTATTATAGCCTTGTACTTTTGTCTCTCTCGCTCGTACCGGGCTATCATAAGTTAATAAGTAGGCGCACGCGTTCGCTCAAAAGCTAATACGTTGAAACGTTGCGTTGAACGAAGCTCGCATTAAAGACGAAACGAGTGTACGAAAGATGTTTTTTCGCGAAATTCTAATCAGAACACCGCAAAGATCCTCCCAGTCGAGTATCTCGTGTATGATTATAATCTTGTGGCTCGGTGTATGGTTAAATCGATCGTGATTTCATTGTAAATTGCTCTGTCGAATCTCCTCCGCGTGTCGGACCGACACCGTCGGTCTCTGCCCTTGTCGCGGAAGGCGTCTTATCTTATTTTTTGTTCTCCTCCGTTGGAACATCGAAGAAATAAGCGAAGAGTGAAAATACACGCACGGGGGCCGGAAACATTACCGGAAATTTCTCGGTCGCGGTTACGGTTCACCACGGCTTGGTGCACATCACTTTCCGAGTAGGATGATACAGGGGCTCGCGTGGTGCCATCAGCAGCCAGCACAATGCGCGTTGCGCCGTGCATATATATATATTTCTCTTGCTACGTACCATAAAAGATTCTGGGACCCTTTACGCTTGTATATACTAGCTTAATGATGGTTTACGGCATCAGGGAGCGAGAAGGGACGCGTATACCGGTCGTGTAGGACATGCGGTGAGCCGCAGAACGCAACCCGCCACGTAAAACTTTTGCTTGATTCGCTCGCACGATGGAACAAGCTGTAGTCGGGTACAGAGCGATTCACAATTCAGGCATTTCCTTCGATCATTATCTTTCACGTGAAAAAAAAATTGGTTTTCGCTTCGAAACAAGTTGGCCGGTGGTTTGACCTTTCACATATTACCACTAGCGATAATAATTTTGTCAGAAAACCGTGAGAAAGAACGAATATTATTGCCGTTGGAATTAAAATAATGTGAGATTCATTTTTATTTCATATTTATTTGCCTTTTACGATACATCGAGTTATTAATATTGAAACGGTTGTCTTTTTAAAATTGAGAATAAATTGGAAGAAAACATTAGTTGCAACAACCATTAAATATGTCCCGACAAATTTACTTGGTTGTGTCAACAAACGAGTTGATTAATCGATAACTAATCAGTCGATTAGTACAACCAGTTAGTTGACTAATCAAGTGAATTTTTTGGAGTATATTTAATCGCGCGGATAATTGTAGCAACTAACTCTTTCTCTCAGTCGATCGAAATATCGAACGTTACTGTACAGCGAATATAATTTTCCATATCAAAGAGGATGAAACAATGTAATTATCTAAAAATGACAAATTGTTCGTTTTCGAAAAAAGCTATAGATAGTTTTGTATTTTTAATTGCTAAATAATTTCCAATAAATTCGAAAAATATCTCTCGACGGTGTTGAATAAATTTATCCACAATGTCTAAAAATAATTTCAATTTTTTTAAATCTAAGATTATTACAAGTTTATATTTTTTAAATTTGAAATCTCAATGATATTGTTCTTGATTTATGAAACGACCTGTACGAGAGCTCTCTTGGATTTGCCGTAGGTGGCTTATGAGCGTGAACCAGACGATGAACGTTGGGCTTAATTACCTTGTCCGAGCAAAGCTTGTTTTCTTTGGTGCAGGTTGCTCGCGGACCTTCTTCCAGTGTACAGGGATATAAAGTCGTCCAAATGTAACTGAAATCTTCCCTTCGAATCATATAAATTTCCCATCCAAGTATGTATCCTTGACTCTGATCGTGAGTCGAGACGTTGTGACAGCGGAATCGACGTCAATTCGCGTCAAGGCAATGTAACAAAGTCAATTTAAATTACATTACACGGCGGATGGTTGAATGATTATTCTTCAGGGGGTGAAGGGGGGGGGGGGTATGTAGACGGTACGCAACAACATCAGGTTGAGCTCATGACGGTATTACTTCAAGACGGTTGCCGCGCAGCGTCGTTCGTTATTAGAGAAACAAATGTAGTTAGCCGTGTGTTCGCGCGTTCTATAATAAATCTCAAACTGCCCTCGGTGCTGGATGATTCAAAGCGCTCCTTGGCTTTCGATTCACCGTTTCTTCCTCGTCCTTCCGTTCATCGAAGCGATCGAACTTTGTCCTCGTACGAAGGGACCTCACTCCGAGAGTTTTTACATATAGAAAGGGGTGCCCCAAGACCGCCAAAGAGCACCGCTTGATTCGCTTAACGCGAGATAACGATAATTAATAATCCGTATCGTCGGTATCGACGCGGCGCCCCTGACTCCGATCCAGCTGGAGAAAAGAGAAAGAAGCGAATGATCCATATCAGTGCACCGAGAGACTTGGCTTCGGAGCAAACGCAAGAGGGATTATTACTTCCATTAGAATTATTACCAATCGTTCTCTCACTGCGCGGCTTGTATCAGAGGCCACGAGAGAAATCTCTTTAGTATGCGAGTGATGGATTTTCAGCCGCGTGCTGCAGGAAATCACGAAGAAATTAATGATCGGGATTGCTGCTTTTGCCCAAGATGTACCTATAAGCTGGCATGTCCCAATTATTAACAACATTCCAACATTTCGCAGCACATACGACGTAATGCTGCAAAGAACATAAATCCAGGTTCCATCCGTTTATACTTTCTAGAAAACTGATAATTTACATTAAATAAAATGTCAACATTCTATGGAGTACAAGTAGACGCGGTCGGCTATTATAATTTCGTTGTAATTTGAAATGGTGCGAGTGGCATTGAAAATCGGTGTTAAAGTCAAAAGCATTCGATTGTTAACATTGTTAATAATAAATAAACACCAAATTATGTGATAAATCACATTGACCGTCATAGATCGTTTATCTCAGAAGCCGATACAATTCTCTCACAAGTGCCCAGATACATTGTTCAATCACCCGCTAAATTTCCGTAAATGCATTTAGCGGTGTCGAGTATACGCCAAATGATGTCTTTGCGTATACCGTCCGGTGTTATACTTGTCCGTCTTAATCGATAACACTGACTTTATTTCATCGCTCTTTTACACCAATCATTTATACAAAAGTAATTGACATATCGGTAAAACACGGTGGTGTTGAAATGGTGTTAATTTTTACAGTGATAAAAAAAAGTTTTCTTATCCTTAGAAATTTCTTTTTCCTCATTTGCCATTTCATTTGCAACTTGTATCGAGTACAAACCGGCGTATGTGAGCTGAACCGAACGGCGCCTGTCTCCCTCTGGAATAATCGACAAGTCGATTTCCCGTATTCCGTTACGAATGCTCCCTCTGCTCCTCCTGTTCTGTACGTATTCCCGCCGCTGCCGATCTCCACTGGCTGCTACTTTTCCGGGTTCACGCGTCGTTACTTCGGCAGGACGGATCGATAGATTCTTCCCGCACTGTACGCCTCCCACCTTCTACTCTTTCCTTGAGACGAGTCGAGGATCGCCGGTCAATTCCACCGATGTTACGGTCTTATGGATAGGAGTACTGCGGAAGCGATGAGGGTTTTTGTCGGTTCATCGGTACATCTCATACTTCTCTGCCACGTTCGCTTCTCCTGCCTATATAGTTGCTACTTCTAGTCGGCGAAGCTAAGCTTCTCATACTTTTCTTGCCCTTCTCCCCTCTGTGAGTAAGTACTACGATAGAGCTGGCAGCCATGTTGCTCCAAGAACTTGGCAGTCTCGGGAAATCAAGATATAACTATCGATTCGTATTTTATCGCTTCTCCGGTATTCCTGTGTAAACAATATCAATTCTTATTCGATAATCGCCTATCAGATACCAAGTCTACAACGGGTCATTGATCCAATTGACATCGCATTATCAACCCAGTCTGGCCCTAAAGAAAAAAAAATGTCTCTTACTCTACCAGGTCTATAGATATGAAATCGGAATTTGCCCATAGATGGCCCTAGCTGTCTATGTAGTTACCGTCAAACCGCGTCATTGGCGCCATTTCCTTGTTGACATCTCTGACAAAGATTTTAAACTCACAACAATACAAGTTTCATACAACAGCATAGTTTGTAATAGCGTTAAACATGTCGAATGTTGTGCCTGGAAACTACGATTTGTGGACAGCATTGATTTTCTGTTACCAATTGAAGAAAACTGCTGCAGAATCGCATCGAATGCTTGTCGAAGCTTACGATGAGCATGCTCTTGGTAAATCACAGTGCTTTGAGTGATTTAAACTGGCGATGAAAAGTGGATATATTTTGAGAATCCTAAGCGTAAAATATCATGGGTAACTCCAGGCGAACCATCGACATCGACTGCAAGGCCAAATCGCTATGGACGGAAGACAATGCTCTGTGTTTGGTGGGATCAGAAGGGTGTCATCTATTATGAGCTGCTAAAACCTGGCGAAACCGTTAATACTGAACGCTGCCGACAACAAATGATCGATTTGAATCAAGCTTTGCGTGAAAAACGACCAGAATATCAAAAAGGCAACACAAAGTGATTTTGCTTCATGATAATGCACCATCACACAGCAAAACTGGTCAAGGAAACGATTGAAGCGTTTAACATGGGAAATACTTTCACGTGCGGCTTACTCACCAGACTTGGCTCCGTCCGATTACTACTTATTTGCATCGATGGGACACGCACTTGCTGAGCAGCGCTTTACTTCTTACGAAAATGTACGAAAATGGCTCGATGACTGGTTTCCCTCAAAAGAACAACAGTTTTTTTGGCGTGGCATCCACAAATTGTCAGACAGGTGGGAAAAATGTATAGCTAGCGATGGGCAATACTTAAAATAAAATATTTTTTATCATTTCCATACAATAAACGTGTATTTTCTATACAAAAATTCCGGTTTCATATTTATAGACCTGGTATATCAAGAGTCGTTTTGATGTCAATTATTATTTTTTAAATTATTGCAAAGTACGATCTACATGCATTACTTCCTCATTATTTTTCACCCTCAACGATCGACACAACCGTAAATTAATGAATACAACAGCCGGATCATAAGCTCTTGACTTTTCTAGCCCTTCTTTCCTCTGTGAGTAAGTACTACGATAGACTTTAAAGCCACGTAGCTCCGAGAACTTGGCAGTCTCGGGAAATCAAGATATAACTATCGATTCATACTTTATCGCTTCTCCGATATTCATTCCTGTGTAAACAATATCAATTCTCATTCGATAATTGGTCATGAGATAGTTTACAATGAGTCATTGATCCAATTGACATTGCAATACCATCACAGTCTGACCCTGACGATAATAAAATGTCTCTCACCGCATATCAAGAGTCGTTTTGATGTCAATTATAATTTAAAAAATGCCTGCAAAGTAGGACCTTGCATACATTGCTTCCTCATTATTTTTCACCCTTCAATTCTTGAAACTGTGAATCTTTTTTAGAATTTTTCACCATCAACAATCGACAGAACCGTAAATTATTGAATACGACAGCCGGATCATAAGTCTCTGACCATAGGGTCGTTGAATTAAAAATGTTATATTGTCACGACGACCCGAACCCCTCTTAATTCTGCTACATATAGTGATCCGGATGTGAGTCGAGACTATAAGTGTCATCGTAAAAGCACACCGCTGTTCACATTAATTATCATCATCACGCTTGCGTTTCTGAATTCAAGCAAGTTGACAAAGCAGCCTCGACGTTTCCTTTCATTCGTTCGTTCCTTCCTCCATCGTACAGAGAAGCCTTCCCTATTAGTATACTCATTGAATCTAATTTAATTAAGTCGAATTAAAAATTTTCTCATCACTCGGTAATGATCCTCGTTACATGTTGCCTATATAATTTTCTTGGATAAGCGTCGTCATCGTTGTATACAACTCTTTTATTTTTCTTCATTCAATTCGTCTCTTTGCACACGATACTTACACACATATATAATAAAAATGTAGCCTCATCATGCCGCTATGTGTGTGCGCGCGTGCTTGTGTGTCTCAACTTCGTAGCGTTTCATGCTATTAGGATCGTTACGCATCTCTTTAAGCATTAATTTTGATCCTCTCTCTCTCTCACTCTCTCTCTCTCTCACTCTCTCTCTCTCTCTCTCTCTCTCTCTCTCTCTCTCTCTCTCTCTCTCTCTCTCTCACTCTCTCTCTCTCTCACTCTTTCTTTCTCTCGCTATCAACCTTCCTAAGGAGAATCAGAATTCTATTCCACACAAGCCCAATATATCAGAGCCAACCTCCGGCACGTAATGACTCCAGGCGCCGCCGTTGGAATTAAAGAACGTCAATCGAACGACAGAAAAAAATGAAATAAAATTATTCGTGCGGTGGTATACGTGTCTCGTGCGCGAACGAGAAATTGGAGAAGCCGATATGGGCGAGAAGTGAGAAGCGTAAAAAAAAAAAGCGCTGCCGCAATCCGCGGTCGTAAACGGCGTATTAGGTTCTCGGGTTACCGTGAGCCTGTTGGTCGAGTGTGCAGCAAATCTCTTTCTCTAGTACCACTACAGCACTACTCGGCTATACCTCTCGTCCATAATAACACGTATACCATGCATCGAGAGCATCACAGAAGCCGTGCGTGAGGACACTTCGCGCTCCTCTCCGTTCTTCCCAGTGTTCGCACTACGTATCGTGCGTCGCACGTGCGAAGGATCACATGTGCGCTCGTTCGCGCTCAAGCGGAAGGTCCTTGCATTGTGCGGCTGCGAGTTCACGCGAGGCTCCGTCGTATCTAGGGTTTAGGGACTATAGAGCTCTGAATATAACAGAGCGGAGCCACCCCCTCGTTTAAAAGTCCCGTACAGTGTCCCGTAGCCAAACGATACGACAATGGGTTGGGTGATTGCGACAGATGCTCGCGCACAGTGCGCGTTGCGTGGTACGTGTAGAACGTTTTGAACGAATCTCTTTCACCCCCTTCACTGCGCTTGTCCCTTCATAAACACACTCGGCAGTGCACATGTTCCGAATTTTTTCTTCCTCCCATTTTGGTCGTTAGATAAATATAAAAAACAACTATACAGCAGTTTATATACGTTTTCTTTTAATTGTCACACTGGGAGATAATTTGCCAGCCTGATCGTTGCTTCAATTTTTTTTTACGTTATTACGAAACAGCCTCGTCATTAGTTGCATTCGACTCAGCATGATACTGGCTACACCAATTGTTTTTTTTTCTCTTTCAGGACATAATTAAAAACAAAAGTTTGAAATGACAAGAGTGCACGTTCGCGCTGTCTGTTCTCTGGGGCACCGATCTCTCTGACGCGTCGTTATATCGTCCTCGTTATTCATACAAGTTACCCCTGCTTTTGTAGACAGCTTTTGTAGTACCGCACTACACTGCGCTTTCGAACATTGCTTCCGCCCTCCCGCAGGGCTATATACGCGCCCATTCATCGTCGATCTCGATCCTCACGAAGGTACAGGTGCAGTTTGTGGCCCTTCAACGCCCTCGTCTCGACTATATTCGTATCAATGTACCGGGGATGGAGGGAGGGGCATGAATCGGAAACGATGATGCGTGCGTACACGCACAGCGTAGACTTAGGACACTGGAGTCCAGATGCGTCCCCGATGCGTGCTGTGTTTGTTCTCGATGATGCCCGCTTGCGTGATGGAAAAGTGCAAACAGGAGCACCGGAGAATGGGAGTTGGTGTGCGAGACGGATAAACCGTTATGAATCGAGGCGATCAAGTTTCACCCCCCTTTGTTCAACGATCAGGACCGTTCTGCGTATATACGAGCATACGATACTAATGCGGTCGAACGTTTGAAGAGCTTAGGTACAGCCCGTAAATTGCCTTTGGATTGTGCGTGGATTTAGTATGGGTAACTCGGGGAGAGATGCTAACTATTATTTTAAAGGCACACTGAAAAAAAAAAGAGTGAGGTTGAACCAACTACGGTAAGGGAATTAAATTTCGTTGATCCAATCGAAATTTAGTTGCCTCAGAGTCTTTGGTTGGTTGGCTCAACTACGAGTAGCATTGATTGAAACGAAACTAACGGCAAGTTGAGCAAATCGTGCGATGTAGTTGAATTTCCAATGATTAAACCTATATATGGTAGAATCAATCGTGTTTGGTTGAACCTCATGTTCAGCTGTACAACTGTTATAATCGTTAAAAAAATCCGGTAGCCATTTTCTAAATGATCACACATTTTTGCAAATCAGTCAAAAAAATAATAACAAGCCTGTCAAAATGCCATGTACGAGGTACTCGTTTACGTATATTTCACATGCTTCACGTTTTTGAATAGCGCTGTCGAATTTATTTAAAAAATTAAATGTCCATCGAACATCTACTCTTGTTAGTCATCTCACTGAAAATTACCTTACGGTTTACGCGGCGAACTTCGTATACCGTGAGGTAAATGGATCTTCGACGAGAGTTGTAATATGACACGTAGATAATTGAAAAACGTTGGTTACGATTTTTTTATCGTAATTTTTATGTCATTCAAATACTATGAAGAACTCCTGAACGCGTAATGTACGGAAGTGTAGGACGTATGGTGCAGGCACGCGCTAAATCAAATACGAAATTAATATACGTGATCGAGAGATACTATGAATAAATTAATGCCTAGCTATTGGTAGACACATTTAATTATAGAGGAAAATACAATGATTCTATCGATGATTCAGGTGCACTGTGGATATAGATAATCCGATAATCGTTGCATATTATTCGAATCTGAAGTGCCGGTTCACTGTATTGTGCCGCATCGTAAGGCGCACGCCTATCAGGGCCCAATAACGACGCGTAATAGGCCCGAACCTTTCCACACGTAGAGTCTCGGCGTACGGCAACATTCTTTGAAATACAAGTGTGAAGAACCTTGTATACGTTGCTCAGCTTCTTGGTGCTCATTGCAAAGCGTGACTAAGCTCGAAAGTTTCATCGTTCGGGATGTATTCCTCGCAATGTACGATCGTTGCCCTTGGCATTCCTGAAATCCGAGGGAATGCCTGTGTAGGGTATCGCCACTGCGTTCGATTTGGAGACGACGAGTCCTTTGCGTTGATTCTCCTCTGTAAAAGAGTAGGATTTTATGGTTCATCTTTAAGTCCCCTAATAGACGCTGAACTTGCTGAGACAGAAAGGGAAGAAAATATGGAAAAGGACCGAATTTAGAGGCCGGTGAAACTTGTTCTTAAATAAATTCTGGCAATGCACCGCAATTAGGAAACGTGACCGGTGCACGCTCAGAAGATCTGCCCGTGAGATCCTACGACGAGATGCGATGACGTACCCCCGGACAGGTACCTTTTTCGATTTTTTTGGGGTTTCTCCGTTCCCTCTGATTCCTGGTTTCCTTCGTACCTTGTCTTCGGTTGTAAAACTGGAAGGCGTGAAGAAATATGGGGCAAGAGTCGTAGACGTATAAGAACCTGTTTGGCGTGAAAATAGCGGAAGGTAAAAGTCGTGAGGAAAATTAAGAGATCACCGCTTGAGAAGATAGAGAAAACCAAGAAAGAAGGTAGAAAGGATAGGACCGGGTTGGCAAAGGAGAGCCAAAGTGTTTCACAGACCCAGGACTTTCGAGCTGTCCCTGGTCGTGTCCACCGCATCCCATGTTCGAGATAGAGAGTGAAGCAGCAAGTAAGAAAAGTCGCAGAGTAAGACCGAGAAGGTGAAAAACTACTCAAAGTCTATAACGAGCTCGACGACACCTTCTTATCCTTATCCTCTCGCGCGACCGTTACCGTTATAACTCTTCGAACGGAGCACCGAGCAACTACGACACCCCCTGCCCTCTCATCCTAAGCGTTAATTATCGTACTTTCTGTGTTCTCGGTTAATTTTTCGTTGATTTTCCTTCTCCCTCGCTCGTGTCTCGTTTCGTTAAAACTCTTTGTCTACCTGTTCTCGCGTGCCTTCTCTCATTTCTCAGTTGAGAAAGATCGCTCGTTCGTTCGGTTCCAGGGCAAGGTCTTCGAGACGCACATACGGCAGCACGAAACCTCGTTTCGTATGCTGTCGGCAAACGTTGTTTCAAGCAAAACCTCCAACGACGTAATACTGTTTGAATGCCTCTACTTTTATTCGGAAATAAATTAGCTCGAATTCTTCGCTTATGGTATTATTATGATTAAATTTAAAAGAAAAAGGTACATGGGTAAACAGTATATTTGTTGGCCACCCCTTGGTAATTGGCATAGTTTTAAATAATCGGAAATATTGAAGTTTTTGCGTAAATCTTTGACTACTCGTCTGACACTGCCGCAATGTTAACTCAGAGCTTTTACGATGTTAAAACTGTAAGATTTACAGACGATCCTGGAGTTTTGACAGATCGCGTGTGAATACCTAAAAATCAGCTACGATGGACGTGGAAAAGAGTGATTTGTATTTATAAGTTTCGTATTAATTGGAGTTTGGTTAATCACGTTTAGCACAGAGCAGTTCATTGTCAGAATCTTAATGCAGTCATAATTCGGATTTTTAAGTTCTTTACCCATTTCAGACATATGCCATTGATCCGGTAGAATAACGAGAGATAACATAGTGATTGACAGGCGTCGTCAATGACTGTCATTCGAGATATAAATTAATTTCTAAAATATGTAAAAAGATAAAAATAAGTTTTTTTTTTTGAACTATTTATCAATTTTCATGTGCAACTCAATGCTCGACAATGCCTAGCATGATACTCTAATCTATCATGATACTTACAACCAATAACGTGATTCTATACATCGTAGATATCGAAGTACTTAGACGCAGCAACATGTTCAATTTAAATTTACCGAGACTGCAAGTTCGTTACGTGCGAATTACAATTTTTAAAACGTTGTTGTACCTTTAAATAGGTGGAAAACGCAGCATTTTATCAAGACTACTACAAAGATTTTTATCAAAGTACAATCAAATTAATAGTTAACAATATACTCTCAAGTATGCAAAAATCTGTATTTTGTTCCGTCACGCAATGAAGCTATGTACTCGCTAAGTTCTTGAGATAGATTGTGTTTGTAAAGTTGATTGTGCTTGATTATTATAGTTGAGATAATGTTCGATCATCGATGCTGGTTTCATTGAATTATGATTCAATCATTGACGTGTCGTTGTAATTCTGCAGTGCGTCTCGGTTTTGTGAAGCAGGGTTTCATTTTTAAGTTATTCATTTCTTTAGTCTTCATTCTCCGTTTATCATTCTTCATTCCCTATTCTTCATTTCTTTTAGAGTCCTTGTCCACGACTACGATATCTACGGTGGAAGCGGATATTGAAGTGGGATGAGAATTGTGGTTCATCCGCTTCTTTCGAAACGCAAAAAAGTGTAACCCCGATGTTCCGCCGATGGCCTTCCTCCGCTTCAGCTGTGACGGATACGACGTACAGTGTTTAATTCCATAATTGCGGAGCTACCGTGCGGCGCTTGGTCGTGATCGAGACCTTCTTAATGATTCGTCTAATTCCCACATTAAATTTTAATGCGTCTAACGCAACTATCCAATTTTAAAACCACGAGTCTCAAATAAGTTTACTTAAGAATCCCATAAAAAGTCACATTTACTCGGTAGATATTTATATTTCTACGTGAATATCGTGTTCAGTTGTAAATGCATATTGAGGTAACTCGTGGGCGAGTTTTTTTGAGATGATGCGCCTTGAAGATATCCAAGAATTCTTAATTTCTATCAGAGTTCTTGTCTACAGCTAAGATATCCGCGGTGGAAGCGGATGTTGAAATGGGATTAAAATTGTGTGACTCGTCGGCTTTTTTCTAAGCGCAAAAAAGTGGAATCCCGATGTTCCGCCGATGATCTTCCTCCGCTTCAGCTGCGACGGATACGACGTACAGAGTTTAAATTCGTAACTGTGGAGTTACCGTACGGCGCTTGATCGTGATCGATGGCCTTCTTGATAATCCGTCTAATTCCCACATTAAATTAAATTCCAGCAAACGCAACTTACGGATTTTCATACCACGAGTCTCAAATAAGTTTACCTAAGAATCCCATAAAAGTTCACATTTACACGAAAGATATTTATATATCTACGTAAATATCGTGTTCAGTAGTAAATGCATATCAAGGTATCATGTGAACGAGCTTTTCTGAGGTGATGCACCCTGGAGGTATCCAAGAATATGCAACGCTGGATCCCGGAGGCTCTAAAGAGAACCGGTGCCGGAGCATGAGTTAAAAAATAACTTAATCAATGCTCGCGCGAAGAGGAGTAGAAACCGAGGAGCTGCGCACTGTTACGAATGTGTACACAAATGTATATCGTACAGCGTGTGGCATACACGATACATGTACAACATAAGGTAACTTCTCCGGAGGTGAGATCGAGAAACCAATGCGATAATTGGGCGGGCCGGTGGAATGTCTCTCCGCTGAGTCGGCTGCAGCGGCTAAAGTATAGCTAAGCTACCTCTCGATGATTAACTCGGAGTCCAATTAACTCGTATTAGGCGTTACATCGAGCGCGCTCCGCACTCTCAGTTCGCCCTTTTATCTCCAATCATTATACCACTACTCAACGTTGTACAGATTCGTCGTCGAAGTCGTTCGAATCCTTCGTCCCTAGGGCTTCCCCTTCGTCTTTGTCGCTGTCGTCGTCGTTAGTTCGAAATATCTACACCGGTCTCTGGATTTCCGACCACGATTCTCGAATATCTCGGTAATAACACTGGCAGCTATCCGGTGAACCTCGCACTCTGCCGTGTATCTATCGCAACAACTATATCTATGGATGGTACGCGCCTGTATCGCACCTATATCGTTACCGATCGTTCGAGCTCGTCTCTTTCCCTCCTGTAGGACATCGAAGCCGTTTGTTCTTGCATCCACTCGTACAAGTTTGTATTGGTTGGAAGTCGGAGCTCTTGGTGCTGGAGTCTCGGACAAGGAACTCGAGCTCATTCGCGTACCTGCGGTAACTTTCCGATATACTACAGTCGTGCCGACCTCGTTATCGATTATTATATGGATGCCATACACCGCGCCCCACAGCACGAGAACGGCATCGCACTGTGACGACCAACTTCCGCGAAGAGTAAGAAGAAGAATAAGAAGTTTTCTCGTACCTGTACGGTTATTATTAAAGTTATGCTTTATATAGAGCAAATAAACGTGTGTGCGAGAGTACCTCGCCCCGCACAATATTATTGCATCATCGGTCGCTTTTAATCGCGATATCACCGACGATTGAACCGCGCGCATGACTGCTCGCTCGCTCACAGCTTGCAATCGCATGAATTTTGCAATTTTATAGGAGACATTGAGCCTCGATCACGTTCTACCGGTGCGCCTCTCGATGCTCGTATTGTCCTCGAACGGGTTGTAGCAATGCGTGTTGATATAGGATTAAGGAGGGTCGGTGATGGCTACGCTGGTAGACTACAATTTTATTTCGCCCCGCAATAACATCACGTTCTAAATGTATAAATAAGATCCATTTTCCGTTGATTTTATATTTTTTTTTCAAGCACCGATATTCGGGGTCTTAAGGTATGAATGACCCGTGTGTGATACATTACCGACCCCATACGTGGTAAAAGCCGTATCCACGACGTGTATCGTGAAACTCTCATCGATGTGTCGAGAGTCGTCTGTTCCACGTGTCGAATTTGTTATTGTTGTTGGCCGGTAAACAGGTACGAAGATGAAACAAATGTTAAAAAGTGATAAGAATTTATCAGAAATTCAGTACAGAGATAAGAGCCAGGAGACGGCCGCTGTGATGTCATGAGAAGCTTCACTCACCGAATGCACGATGCTCCTCGTGATTTAATTTCTAATATTTCTTTCTTATTATTGCGGTAACATTTATTTTTCAAGATTCCTTAATAATCGGAAAGATTAAACGAAAGCAACCACATGTCATTTTTATGTGTATCTTGTATTCGAATAATATAAATAAATCGAAATGTAAGAAATCATGGTGTTTCTATCCCCGAAACGTACTTAATTCAGTGACTTTACTATTTAATATCTCGGACGCTGTGTGGTAAATCATTTGGAAATTCCACGTAGTCGTGTTTCAAGATTTCCGTTACACCGTACAATAATTTGGGATTTTTATCTTAGATTCGCCCTAATAACCGAACTTCTTTAACGAAAAGCACTTAGACGTGAGCAAGTGAGTATATTTTTTTCTTCCACTTCTTACTGTATTGAAATTTTCGAGAATAAAATAAACGATACAGGATGGAAAAATATATTTTTTAATACTTGCCATCACGACACTAGCTCATCTCTTTATTTTAAATATAAATAATCTTTCTCTAAATACTTTTTTAGTTCGTAAATATATGTAAACATGTAAAAAAATACATTTTGTATTTATCTCTCATTTGTTGCAATATTGCAATATTATATTTATAAAGATATACTGTCTATCACATTCCATAACCATAAACTCTTGTGACTAAAATGAAATTTACGAAAAAAATTAAAACGATGGAAAAACATATTTTTAAATACTTGGCATCGAGACGAGCTACCTCGTCGTTTTATTTTAAGTATAAATAATCTTTCATTGAATATCATTTTATGTCGTAAATATATGTAAACGTGTATTAAAAAAATACATTTTGCCTATACACTGCTGTATGTATCATTAAATCTTTTTAGTATCAATAAACAAACGCTCAAAAATGAATTTTCCTTCGATAAAATTTTATTTTTAATGGTACTGCGTTTTGATGACCAATCAACACACATCAGTGGTAGAATTTGAAGTTTACGTATAATAAAAATTCCTTATTTAACGTTTCAGCGATTGGTTATGGCTCTTTTCACAAGTTTTATTTGGTACAATGTTAAATATAAATAAATGTGGGAAAATTAAATTTCTGAAGAGGGCTGTAACCATTGACCGAAACGTAAAACAAGAAGTTTTTACCCTACGCACACTTAAGATTCCATCACTGAAGCAAGTCGTTTCATCGTCGAAGTTAAAACTTGAGAAACAACATTTTCTCGGAAGGAAATTCTTCCGAACCGATCGCAATCTCTCTGCTCGCTGGTCCAAAAATTCATATCAATCAATTGATCTGACGAACATTGATTAATCTTTTTCTCGGGCGCCGTCCCGTGAAGATAAGTGAACCAGGGATTGACCTTTTCTTTATTTTTCGTTAGAAATTCGAGTACAGCGTGAAAAAGTTGTAAATTTACGTTTGTTTTATATTGCTTATAGCGCGGTTTGCGAGGAGGGAGACACATGAACCGCTCGACGTGTCCGGAGTACAATAATGCGCGGTTCATGCGAGCGGACAAGAAAGACTGTTACTATAGTTACCAATTATTATTATATGTACTACATACAATAATAAACTCTCTCGTGAAACTTCGAGCAGTCAATGATCGTACTTACGGAAGAAAGAATTTTTCCGGGTACTTGTGGTGTGCAGCTAGGTACACCAGTACGAATTATACGAGCAGGATGTGACTCGAAACGGTAGCCATGTAATTACCGCGTGCCACCTATACTGCTTACGTATATTGTATACAAAATGTATACATCACAGGCTAATATACGATATAATTTAGCATTTACTATAGAGGCGAAGCTCAAGAGTGTACAACTACAGTGGTATTTAAATATTTTTACAACGTCCGCGTCGTGAGACTACCTAGGGCGTCTTTCTCATGCTAATATCCCGGTGTACTTTGCCAACCGAGTTTCACATATCATTTTTTATGCGAATTACGAGAAATCTCTGGGTCGAAAAAAAATGGCAATATTCATTTGGGACTACCGGTGAAACGTTAATTATTATTAAATATTCTTTTGAGTACACACACGCCGATTTCTACGCGCGCTTGAATAAGGTAAAAAGAGGGTGCTTTGACTCGTGAATGAATAGCGTGTTTCCTTCAAACCCGAGTTATCAATCACTCGTGCTCCCGTGAAGTTTCCGTGGCATATGAATTTACCGTCTCTCATTCTCTCTTACGACTGTAATATAAACGACGGAAAAGACTCTGGGCGGGCTCGGGGTCTCGATTTTTGCTCACTTTACGCGTGGAAACTCGGAGCCATCGCGACTCCTCGTTGCAATTTGCCGCGCCGTTGACTCGTTCGAGTCCCGGGGACCGGGTACTCGCCAGCAATAATCGTATACTCCCTACCGTTTCCGTGATGCGTCTTTCTCGTTCTCGCTCGTGCGATTCCGAGATGGCATCGCGTCTTCTTGGAAACCGAAGAAGCCAACGCACAGAGAGAATCGAGCCCGCTCGAATGCCAGAGAAATCCACTGGTGTCACCCCGTATGCAACGCGACGCGTATACCACGCGCGACTTTCTTTATGGCGTATTTGATTACGAGGAGAAACAGGTGAATGAGGACTCGGGTGGGGCTATAATCCGGCAGTTAGTATGCGGAGTATACTGTTACTCGATGTTGAGGCAGCAGTCTCATTGATCCTTCCATCGAGCCGAAGCTCCTTCTTCCTTTTCGTACAAAGACCAAGACGACGAGGTGGACAACGACGCGAACGACGACAACGACGACCACGACAACGACGACGAGAAGAACGGATTCCTCGCGGGAAGCGTAGATCCTCGAGCGAAGGAGAGAACGAGAGAGAACGATGGAGGGAAAGGGGTGGCTCGGAGAAGAAGTCGACTGTGGAATGCTACGCGTTGATCGGAAAAGTCGCAGGTACCCTGCGAACCTCCTGGTGGCTTTAACGCTGTGGCGCAGCGGTTGCAGCGGAGAAGCACCCGAGCAACCTGTCCGGTGCGGCGCGTGTTCTATAGATACCGCGACCGAACTCCGAGCCCCGAGCACGAGAACCAGAGAAAGAAGAAAACAAAAAGGTGAAAAAAAGGAAGAGAGATCCTGCAATGTATAAATAAGAATGAAAATAAAACAAGCCGATCAAGAGCGCACGGAGTCTATCTACCTGTATATACGTCGGATGGGATGATAGCGAGAGATGGGAAAGGTGAAAGAAGAAAGACGGAGAAATCTCGTTCATCCAAGAGAGTATCGGAGGTCAAATTCCAACTTTTATACCGCATACCAGAGAACGACGATTCACAGATTTACACGATGCTCGATGCGGTACATCTGTCATTATAAATGTATATGTATTAATGGCAATCTTACCGCTCGACCAACGATACTCGGTAATGATAATAATAAACCAAGTGGATAAAAAAGCCAACCAATTTCCTATTTATTGGGCAGTTAAAACGCGGAGAAGCAGTGTACAAGACAGATAAAATGGCAGATTCAGTGTGACTATTAGTCAGTGCTGAATCGGCGCGTCGATAGATGAAAATTCTTACTCGCGAGTGACAACTATTAATTTTTCAACTATTCACGATTTTTTTTTCAATAGTAACGCTAACTATCTTCCATTGGTTTGATCGTTTGATTATAAAAATAGAGTTCATGCAACTATTTAAGAGTAGTCGCATAGAATACCAATTATTATTAGTTGTCACTCAATAGTTCACAGGACCTTATGATTCACCTAAAAGTTTTTATACAAGATTTTCTACTCCTGTTACCATCGCTTTACAGTTGTTATCGGGGCGCCTTCCGTGCCACTCGCGCGTAATTCACTTCAGAGTCGTTCTTCAATATTTGTGTCACAGAGTCATACGATCATCATTTCGACGCATCATCGAGACTGCATGAGTTTAACATCGACGATGCTCATTTTCTTTTAATTTCAATTACTTCACGAGACGAAAGAGAAGGAAAAAGATAAACGTTTTATTATCGTTCGTTATAATTACAAGCAATTCTATAATTAACGATAAATATACAACGATCATTTTTCTTTGTCGTTTTTTTTTTTTAACTACGTGTAAACTTCACGAAGTAATATCGAAGACTGGACACTCGGCAACGTATGTACTGTACACGTATATGTGTACAATCACAGAACCATTTCATCGATGGACATTGCATTGTACTCGCTTCGATGTGATTCAATGTCGAGTCTTATAGGAGTGAAAAAAAATAGCGCAACGTGACGTGTCGTCCTTCGGTCTATACCGAGACGTTTGAGAAGTCGATTGATCTACGAGCGATCTCTGTGCACCGCATCTCATCGAAACCGCCAGGTTAAACGTCGGGCGGAAGACATATTTTCTTCGTTTATTCGTAATACCCAGAAATATAAAAGATATAATACTATATAGCGTATAGGTATACGATAAACGGTTATAATGAGTCTTTTATTACCATTATAATAGCCGCAAAGAAGCGGTGTTCGATTTAGGTGGCGTTTTACGACGGTGCGAGAGAACGAGCGGCTAGAATAAGGCGGCGCGTTGATGATCGCCGGGCGCGAGTGAAGACAAGTCTAGAGAATCGAGTTACCGAGAGAGCAGAGAGCCGGTATCGAGTCGTGAACGAGAGAGCGAGAGATACGGAGGACCAGAGTTCGTGTGTAGCTTTTAATAATGCTGCCGGACGTGCGCACCGACGGTAGAAGGGGAGACCGAGTGAAAAGAGACCGAGAGAACGAAAGAGTTCGGTAATTCGGCTCGCCGGAAGAAATTTTTATGGGTCCCAATGCCGACTATATACGTCGTCGTCTCATCGTCGCGGTTGTCGTCAACTTGACGACCACGACTAAAACTAAGACGATTGGGCGACCAGCGCGACTCGACGTTTAACCTGTGGAATTTTTTTATAGTTCACCCTGTTGACCACCCCGTAAATATAAGTTTACGTCTCGCTATGCTCCCAGTTGGAGAGCGTGTTATACCGCGCGTAATTAAAATCTTGGAAGACATATCTCGTGGTTTTCTAGAGAGGTATTTTCGTTATTCTCTACACTCTGCTGCCTACGATCTCGCTCCTTGATGAGGTTATACCGAGATCTCATCGAGAGATTCGTATCAATGTTTCTCGGGTGGCGACTCGGGACAATTCTTTAAACGTGCATCATCAACGGATTCTCTAGTATATTCCCACTATTTTTTTTTTTTTTTACAATGAGACGCGCGGATTCTTGACTCTTTGGAATTCTTTCGCAGAGAATATATACCGCGCGCGGTAGGCCTTGATTCCCCGGTGACGTATCACCTTCGTTTGTGAATAAATCAGCCATTCTTTAGGGGCTCAAACGAATGGTATGTCCATCGTGAATTTGCGTCAGGAACATGGTGCAACACCGAACTTAAATTGCGTAGAAAAACGAGGGAACGAATAAAGAAAGTTTAAATAAAAAAAAAGAGCAGAGCGATAAGGAGAATACGAAGAAGAAAGCGAGCCACACAGAGGTGGAAATAAAAAGTTTTAAAAGAATCGAAGAAGGATGGACTACCGAAGAGTCTCGGAGGATGAAACTATGGAAGCAAAAACAGAAACCAGTCTCATTGGCTCTCAAGGCTGCCTGCCTGCTCGCCACCCGAGCGCATCACAGAGACTCTCGACTCTGTTTCGCTCGACTCGGATCCTCTGAGATTCGACCTGTTGCATGTTCACTGCGACCCGAAGAACTTGGAGAGAAGAGTCGATTCTCCAGCTTCTTTCTGGACACAATTGTGCCCGCGTTCAACTAACTTCTCTCGTTCCCCGGATCTTCTGTACTTCTTCTTCTTCCTCTTAACTCTGGTTCCCTCCTTCGTTTGTATGCTATTTAGCCTCTGGTTTATCGTATACACGCCATAGTACTATGGTACACGTGTATACTTTGCTGAATACCGTACGAGCAACGTTTTACATCCATCCCGTACGTGGAATATCCGCGGAGAGGTATGGAACTCGCTTGCCGGTTTGCCTTGTACCTATTCGCACAGGTCCGAAGCGCGAAGCGAGTCGTTTCACGCAAATTCACCAGGGTAACGCCTCTCTTCGACGCGGTGCTGTCCCTAATACTCGCGATTCTCTTCTCCGACAACCGTTCAGCCCGATGTAAAAGCGTGACGCTCGTCGTCAGCAGCAGCAACAGCAGCAACAGCAGCAGCAGCAGCAGCCATCCTGCAGGACCATGGGTCGATTCTCCCTGTATCCTTTTCTTTTCTTTTACTTCTCTTCGTTATACCTGCTGCTATACACTTCTTTGATCTCTCAGCTCAAAGACTCCACGTAATTACGACCGGGACGTTCGGAGATGTTTATTCGAATATTTCGTTGCCTTACGAACTTTCGGTTCATGAAAAAAAAAAAAAAAAAACACGACACTCCTTCTTTTCACACTTTAATCACATATAAGGTATTTTAATTGACGTATAATAACTATAATTCATATCTTCATTATTTTAATTTACGTACGATTTTCACATGATCTTTCATCATTGCTTGTAAATACGTTAAACATTTTTGATACGAATTAGAAGTAGAAAATTGCTATATAATTTTCCGATTAATGTATCTAAAACTTTTTTCTACAAAAAGATATTTATAAATATTTTTTTTAGTTTTTTTGTTGTTTTGGTAAATACATTTTCTTAGATATTCATTGAATCTCTCGAGGAGTTAATTATAAAATATATTTAATGAGACTACGTACAAAGTTTGATAATCGTATACGAAATCTCTCAGCGTCACTGAGCATTATACGGAATGTATTCTAATGCGCGGTTCAAGTAAAAAGATAGGGCGTGGGAGAGAGTGCACAGGGCAGAGAGGAGAGCGTGTATAATGTACACTAGCATGTACATACGTGGCGCTAATCAGATCTGCCGGTGGCTTATCTATCGCGCCCGAGTGACATGCGCGCAGTCGGATCTCGCGCGCGTTCAAGCAGCGCAATGATATCGCGATAAGAAGAAGCGAGAGATTCTCTCTTGCGCACAAAAGTTAACAAGTACGCAGAGTATACACTTACGGTATTGTAGTATTGTAAGCGGTAACTATGTACCGAGCAATGATAACCATGGGAGAAGAGGTTAATATGTAAGTACCTCGCGTGCGTCGGTACACGAAGCGGTCGAGAAGGCTCTTCCAATGAGATTCCTACAAGCCCGCAGGCTCTGGGTGAAAAAGTTGGCCTCGAGGAACTTTGCAATATTTTTTCAACGTACAATCAATGGTTTATTATGGCCTGGCGATATAATTTATTATTAGTTAAAATATGTTTTAAAAAGTGAATTGATATGAATAAAACGGGAACTGTCATTACTCGAGAAAAAAAAAATCATTGAGCATACGATTGATAACGAAATAGTACCATAAGTGATAATAATTGTAACATTTATTCAGACATTAGACTCGACAAAATAATAATACAATAATTTATCTTCATTCGTGATTAGGATTTGATTTTCTCGACTAGTTACCGTTGATGAGTATCAACCCTTCACCGATGTCTTCGAGGTAATAAAATAAATAGATGTGTAGTAAATTACGTGTAATGATCAAGAAGTGGATGGATTCCAGAGTCTCGACGCCTCTCGGACACTTTCCTGGAGCGGAATGCGAGCGAGAGTTTGCACCGCGCTGAATAAAGAAAGAATGAGAATGAAATAAAGAGGGAGAAACGGTGCGAGTGAGAAAAAGCGAGACTAAGATGAGAAAAAAACATACAACTCGTGTTGGCAGGTACACAGGGAACATGTACATCGGAGATGTTGCGTATACCACAACTGTGAGTTACAAATACAGAGAAGTAACCAGGCGAGCGAGTACGCGACGAAGTCAGGAGCTCTCGCCGGTCGTCGTCGTCGTCGTCGTCGTCGTCGTCGTCGTCGTCGTCGTCGACGCGGTCGCGTTGTAATCGCGGAATAATTGAATCCGCGCGCTCACCATCGGCTCACGCACGCATCGACTTGCGGTGGGCGATACTATAGTTGCGGTATCGCTGTACACTATAGTCGCTCCCTTTTATTTATAAGCGCCTCGAGCTACCGGCATAAATGCGTCGAGGACTGCATTCATAAGACTCGGCTGTTCAGATCGGCGACGACGACAACGGGGCTGCGGTGCCGTTGCTGCACTGACTGAGTAAACCGCTGCGCCGCCTCCAGCACAAACGCCATCAGAAACTCAAAGCTGCCCGTTGAACGCGACTGTACCTTTACGTCGGCGGTGTAATATGTACACAGCGTATGTACACGCGCAACCGAGTACCCGTGCCTCGGTTTCCACGTCTAAACCTCTACCTTTTAGATTATATATTTTATATACCAACCGCTATGCCACACCGGCGAAACAGAGTGCGACCCCGTTCTCTCGGTTTGCTCTCGGTGCGGCTACCATACCAAAGATTCACGGGGAACCCGCAGCATCGCTGGGACCAGAAGCCCCCTCGGGGTGCTGGCTCTGTGTACCTCGAACTCTCGGCGCGTAGCTACCTCGCTTACACGTCGAGGATTATCTCCGCGTTCCCTCTGCTCCCCAGCGTTTATGCTCTTATCGATCTGGATGCCGATGCCGATGCACCCTTCCTCGCGGAGCGGGAAGAATGCGTTTTGCTTCCGGAAGTTTGTGAATCCATTACGGTTCCTCTGAGAAGAAAATCCTTTGAACGAAGTACATATGTGGCTGTAATTTATAAGTTGATGTAACAAAAATGTTACTCTCAGCCATGTTAACTGACATTTCATCGGGAAACTTGCATTGACAATTAAAAATGATTAATAACTTCTGTAATGATGTTTTCTTGGTCGGAAGATTATAAGAAAAAAAAATATGCCAGCTGTTCAAGTACATTATAAGCTTTTTCAAACGATGGAAAATCATTGTGTAAATATTTTAGTATCGAGTGCTACGTATAACCGAATGATGTAACGAGAAGATTTTTAAAAAATCTCAACCCTGTTTAGGACTTTATCGATTTTTATCAACGTTTCGACTTTCTATTTTACGCGTACATGCGCGAGTTATCGTTGATTCACGACGGAGACTGCGCCCCGATGCTTATAGCATACATAGGTACGTAATACAGTGAAGGCATGCAGAGAAAAAGTGTGAGAGCACGAGCTGCTTCGTCGACGATCGCATTATTAAAAATCGTTTCACCGATTCTACGAAATCGCGTCGGTCTCGCGATCGCCCGAGCGCGCTTTATAATTTGTGGAACGTGTTTACGTTTTCGAGGATGCTGACCGCTGTTACACGCGATGAGGATAAAACGAATTTCGAGCGGTGCGGCATTCTCCCGCCCGAGAGATCGCAGAATAATTATGCGAGCGAGAGATCTCTGTGCTTCGCTCTACCGATGATTTTTATGCTACGAATCTTTGATGCTGTGCTGGATGGAATAAGATCGGGTTTGCGCGAATCAACGTATGCGCGTGTATATACATCGGAGCAGCCAAGCAAAATGACGCGAGACAAGCGACAGAATGCGAGCGAACGAGCGCTCGAGAGGAAAAAGACCAGAGTCAATAATAAATATTCAGTCGTTGTGTCTCGACTTCGAGTCCCGTGTGTGTGATATTCTTAGTGCTACGAACATCTGAATGGATCGTAAGAACCACGTAGCTCCTCGGGCGATGTCTTTTCTAGTCTTATAATAATATCGTATACAACGTAGCCGTCCTCCTTTTAGCGGTGCTTTGTGATCCATGACGAAATATTAATTGACACAAAAAAGGTAGTAGCCAAGAGTTAGCGGTTCACTGGAACGTTTTACTTCTGCCCTCCTCACACACAGATTATATTAAACTGTATTATCCTCTGGTAAGATTCCGTTAATGATAAATAATTTAAAAAAAAAAAAAACCGTTGCAAAGTAGAACCTTGCACGTTGCTTCCTCATTCTTTTCGTTTATCCTTTACAAATCCTCCTTCTTCTATGAGGAACTCAGTTAATCAATTTTGGTTTTCGTTGAATGATGTAAGCGATCGTATATGAGTATAAATCGTGTGGATTGCAAACGGCTACAAATCGGCCATTTCTGGTTAGCGAGGTAGTTTCCGGTGTAAGAAATCTCACTTATGCATTCACGTTTTGGTCTCTCACTGCGGACCCTCTTCGGAACTTTATTTTATCGTGGGAGCGTATTATAAAAAAAAAGAAAGGTTAGTGTGTGCTCGCAATAAATAAATATAAAAATAAAATCCACAGTTAGTACAAGATTCCTGTAGAACGAACCACAATAACGATATCGTCGATGAACAATCATTAGTCGTTAGCTATATATACGTTTATTTTTCCCAATGAAACGATAAAATATCTCTTGCTTAAATATAATTGATGTATTATACTTACCTGTTTATTAGAGCTTTGTTCCTTAATTAACAAATCAATTTTTATTATACAAAGTGTCATTAAATACTTTTTTGTTTTATCAGATCATGTGTGCTATTGAAAATTTAAAAAATCTCATTCTATTCTACACTTCGTTAAAATGTGTTTTTGTTAAAAGTATTCTTTTTTTTTCTCTTGTTTCACAGTTTTATAATGTTTTAAATATTGTGCATGTGTGATTTAACATTTAATGTGCATGTTAATAGTTTTCCTGAGCTCTCCTGTCAGGCAGTAAGTCTTTACGTTTGTGTAGCGCAAGAAGTGATTAGGTTAATTAGGCAATGTAATGAATTGAATGAAATCTTCATATCTGTACCAGAAATTTAATCCTTCCTGACACAATGACTTGTTTTTTTTTTAATTAAAAAATACCACTAACGAGTCTTAGAGTTTGATGTTCCCTTTTACGCTACGTTATTACGTTTTGGTGATAATGATATCTGATAACCGATTGTAAAGAGAATACATAAAAAATATATGTTTATCTATATCTTGCAGTATACTTTTTGTTTGAATACATCTTGTACTTATGAACAAAGGAACAAGGAAGTAACGTGCAAGATTCTACTTCGTAACTTCTGTATTTTCTAGAAACTTCGATCGAAAGTATTGGAAAATTGAAGAATTATCGAGTTAAAAAAATGTTAATCACATAAATTTTGACATTAAAAATATATTTTAATCCCTTGAGCGTCGATAAAGAAAATCTCAATCGATAACGTGCAGCTTTACGTCATTTTTTATCTCGATTGATAACCTGATTGTCAATCTACAAGCCTTTTTTTTTGGACAATTAAGAGTGATATCGAAATTACAAAAATACAATCAGCCATTACGTTCGAAACCCTTGAGATTTATTTTCGCCAAATGTAACACCAGACATCCTTGAACGTTATTAGACGTGGGTGTACAATTTTACTTTGTTATCTTTTAATTTTCAGAAGTTAACACGGTTATAACATTTTTTAAAATCAAAGTCTCGTCAAACATGAATCACTTCGTCAATCTTAACGAAATTTCGTATCAAATGCCACTGATAATGTCTTTATTTATGTATAACATTTTATTTCATCCACCCAAATTTTCTAACAGTTACATCGAAGAAATAAAATGTTCAAAAAATTCAATGTCCCATAAAATTCGAGTTTAAAAAAAAATATTCTACCCAAATGCAATTACAAATATTATTGAACCATACTCCATTCATGAAAAAAGATTCAATTTAAGCATTCTCGATAGATTCCATTCGTAGATCGCGCAGTATTTACTACAGTCATTCGTTTTTTATCGACAATCTTTATTGAACTATCGTACTATATTTTTAATTGTTTATTTAGAATTCACTCGACGATCCTTCTTCGGTATCAATGGCAAGTACAATTTTAATACAGTGCCCCTCTGCCTCAACGTTTCATCCGCGGAGACGTAAAGATCCGACGCGAGTATTCTCGCGCGCGCTAAACGTTTCGCGCGTTCCTTTTCCTCCGCAGACTCCGGTACGCCTTTATCGAGTTGCAGCAGTGAGAGGAACTCGAGCGTGCGGAAGATATTACACAAGAGCCACCCGGTGCAGATAGCGCGAGAGAGGGTTACGAGAGGGAAGCAGCAACGAACGCTAGTTGTGCCCGTGAGTGCAAGGAGCAGCCGTAAAAACAAAAGCCGTAAAATCGTGTGCTCTGTGAAAGGACGCAGGGAACGCGCGCGCGCGCTACGCATAATTTTAATAGTCAGCTGAGCTCGCACAAACAGCAGCAAAGAGGGCTTATGCCTCTCTTTGCCTTCCGTTTCGGCTATGCACTGTAGCCACGAGTAAATTCTGACTCGCCTTACGCCCTCGTTCTCATGGCGTTATCGCTAACCGCCAGAGGCTTCTTTCCGTCTCTTCCTTTTTTACGTACTTCGGCTTAACCTAAGTACCGGGTTTGCTAATTGAATCACTTATTTTAATTTGTTCAATGACTGCTTCGCGCTCTTTACCGCAAATTAATGTAACACGCGTTACGGAAAGAAAGTGAATAATTACCACGTCCATCGAGTTGCCGACTTTTATAGGTGAATATTTGAGCTTTTATGCTCAAAATTGATAGAGAAGAGCCTGTATAATCGAAGATCCTCTGTTGTATAATAAAGGAATGGCGAATCGCGTTCAAGACGTAAAATACGACTACCGATACCAGCTTTTCCGTAAGCTGCTATCAGTATTAGTTAGTTAGCCCGATCGCCAAAACCCGCACGAGGTGCTCTTTCGAATTTAAAGCTCGTATCGACCCAACTAATAAAAATTAAAAAATTCAAATTTGCATATCAGTGAAGTACCAAATACCTGAGGGGTAAGTTACGAATAATTTTTTTATTATCAATATTGATTGTAATGTTTTTTTTTTTTCAATTATTACAATACGATGCTCTTCGATTGCGATACGATTTCGCATCGAACGAAGAATCGAAGGAAAAGGATGTCGAAGGGATGCACCAGATCCAGTCAGATCCCGAGAACAGCGCTGTAAAGCGAAAACTGAGAAAAAAACTTAATGCAACTGAATATATATTTCTTTCAATCTGCGTTCAATAAGTTAATTTAGATGAGCTAACTCAGTATAGTTGGCTCGAGTTATATTCAGTTGGGTCAATTCAATTAATTTTATCTTCAACAAAATTCAGTTGGCTCCAATTAAATACTTTTTTTCTCACTGTATATGAGATTTTTCTTGTGATCGAACGATCCGCGTATGTCGATGCGTGTGGTGAAGGGTTTAAAGTATACCGTAGGCTGTATCATATACGCAACGAGCGCATTCTATCGATCGGTGAGCGATGACGGCAGAAAAACACGGAGGCACTTCCGCTCCTCCTCGATATTGTCGTCGATACCGATCGACTTGTGTTCTGTACGCGGCAAAATTAGCGATTGACTGACTACAACCTCTTTCTCTCTCTCTCTCTCTCTCTCTAACTCGCGGGCGTGCGCGACTTTCTCTCTCTGTTTCTCCTCGTCGTCGTCGAGTACATGTATGTATTTGCCGATATCTATTAGTGGAAACCAGCTAGTCCATTCATCTTTTCTGATGGTCAACATAGACTTATATTACCAACGTTACGTTCGAGAAAACTAATGAAAATACCTCATAGTAAAGTAAAATGGCTACAGCCTACATCATAGTTATATCTTGATTTTGGAGTTGATTTTACGCTATTTTACTACTCGAAGGACGCTGAAAATGTTACTTCGAGTTATAGCTCAAAAGTTGCTATTAAAAGTATTTGAATGAATAAAAAACATTAAAATGAAAGAATGTAAAATTAATTAATTAGATGGCCGAAGAGCTCCTTTCCATGGCTCGTCGCTCATGACACACACGATTGCACACTCTGTGAAAGGCACAAAATTACACACCCACACGTGTAAGATACGATGCTATACGACGACTACTGATATACGAAACGAAAATATAAATTGGGAAAACTGATAAAAGAGTTGCAACAACAGATAGTTGGCGTAGCGTTAACTGATCAGTTGGTTAAAAGTCTCGCATCGAACAACGTACATCGTTTGCCTTTGGGAAAAGTTCACTAGTAATAAAAATAGGTTAATTATAAAATAAATGTAATTGGAACCGACTCGTAGATCACTCTTAACTTTTAATTGTTTGTCGCAAATACTGACGACGTTAGTCCCGTCACCTCGAACCTCGTGGTAAGGACGGAATTGCGATTGGATGCAGAAATTAAATCGTTGACCTTTAATCGTTGCTATTTCACGTTAACCAATCAAAAATTGTTGAAAATACTTTTTCGACTCAGTTTCTGTATTATTTTTTTAAATAAAAATGATAGATTAATATTTATTTTTCATCACCATATTGTATTGAACGATTGATGCAACTTCAAAGCTTAAAAATTGCATAAAGATGATCTGTAGAAACAAACAGCGTTGCGTTCTGTGAGTTCCTTCGAAGGTGCATCGCAGGAACGCGAAGAACGACAATAACGAAGATATGACGACGTGACCAGAGTGCACATGGTACTCGCACTGGTTCTCTCTGCGAGTTGTTGGGCGCATATCCAGCGAAACACAAAAGAGCGCGCAACCAAGTGCAATTATATATCGCGGTCGTTATTGTAATTGCTGCTAAGGTTTTTCCCTCTTCTCGCTGAGGAATATGTCTTATGCCGGATCACGTACGGACGGGAGAATCTCTTTCGTCCTTACCTATACCTTATACCCACGGTGAGTGCGAGCGGTGGAGTCAGCTTCATATTCGTAAGACCACGCTCCTTCCCGTGCACCGAGAGTCACGTCGAAGAGCCTTCGGGACGAATCGCCTTGGCGAGAACTCTGTATATAGCCCGTAACTCTACCAACAACATACTCGTTCTATCTCTTGCGACATCCCGCCGACTGTTCGTTTCCTACCTACGGACACGATGCTGCATGTTCTCGCAAAAGTTTCGATTCCTTCCCTCCCCGGTCCTCGAGGTTGAAACGATTATAATCGGACTACAAAACTCGTAGTATCGAGCTGTAAATTGTCAGACGCGATGTGCGCGTTCGCGAGTCGTACGTAATACGAAAGATCGTAGGATCCGACGAGATGAAAAATCACAGCGAGATTTTGTCTTGTTCCCTTCTCGTCTCATCTTATCATCCGCGGCCTCTCATGGCTCGAGGAGAGAAAGAGAAAGAACGAGCGAAGGAACGTACGAATAACCAGCGCGGTCACTCGCGTTGTTATATTCTGGATGCTCGTCACGTGGCGGCGTTTTGCCTGAGTACCGGGCCCGCGTGTAAGGCCCGAGGGATTCTTCAATGGAGGTCCGCGAGCGCACGCTCTCGTCGCCGCGTCGCCGACGACGTCGTCGTGCGGTAAAACCGGCCAGCTTGCGCGGGGTCGTGCGCCCGTAAGATTGTCCACTTGCGCTGTGCAGTCTCGTGCGACTCGTCGTGCTCACAGGCCCTTCGAACTGCGTGGAGGGCTCGAGAGCGAATGTCATTTTCGACGTTCCGTTCCTGTCCAGCATCGCCTCGCCGTGTGCGCTTTTTTTCTTTTCTTCCTTGTTGTCTTCTTGCAAACCAAGCACATCGAGCTTTACTCTCGCTATGGGTGATCCAGGAACTGTGGCTATACGTAAAGAGCCGCTTTCAAAAGTTACTACTCGGAAATTAACTGCTCGACTGACGGGAATGAGATATGGTAGAGTCACGGGAGGTGGGGCGAGGATTGTGAAGGGGATCGGGTCGGGTTTGCAAGAAATTCTTGCAACTTAATGAGATTCTTTGATTGGTACGCACTTATCGATGCTGTCAGTAGCTGCCGATACACTTACCTCCCCGTTTTATCGTTTATGTATCGATTGGCAAACAACTCGCGTAGAACTACATACAGTTTACCAAGCTCTCTCTCTCTCTCTCTCTCTCTCTCTCTCTCTCTCTCTCTCTCTCTCTCTCTCTCTCTCTTCAATTAAAAAAAAATGTATTTTTTAAAAGTAAATTTCTTTTTATACAAACTAAAGTATCATAGAAATGTCCTGTCGCAAGAATTAAAGACCACTCTAGTCACCTCGCTAATCGTTCGACTGCTCGATTACTGTTGCTCGGTATAGAATGATGTAACGAGTGAACAAAACATAAAGTTAAAGAGAATCTTAAACGGCGGCATCAGATTCTTTTTTAATCTGTGGCGAGATGAGCACGTGACACCTTGTCGCCGGTTGCTCCCCTGGTTAACAGTCACCTTTAGGCGTCTACATATTATGGGGATTTCAGTCTTTAATGTCTTTCATGGTAATGCTCCATCTTATCGTTCTGAGATTTTCATTCATACCGAATCATCCCAATGCCCTACGCGTCAACAAGCTCTTGGAATTTTCCAGATTCCTTGTCATCGCACAGCTACGTACCAAAACTCCTAAGCGTTGAGGGCTGCCAATTTCCGGCACTCGCTTCTTACTGAAGTCACCACTTATCCCTCCCTGCCGACATTGAAAAATAAACTATACGAATACCTTTTTGCGCTCGAAGATAATTCTCTATAGAGGTCGTTCATCAACTATCCTTCAATCATCAATTAACTTCATCGATTAATTTATTTATCCAAAACTGTGCTTAAATCTTGTAATGATACAAATGTTTTCTTCTCTTTTTTATATAGCTATAATTATTTGATTACAGTTATTATCGATTATACAATTAATACTTAGAAATAAATTGCGGTTAGGGTACATGTAATCAAAATTAAATCTTCTTATGAAATTCTTCTTATTTAATTTTATTATTTAATTTAAATGTAAATTTAAAGTAAATCCAAAACTTATTGTAAATTGCCTCAAGGTATTATCAAGCCATAATAATAAATAATCGATCAATCAATCAATCAATCTCTTTCTCTCTTTCTCTCTTGAGAGGCCTTTCGTTTGCACTGAAATATTTATACAACAGCCATAGTTTCCGAAGGTCCGGAAGATATCTTCGGTAATTATGTATTTGTCGCATTCTTCTTGACATCACGTTAAAAAATTTTGTCAAACCTCTACTCAGCATTTTTTTAGAGCTTACAGAACTTGGCTTTACGAGTTTTCACCAAGAAGTTACCCTAATATTCCAACCCTTCATTTCCCAGTCTCAGAAGGATAAGGAACTCCATGATTGTCTGGTGAACACAGAAAAGTGCGAATGTATGTTAAAGAAAGATTACATTAAAAGTTAGGACTTGGGAATCTATCCAAGATTCTTTATATAGAACTATTGCCATAAAATATTTCGATCCATACGGACTCATTGGTTGTATCCAATTACATGGAACTGATTCATCGTTGCGGAACAATGTACGAACACTCTGTCGGATTGACTTTTAGATAGTAATATACGCTTCCTAATAATATGAGTCTCCCTAGCTGTTGAGCTTAGATATAAATTGACAATGCGGAATGGATAATTTTTACGAGTCGAGAATCATCGTGGCGAATTTTATAGGAAGTTACTCACCGTCTTCCGAATGGCTATGTCAGTCTCACGGTTTGGAAGGCGTCTGGGTGCTGCCGTTGGAATCTTCCTCCCTGTCCTATTCACCGAGCGCTAAACGGATTTCGATAAGTCCTTCGTAGAATGAGAGGGTAAGCGAAAAGAAGGTTTACGGTGGTTGTCGTCGTTGTCTCAAAGAGCAGAGCGATCGCCTAGTTCAAATGAGACGGACGAAGGTAGACAGGACAGATGAAAAGATGCAGTGGAAAAGGCAGAGAAGAAAGATCGAAGAAAAGGCCCCCTACAAACGAGATCCCAGCGAACGACAGGTAGGAGACACCTGTTGACTCGGGACACACCGAAAATGGTTTCTCGAGAGTCGTTCGTAAGCGTCGTAACGCGCGAGAGTCACAGCCGCTGAAAGTAGTCGTTGATGCTGTTGGACTCTGGCACGGCTCGTCCACTCTTCTCCTCGTTAAAAACCGCCCGTGTGCGAGCTCACTCCCAATATATCAGAGAGCCGGGATCTCTTCGGGTGACATCTTGATGGTAGACCGAAGCACGGCTGCGGACCTCGAGCTGTCTTTTGCCCGTGCGAGAGGCCGAAAACGGTCGTGCCACTATATACTCCGCTAGAAAGAGAGTAAGAAGAAAAAGACGAGCCGGAGGGCCCGGCGAAACCGGGATTTTTACTAATGGGATTTTAACTAACGATCGGAAGCGCGCGCGAGCTCGAGAGCCTTTGCCCCCCGGTATACGATTTGGTTCTCGAGATATGGCATCGCGGTATAGTAGTATACTACGCGAAGAGACAGTGAAAAAAAGGGATTGAGATAAGAAACAAACGGAAAAGAGTAGACTCGCTGTGTGTCGTTACGCGTAAGATTCACATACGAATGAAATAAAGAAGAAACGAGAAAGAGGGAGAATTAAGATTCGCAGGAATCGTGGAGAAGGAACGCGTCAGACTCTGATTTCGAAGTTCTCGAAGAAGGTATTCGAAGCTTCGGGTTTCTCGTCGTTGAGGATCATATCGGCTTCTGCCGGATTCTTGTTCCTTTTTCACATATACGCCGGTGCGACTGCGCTAAGAATCGCGGCTCGAAAGTAGGCAGTCTCCGGTTCGAAGATTCGCGAGAATAAGAGAAGTTAAAGAAGCGGGAGAGGTGCGAAAGGTGCGAAGTTTTCTCGAGGCTCAAATTTGCCTGTTGATTAGATAAGAGCTCTTTCCTTTTCACTCGCTCACCGGTTGAGTTCTTCTCTTACGAACCTCGCCCAGGATTATTCAGTATAATTGCAGCCACTCCTGTACTCTCGCGAACCTCTCTCTCTCTCTCTCTCTCTCTCTCTCTCCTACCCATCCCCCTTGTCTCTCGGGTTCCTGGTTCCTCGCTCGTTCAACTCTTATCGCACCTTCTTCCTCCTTCTTTTCCTTCTCCCCTTCCTTCGTTTTTTTTTTATATTTTTCTTAACATTAATTAACTCGGCCGCGGTTCTTATCGCAAGCAGGCTTTACTGACCCAGCGTTAAACCAACGAAGCCGCTCGTACACTCAGCCCGAGAGAATGATGGAACGAGTATCCCACACGTATGTATCACGTGTGTGAACAGCGCATGTGTTTTGCAACGCGTGAATGCATGAACGTTTGGCCAGAAGTCAGCAAGGATCATCGGACTCTAACGACTTTTGGAAAAGACCTATATAGCTACTATCTACTTGAGACGACACGCGCGATTACTCTTCCTCGTGGATGGTGTCTTTGCCGAGAGGTTGGAACAACGAGCCGAACGAGAGACGAACGAATAGTTCGGCGGCAACGAGTGTGCTCACCAATGCGGAAAATCCGTTGTAAGATCAAGATCCACACGTTGCTTCGTCGTTACTCCTGCTGGTGGTGCATTCTCGCACAGTGATCTCTCATGCTCGGCTTGCATGGCTACTAGCTGGCGAGGATAATGCGCGATCGAGCGTGACGCGATGACTTTTACGTTGTTTCGTCTTATCGGGCGAGACCATCTGCCTACAAGTATCTCTCATTCTTTTCGTACTACACAACACGGCACTGCGTTCTGCCTTTTGCTTCCATTCCATACCTGTGGCCGTTATCGAACGAGCTCTGCAATTGACAGCAGCGAGAGTACCGAGATACAAATACATAATCGTAAGAAAAGAAAAGATTCCGATAAGGAAAGGCCGGGCAAAGTTGAATATCTAATAAATAAAAGTAAATTAATAAATTAATCTTAATTATTATCTTGTTTCTTCGTAATACGCCTCGCATCGAATTGAAAATTATCGTGGAAAATAGATCTTTCGTGTTCTCTCGATTCCAATATTTTTATACAATAAAATTAAAAATCGTTCAAGTAAAATTATAAAATAACATTTTTCTATTCTAAAGTACTTCGCCTTAGGACTCGATTCCCTCGAGTCTACCGAGGAATAAAGAATCGATCATAAACGCAATTGCATTTTTTAAATTTATTATTCCGTATTGCCCTATACTTTCCCTATAACTAACGCGAAAGTTCGAAAGGGCAAGAGAAATAGAGAATGGAAAGAAAGCAAAGTGATCCGAAGATCGAGGAGATTCGCTGCGGGGACGCGGAATGAGGCAGAGACGAAGCATTGAGCAGCGGTGAGGAAATGAGAAAGAAGAGGAGAGTGAGGAAGGGACCGGTAGCGAGGTCTCGGGGTTGGGGAAGACAGCAGCAGCAGGAGCATCAGCACAGGTGGAATCTGGTATCGGACTCTCGGGTGCTTCGTCGAGAGAAAGAAAGAAGAAGAAGAAAAATAAGAAAGACGAAAAGGCGGAGGTGCACCTAAACACCCTTGCGTGTACGGTCGCGCATACGTACGTTGCTATACGTCTTTTGCCCGACTCGCGTTGCATCTATATCTCCCTTTTCCTCGGTCTGCCTCTTTCTCTTTCTCACGAAAATCCTATTCCCCTGATTTCGTTCACCGTCGCGTCGAGAAAGGGCAATAAAGCAAGAGTGTATTGGCCGATCCGTGGATACGGTGGCCGACGCTCGGTCTCGGTGCCCCCGACGAGCACCCCGCGCATATAATAACGTGTGCGCAATTTCTTTCTCTCTCAGTACGAGAATATCGGCGAGTGTTAGGTACGAATAACACGCAGGAGGGTAAAAGAGCCAACGGACAGGCCAAGTGAGCGAGCTGAACTAACGCAACTCGGAAATCTACTATAATACGCGTAATCTACTGCACACCTCGTCTACAGTGCGTGTGTCTACAGAAGTACTCGGAGGCTACTTACTATACTGTATCTATACATCCAATCCGGGTACACAACGAAGTCCAGATTTACGTTCCTACGTGGATACGTGCGAGAGTTTAAGTGTTTGCGCATGTGTGGATGTTGGTACCCGGGCACTGTATGCCCGCGGGTAATAAGAGAAAATAAATAAAACCCTAAGGTACAAACCGGAGGGGGCATAGGGCGGCGGCGTCGTTGGTCGGTAGGGGAAGCACGGGAGGAGGTGAACCTGTTCCCGAGGGAGTTCCTTGACCCTCGGGGCCCGCGGACGGCTCTCTTGTATATGTGCGCGCTCGGGCTTGCGGCTTTTGCGCCTCGAATAAAAGAGAGACGAGAAGAGAAGCCAGTGGCGGCGACGGCGGCAGGATCAACAGCAACATCAGCAGCAGCAGCAGCAGCAGCAGCAGCAGCAGCAGCAGCAGCAGCAGCAGCAGCAGCAGCAGCAGCAGCAGCAGCAGCAGCAGCAGCAGCAGCAGCGGCAACAGCAGCAGCAGCAGCAGCAGCAGCAGCAGCAGCAGCCAGTCAGCCAGCGAGAGGAGAGTGCGCGCCTGCGAGAGCGCCCGCGGAAAGTAGCCACCATCATGTTGCCCGCCGGCAGTGGCAGCACGAGAGACCGGGCCCCGAGAGTACGAGCACATGAGCACAGAGGACCCGAAGGGGCCTCGTCTCCTCGCGAGATAGAGCGAGCGAGAAAATGCGCCTGAGAAGAAAGGGAGAGAAGGGTAGCAGGAGCTCGGTTTTACGTTGAGAGACAGATGCTAAGAGTGATGCGAATAAGCAGGAAAAAGAATTGAGTGAGTAAGAAGGAGCCACAGGATTACTCGGAGCATTGAGAGCATTTTACTCGTGAGAGGAAAAGAGTAGCGATGTGGCGAACGAGAGTGAGCGCAGAGCGCAACGGAGATGCCAGATGCAGAAGCTTCGAATGGTGTAAGTACGTACGATGTACCTCATGCGATCGGACCACTGCGGCATCGTATTACCACTACTACTACCAGTACTACCACCACTACTGGTACTACGACTATTACTACCACCACTACCGGTACTACTACGACTACTACTGCTACTACAGCTACCACTGACAAGACTACTACTACCAATATCACTAAAAATGCACTACAACTCTGCACAGAAATTTACGAGTACATAGGTGAAATATATACAAAACATTATATCAATTATCAAACATTTTGGCGCACGAGATATATGTTATATATTTTTTCCATACAAAAGTAATATTATTAAAAAATATATAACCTGTATGGAAATTATATGTAACAGTTATTACATGTGCAAATAGTTAATATATCACACATATATTACACGTGATGAAATAGTTAATATATTGCACATATATTTTTAGTATATATTTCACTTATATAAATTTCCGCGCGAGACTACTACTATTACCAATACTACTACTGTCTTTCCATCAATCCGTTCTCTAAGCACACTCTCTACATGCACCTAGTGCAACATATAACCAATGGTGTACACCGATGCTATAGATCAAAACAGTATGCACGGTATCCTTTATAATATCCGTAACAGACCAGAGTCATACACTGTACCTTCCTCACAGCTCTGGTAACTCTTGCATCGAATCTCTCGTATTATATTACACGGCTCCCAGGATCAGCTAAACAGGGTCGCTCAGATTTACCAGGCAATTAAAAAGGATTCAACTATATTAATTTCGCGTCTCTGTGTATCGACCAATCGTATGACACAAAAATGTTATAAGTCAATGAAATGACTAGTGTCGTTGTAAAAAAAATGAAACGCAAATGAAGAATAATAATAATTTCTCAAATAACAAATATTGCTATATCGTTTAAAACGGATAATCGTCGAGATAATTGCAAACTGTTTTTCGTCGAGCGAATATCTTTGACTCTGTACAAGAGACAGAAACGGTACTGCACGACCCTAACATATATGATTTCATATTGAAACGATCAAAGCCCTGAAGCTTTTCGCGAAGATTCAATGACTTTGTAAAAAGGTGCAAGCAATACACCATAACAGTGTAAGAAATGAGGGATAACGAAGCTAGTATCGTGCCTTCGTACGGCAGTATCAACATCGAACGAAGCACTTCACCGTGTGTCTTACGATAGTAGCCCCTGCGGGTTATGTCTCTCGCTCGAAGATTCTCGTCCGGTACCGGATAATTACACAGGACACGCGACAGGACCTCTATCCATTATTCATCATCGTCTTTCGGTGCGTTGGATCGCCGCCGTCTGCTCAGCCTCTCAACCACCTCTTCTTCTTCTCGCGCGCGCGCGCCGAAAAATTATTCACCGTCTCCGCGGAATACCGATACGTAATTTTCTTCGCGCTCTAGTACCGGAGGAGCGATACTGCATAACGTACCTACGTGTTCGTGCAAACGATATCTATACTGATGGTGGTATATTTATTCGTACGTAGGTATACGTGAGAGTATGGCCCGTGAACCTCGAATAAACTCGCTCGACGAGAGAGAGAGAGAGAGAGAGAGAGAGCGAGGGATATATAGAAAGAAAGAGAGAAAGAGACCCTTTACCACGAGAGAGGGTTATCAACCCGTGGCAGCCAGTCGAGCCCGCCAGCGAGCGAACCTTCTGGCAGAAGAGAAAAGAGGCAGAGCGGTGCCGGCGAACGGGCTGTGGCGCTCGCTCGCCCATCGACCGAACGCGTTTCGAGCGACTCTCGAATAAGTAATAGCATGCCTGTGTGCCAGGAGAGCCAAAATCACGAAGCCACCCTCCAAGCCAATAACCGATAGACACTAAACCTACAGCCTCACAAAACCAATGAATGACCAGTTTAAGCTCGTTTTTTTTTTCTCCAAGAAGCTAACGTATCTCTTACAATTTAATACGATTCATTGTATTTCATTGTTCGATCGGAGTTATTGTCATTGAAACGTCTCTTCGTTTAATAATAATTTCGCGAGACCGATGTAGCAACTTGTAACAGTTTGTTTTATATTCATTCTTTTTGTAATGCAAAGTAAAGTGAAATTATTGCGAAATTAATGCAATGGCTCGAAAATCGTGGCGAAGATAGAACATCATAAGTATACCATACTCTAGAAATATAGTCGTGGGATTCGCGCGAGAGATCCTAAGAGGTGAGAGCAAACTGTAGGTGGTACGTTATGTATGTGTGTACCGGTGTGTACTATTCCAGTATTAGGGACCGCGAAGTGCCTCTAGTTGTAGTAGATATGTATATAGTGGTACAGCGAAGCGAAGCACTCGTGATGAAACCGATTGTGAGATACGCGAGAGAGTCAGAGCCGCGCAGCAGCGAAGCTAGGAGATCCGAGACGCGGTTTACGGGGAGCGTGCAGCATCCACACAGCGAGCGCACGGTTGAGCGCCAAACACAAGTGTAGTATAACGTGTAATGCGCCGTATAGTAGAAAGGTTCGCGAGGCGACGCCGACGGATAGGTTGCTGAGAAAGAGAGGAAAGAATCTTGCGAATGTGTATATTTGTACACACTGAGGAATACATGGTATACACATGCACGCATGGTGCAAGGCGCATGGTGCAAGGCGCATGGTGCAGTGAGCTATATGTCTGAGTTGCGTATGTGCCGCTAGGAAGAATAGGCCAGGATCATTGCGGATCGCTTACATACATGTACAGTTACACATACTTTGTAGTATCCGAACAATATATTCGTGTCGCGCGTAGATTCAATATTTGATATTAGATTAATGTGATAAAAAAAGCTCGCTGCAAAGTATCGATTGTGTATAAAAATTCATTGATAAAATCTTTTTAAAAAATCTGGGTATGGATATGAAAAAATACATGAAAGTCATTGATGAAAATACTGACTGATATAACTTTAATAAAAATTCAATAATCATCCGGTTTTACACTTAGCGAGTAATCCGGGACGGATTTTATGTAGAATTTTTGTTAATCTCAAAGCTTGATTTCTTTGAAGATGAAAAAAAAAAAATGTCAACTTAGTATCAATGCGATATTCTTTGTAGCAAAGATGGCCCGGTTTATCTGATGTATTTTACCTTTGTGCCAAAGACTCTCTATCGCGTATAAGTACTTTGCTGATACATGTACGGACTATTTAAAATAAAGGTGAACGTTTTACTACAGTCACTGCTAGAGAATCCCGTACTAAATGTTCGGATGTTACTGTACAACGAATATCAGCTTCACCATAAACTCGTTGTATAGGTGTACACGTTTGATGCAGCGAGGATCAACTCCGGACCTGCCGGTGTGTATACGACAGAGAACCGAGAATCGTGCTGTACGCGACGCGCGGGTTCTCCTCAGGGGGAAGCAAAGCGTCGGGGAGAGCGAGCTCGAGCGGGGGCGACGGCCGGGGGCCATGGGGTCTTCTCTCTTTCCCCCTATCTTCTTCTCGCTCGTTCTTTCTCTCCCTATAGTCCGAGGTGATTCTGCTTGCTTGCTCGCTTGCTTGCCTGCCTGCCCGCTTGCCTGCCTGCTTGCCTGGTTTGCCTGCTTGCCTGCCTGCTCGGTTGCTTGCTTGCTTGCTCGGTTGCTTGCCTGGCTAGCTGGCTGGTCATAGCTCGTTCGAACGGTGGGGGCTAGTCGAATGGGGCAGCAAGAGGGGGGAGGCCCGCAGGCCGGCCTGCGGCTTCGACTCAGTATCCCCGGAGCAACCGAGCCACGTGTACCCCGCGGAGGTGCTGTGTCTTATCAAGCTCAACGTGCCCTGTATACAACACTCATTATTAATACGAAAAAATACATTGATACGAAATTAATTTCCGCTCCTATGAAAAAGAAATGTGAAATTGAGTGAGTGAAAATTCATGATTTTTAAACGTGGACCATTTAGCTGAGAAAAGCAAATCCCAAAGTGTTTGCATTGAATTCATAGTTGAAACGCAATGAGTTCTTCGATTATTCGGTGTTTACAAGTTGAATGAGGATTTACGTTCCAATTTCTATATTTTTGGAACTGAGATTAACGGGAGTGTGTGATAAAACGTAAAAAGTGGAAGAGAAAAAGAAGAATAAAGTAAAGAAGCGGAGGAACGGATCTTCGGTCTTGTCGGGAGGGATACCGGGATCATTGGATTCTTACTGTGGCCCTCTCTGTCTCTTTCTCTTTCTCTCTTTCTCTCTCTCTCTCTCTCTCTCTCTCTCTCTCTCTCTCTCTCTCTCTCTCTCTCTCTCTCTCTCTCTCTCTCGCTATATCCTTGTTCTCCGTTCGCCACAGTCCCCGCGGCAAGGACGCCCAGCCAGTCGAAGGAAGAAGGAAGTTCGCGAGCGAAGACGAGCGCGAGGATCCCGGTTTGGAGCGTGGAACGAGAGACTGTTCCCTCCGGCGTCTTCCAGGTGCGCTTCCTCGCACTTATTCCTGCCCCTTTCATCATTTGGATTACATCTTTCGCGCAATTTCTTCATCCTCTTTGCATATTTCGTCGCAGGCAGTGATTTACGTTGAAGGAGACTCGACAGAGTCGATACAACTTCGTTTCCAATTTATTCTTCTTTTATTTTATTTCAAGACTCGAGGATTTATAGTGACGAGTGAAAAGTGATATTGAAAAAGTAATAAAATACCGCTGAATAAAAGCGAATACCGAGCGTGGGATAGCAAATGTCCGAAGAGAGGCGAAGTAACATCGCCCCGGTGCGCTGAAGTGACTGTGGCAGTGCCGGGTCGTCCAGTGATCACTGCGTGTGTCAGGCGGCGCATGTCGCTGCGCTTCTGTGCTCCGTGAGAACGAGCTGTACCGGCGATTTAACTAGGCGCGCGCGTATAGGCAACGCACACATGCTCTCGGATTCTTATGTGTTACTGCCGCGGCGGAAACTCGGCCGCGCCTCGACCGGGCCGAGCGCGCAACCCCCCGGTCCTCGTTCTTGCCGAAAGTGATCGCGTCAGAGTGTCGTCGGGCTATTATCGGGCTTGACCGTGACTACTTGGGATACGCGATAAGCGCGACGCGTGTGAACCCACCGTTAAACTCCGTGGTACGCGAGAGTATAACGAGGCGCATGCCATTCCTGTACTCCCAAAGTGGATAAAGGTAAAAAAGAGGAGTAAGAAGAGATCGGAATTTCCCAATTATTCAAAGTCACCACGTGCGAGCATCTCGCCGAGAGTGGACCCGGAACGGAGTATCGATCAAGAGCGGTACTCGTGTCAACCACGCGTCCGAGTGTGCTTCGAATAAAATCGTGCGAGTATTTAATTCGCAAACGAGTATACGGTGTACCTCGAGAGCGGAAGAAGAGTGGATGGGCGCAAGCACGTCCTTAAACGTCCATCAATTACACGCCTAAGGAACGACCGGTCCCGGGTGGTACAGTCGCTCTTCTCGATCCTCTTCCTCTTCTTCAGCGCGGTATTACTCACCGGCGCTGTCTTTCAACGAGGCAGCCAACGAGGAGAGAAAGAAAGAGAGAGAGAGAGAGAGAGAGAGAGAGAGAGAGGAAAGTGACGAATAAAAAGCATCGGCAAGTGCAAGCGCGACGCCAACCGCTACGGAGGACGATCTGCCTAATTAAACGCGTTCCGGACAAACGTCGCCGCGAAAGACGAGAAGAAACTGTTGAAGGGTGACGAGAGTACGACGAGAGAGCTAAGAAGATCGAAGAAGAATAAGAAGAAAGTAAGAAAGCCAGAGGTATCGACCAATTATCCGATTAAAGGTGCATTCGTAAGAGTGCGCTGGCAATATCATAAGTATAGTCGACTGCGTTGTACCGTGGCGTTGTTTTCGCGCGAGCCTTCTTGCGCTATTCGACGTGTAACGGGAACGGCATATAATCGTCACCTGTCGCTTACGTTACAAACGCCACCGTGCTCTCTCACCGCTGCAGCTCGCGGTGCTCACTGTATTACGGTGCACGCGCTCAAGACAAAACGAGGCTTCCGTGTTGAGCGTTGCAACCTCGCGCCTCGGTGCAAAACTCAACCGAGCGACCAAGTGCGAAATTTCACCTGTGCAACGCACCGGGACGTGTGCGTACAGAGGCGAAGAAGCGAATATTAAAAGAAGGAAGGAAGTAAGCGTCGTGGCGCTCGCTTACCGTGAGAATTGTGGTGAAAACGTATGTAGAGCAAACGTATACGTATCGCCGAATTAAATAGCGCCAGAGAGAAGTGCGGAGAGTGCATAATAATATATTGAGTGTGTGCACCCGACATTGGGATCGAATTATCTACTATTTTTATCGTTAAATAGTAAATAACTAGTGTGAAGTGAATTATAAAACGCAATACGTGCGTATCGGTGTGTCGTAGGTAGGGAAAAAGAGGAGGAGGAGGAGATAAAAGAAAAAGAAAAAGTATTGAGAGGATATTAGTTGTTGGATTCATAAGGTGTGGAATAATAAAGGTATTGGCTAAGACAGCAGACCGTGAGAGGAGAAACGACGATTGGTGATGCGGTAGTCGAGGGATTCCCGAGGGAAGCCATGAGGGCGGCCGCCGCCTACGTCCTGTTCTTTGCTCACCTCATACAGGTAAGCCCAACAATGGTATAACTCTGTTGTTGTTGTTATTGTTATTATTATTATTATTATCATCATCATCATCGTTATTATCATATCTTATATCCTTCGGTCGGTATAACCGGACAATCGTGAGCTTCGGAGCGTATGTATTTCTTCTTCGACACCTCCGATTACTTCCGGTATTGCGAACACCCTTCGAAGCACGGACAAGCCTCGATAATTGCAAACCCTAATGGACTAACCGCAAAAAATTGCAATGATGCGATCATGAGTCATCGTGAAACGTATGATCTATGCACGCCACTCGTGGAAAGAGCAGCGAGAATGTCTTCCTCGCGTCACGTATATAATATGCACGCTCGACACTCCGTAACGTGAACTTTTCCTTACTCTCACTCGATGCACTTTGTGCAATGGAATAAATTATCTTTGGATATTTTTATTCTTGATAATAAGCTCGAAATAACTGCAGCACGGATTTGCAAATGGAGATCGTTGAGCGAAGGAGAAAGGCAGTGGAAGGGACGAGTGAGAAGAAGAAATACAAATGATGCACCAGAGATATCTATCGATAGTTCTGTACGTGTTAAGCGTATGTACACGTACGTTACTTTAGTGCTATATACGTTTCTTCTCCCTCGTTATATCCCTGCGGAAAACTTTCACTCGCTCGTGACGGACAACCGTACGAGGACTCCAAGGAGAACTCGGCAACGAGCACGACCATCGAGCAACCATCGAAGGAGATAAAAGTGAGCCGCAAGCGAGGTGTACCGCGACGAGTGAGTTGCGGTGCTCCATCGGGATGCATTTGCCATAGAGAATAAAGTTAACGAGCTGTCGTCGCAGCATCCACGAATCTACGTGAGTTCTCTCGTGTCTCGAAGGAAAGTACTCACTGGCGACGTAGTTAATCGAAAGAAAAAAAGCGCAAGGAAATAATATCATTTGATTTCGAGAACTGCAGCTATTGCAGTTATTAATGACACGTTACAGGTGCTTTCCACTGATAAAATTAACTGAAATCGTGCACTTTATAATGTTTGCTATATTTCATCCAACCGCGTGCTTCTCCTTTTTTTTTCGTTTAGCTGATCGTTACGTCGCGATCGTACCTAAGTATACGTATAACGGTAGTTTGGGAAGGCAAAAACATTGCGTTTTGTCAATGGTGTATAAAAAATTATTGTTCAACATATGTGCGTGATCGATATAAACCAGCTTCAAAGAAAGAGTCTGCAGAAGCGGAGCAAATAGCACACGGAGTCGGGACGCATTCGTACACGGTTAATGCGAAAGTATGCGTAATGTTACACCGTGTATTTCACTGTATATTGCAGTATGTGTATAGTGCACTTGTACATGCTGGACGATTCCATTCGTACGTAATTAAGCTGCTCTTTCAATTACTGCGGGGCCGGAATGGTCGTATATACGTACGAGCTTGCGTGCAGCCGCGCTCTCGGCGAACTGTGTATTTCTCGTTAAATTTAGTAAACGCCACGGGAAGTGTAGAATTGGTACTATGCAGATGTACATTTATATTTACCAGAGGAATAAAAATAATAGGTAGGAGGAAGAAATATTGCCCGAGAGAGCTCTCTTTTGTATGAGCATTCGCGTATAAATACATTAATGACTTTTACTATGCTTTTACTCGGAAGTGTCACTGAATCCCTGAGACTTTTATTACTACTTTCACTGTGGGTCAGTCCTCTTTATTTTTGAGCTCTGTACGCAACGCTAAAGTTAGTTTTTTCGTTCAGACGGTAGGGTAAAAAAAGTTGATTGATAATGATAAATGGAATTGAAAGTCAATGATGAAATTGAATAAACATTTTTTCCTACCCCCGGTAGTTTTGATCTTTGAAAGCGTGTTATTATTGCCTCAGAAAATTGCAGGAATGCGATCCAAGTGATTAGCACGAATATTTATCTTGAGAGGCGCGGGGGATATTTTGCCGCGTCCGAGATCTGGATCGATGTACGAAGTTAGCTTATAATCGTACGATCATCCTGGATCGCGAATCACGCTGCTTCCCTTGATTTCGCCGACTCGATCATTTCAATTCTACCTCTTAGGCGGTACCTTGCGCATCACGCATACACGCGTGCGCTCTCATCTTTCGTACCTGATCCTCGCTCACTCGCTGACTCGTCTCCTTCGTTTTGGCAATTTTATCGGCAGGCCCGAGTCAACGCGATGCAGACGGCCGGCAGGGGGTGGGAATGAAACACCCAGCACATCTCATCCTCATCCTCATCGAGGCTGCTGAGACTTTGCGGCAACCCATAGCACCAGAAGCAATAATTCATCGTCCACAGCGCGGCGGCTTAATTACCCGGAGCGGACGTGCTCGCGGCTCTCTCGGCTCAGCATCGGACGATGAATCGTCGAGCGCGGGTTTTCACGCGCGCAACGGTCTCTCTCTCTCTCTCTCTCTCTCTCTCTCTCTCTCTCTCTCTCTCTCTCTCTCTCTCTCTCTCTCTCTTAGTCCATGTCCCTCTCTTTTTATCACTCTGTCGCTCTTTCCTCCTCCCCCACTCTCGCTCTCTCACTCGGTTGCGAGAAACCTTAGAGATCTTTCGCTCATCTCAGCCTGGTTAATTCGGCGATTGGTCACGACGAACTCGCGAGGTATAACCACTTGCTCGCGCACGCATTCGAAACGAGTCAAGGCGACCATAAACTTGGATTCTCGCTGACGCCCCTGCGAAACTTTACTGTCCGCTTCGTGCTTATTCCCGAGTTCTCTCGCTCGAACCTTCTCTTCTCATCCCAGTCCGAGAGATGAGGTGTGCGCATATACGTCTACTGTATTATTCGACAAAGACGAAGACGAGGACGAGAGTGCTTTCTCGCGTTGATTATAACGATCATACGCTTATGGTGTTGGTTCGTCGGATATAAAATAACGTTAATAAAGACGCTATCTTCATTTTCTTCTTCTTATTCTTCTTCATCTTCTTCACTGATCTCTTATGATCCTTGTGTACTCGTAATAATTCACACAGACTTTATTTCAAATATATCGCAATAGTAGCGAGATAACTATACACCGTTGGACACCGGGGAGTATGTGAAATTACATTTATATAGCGTGTCCCACCGTGCAGCAAGTATCATAATACTTCAGCTCTGCTTCTCGCGTTCAAGACGTCAGAGCGGTATCTATCGCTGCAACTATTTTCCAGGAATATCGGCGCAGCCCCATGGGAATAATCACCGCTATATGTATATCCATTTTTTCTATTCCCTCAGGCAGAGAGCCGAGGTACTTTCAAGCGGCTTGCGATTTAATATAGTACCACAGGAGCAATGGTCACCTTCCATATCGTCCCACGGTGGAATTGCTCTATAGATTTTCATCCTGCAGCCTGTAACTATCCACGTGAGTGGTAATCGAACGTAGCGCGTTGTGAGTCACCGCGTGTACGCTCGTAACAATAATATCTAGGACTACGTTAGACCGTCGTCTAACTTGCGATAAAAGTCTAGAGAGATCCAGAGTCTGACTCTCGAGTCAGCCTATCCGTTTCGTATCACAATGGGATAATTCTTACGCAGCCCTCACCTCTCGAGGCCACACACCGATCGAAGTATCTCTTCGACAAATTCTTCGTATACCTCATTGAGTTCCTTCACATATTCTCGAATGCTTTCATCAGCTTCTTCAGTTTCTTACTTCTCATCTTTTTCTTCTTAACTCGAGTTTCTTCTGAGCATCCCAGTCTGCGTACGGTTGTCATCTCAATTTTACGGTCATTCCCGCATCTGCTTCTCATCGTTGCTTGCCGAGTACTCACGTATCATCGCCGTCGTATCAATCGTCTTCGGGACTTAATCACTCGAGGAATGGGAGGGGGGAGAGGTTTCGTCGTGCCTCCATGTCAGCGATCAACAGTTTTCTCGTTGACGCATACATACATTGCCTCTGCTTACTTATATCACGGTACCGTACATATAAGTACGGCCGTATGTGGCGTAGTATGCGGTAGTCATGCACGTCTCTTCTTGATGTGTCATTTCTTCCGGAGGACTCCGCCACCGGCCACTTAAGGTCGCCACTCGCCTCATCCGCTTTTTCACTTCCCAGCAACTTAACTCGGTGGCTGGGAAGCTGAAAGTCCCAAGAGCAAAGAGCACGATCCAGGAGTCCGCGCGACACTTGCCTGAGTGGCTCCATCAGCGACGTTCTCATCGTCGTCGTTCACAGATATATATATATATATATCCGAGTCTTCTCGAGTTTTCTGCTCCGCTATTTCTTCTATTCCTACTCTGTCCTCGTTCCTCATATATCTTTATCCATTGTGGCTGTTGAGCTTTCCTCGAGCCGTGTGCCCTTACCGCACGCTCGATGCCAATTATTGCTCTGGTGATCAGGTGGAGGTTGTTAGCCCCTCGACGGAAACACTCGCACAGCGAAGAGCCTGCGAGAAAACATAAGCGAGTGAAGATTATCTCGAAGAGCGTGCAAGAGGTGAAAGAGAAAAGAGGTGCTCTTTCGCCTGGTGTGTTGATGTAGCGTGCTGAGAATCGGAGGTGAATATTCTGCCAGAAGTACGGAAGGGTATCCAGCTTTCCAAGGGAGACGGAGAAGGGCAAACAGACAAACAACACCAACACACGTGTACCAAACTTATCGCGAGTCTCGAGGTGGTCCATAGATTTTCGATTCTGCTGGAAGCCGTTTCTCCGATCTTCGAGGAGTCAGCCAATTGGCTCCCGCTGCTAACTTTGGGCTCTCCGCAAGTAGCAGGAGGATTGTACTGGGCGTGCACGGGGTGAAACGTTTAGCTGGCGGTCACGCGAGGCTCCTATAAAAATCATTGCCTTCGGGCCTGTTTCTACGTTGTGCCTCGCTCTCCTGACCATCTACACTGATCTTCGACTTCACCGCGGAGTCGACTCTCCTCGAACACTCCGAAGCACAGAACACCAGCGGATAAATAGTATAGACACGACGATGCACGGCGTGCCGTGTTAAATTTTTCTTCTTTTTTTCTTTCTCCTCTTCGAGGTACCGACGCTTCTGTTGCCTTGTTCACGCGCTGCATGGCTCAGTCCCAATTGCGTTGGTAAGAGTGCGACCGTCTTGTATCGCGTCTCAGTCTATCTCGCGTCATTCGTGGCCTACCGTCAAGGCGCGTAAACGAGGTAACCGTTGATGCTGCTCCCGACGCCGCGGCTGAACTCCCGGAGCCACGGTCATACCTATAATGCCAGAAAGTGAGCGAAAGATCGAGCTAAACGCTCTCGCACGCCGCACAGGTGCGTGCCACCGAGATGTTTCTTTTTCCAGGAGCAAAATACGTCGTCGCTGCCGCCAAGGCGGATAAATCTCTCTCTTGCTTCGAACCATCATCCAGGGCAACCTTCCACTCTGCCGTGGCGAGACCTTTACGGCTTCCTGGAACACCCTGAACGCGCGCGTCTCACAGTCCCAGACCACAATGTTACGGAGAGTTATGGTTTGCCGTGTCTCGTCATTGCTGGGGATCCGTGGAACCTGTGCTTTCATGGAACTCAGAGAAACAGAGAAATACTCTATATACAATCCCGGCACTCTTAATTCTTCCAGAGCATTTCAGAAGGAAAGCACGTGACGTCAATCGCTTCGGTGCAGCTTGATTGCTTCGGACTCCTTTCCAAGAGTCTCTCAGGCTCATGCTTGAAATTCGTGGGGTCTTGGTTACTCAAAAGTTACCGTGAAGAATACTTTAAGGCAGAGCACAATGAATACCCGTGGATTCGCATTATCCTTGTGAGACAGGTGCATAGAACGGATCTCCGGGGAACGAAGTTCAACTTGGTTTTATATACATCGTATCCAACTGATTTAACGCTAAATTGGTAGAACCCTTCGTCCAAAGTGATGGTCCGTTTGGGATTCGGCGTGAGATTAATCGAATGTTTTCGGTGAACATCACTTACCGATGTTGCTATATAAAAACTATAAAATCCTCGCAGTGACCGAGAGCTGCGGTATAGTCTGATCACCTTTATCGAGTATATACGATACGCGTTCGATTTTTAAATTTCACGAGGTCTTTCGAGGAAACAAAAGCACGGATAGCGTATCGAGCAACTGTGAGATTCAGACCCAGGAAATGTATAACACGTTCGATGCTCACAGCACGACCGACGAGAGAACTACGTCTCCCGCGTTTTCTTTCATCAGCATCGAGAGATCATCGGTATCAGAGAGGCGTACAGCGTCAGAAACAATGCACGAGGAGTACGGTAGAACCAAATGAGTAAGAAGAGTAAGAGCTATACGGGGTTCAAGAGAGTCGAGGGATCTCTTTGTTGGCGAGAGGCGTGCAAAACGCTCCTCCCACAAAGCTGTCATCAACAGGTTGATCTTTTTACTCGAAGTATCCGCTGCTTCGCCTCGGTGTGCTATAGGTGTTGTAGATATAGAGTGTATTTGTACGGTATACGTATACGAGGCATCATGCTCTGCCTCGTCTCGATCGTGATTAAGCCACGATTAAACGTTCATCCCATTATATTCAGCTCTCGAGCCTCTATAGGTGCGTCTCGCTCGTTCACTCTCGTGACTTTATCGCACGGTGTCAGCCTGTACAAGCGTTATTGCGCTCCTGATTCTGCATCGCATCGTTCGACGAGCGATTTTAATTTGTTTATGACACCTCGAGCTTCTTCTCGATCTACCTCGCTTCCCCCGCAACCTTCTTACTAATACGGTCCCGCATACGTAATGCAACGCCATAGAAAAGTGTGCGCGCAAGCAAGTAAAGACTCTGTCGCGCCTACTTACACAACGATGTAATCGTGGGATAATCACCGCGAGTATTATAGAGTATAGGGTGGTGATTGCAGGCCACTGATGGCGAGGTATACTATTATTCATAACTCGTTTGTATAATATGTCGATAACCGTCTTAGATATACCGTAAAGTGTTTATGCTCGGCCCACGCTCATTAACCTCAGGGAACACGATGGAGAGCAAACTCCGTCAGTATATTTTTTCTTCTACTACGTTATCAGGTGCGAAATATCGACGGAACTTATCAAATTAATATTAATATTTATACATTGTATAAAGAAAATCAATTTTTTTGGTTTTACGATGGCTATTTTGTCATGAGATACAGCATCGAGATTCCGTGTAGCTTACTTTGTTAGCAAAATTCCCAGTGAAGCGAATCTCTATCGACCTCCCAGACCAGTCGAGCATGACTAATCGTGTGCCTCGAACATTGTATCCAGAATATACCTTCGGGCTCCACCAGGTTGTCGCCGTCGATCGTCGAGTAATACGCGATACCCGTGACACTCTCGAACTACACCTGTTACTCCTTAAGTGTAATGTGGTGCACTACGGTATTCAAGTATACTCGGTGGAGTGCACTTTCGCTATCCCGAAGTGACCGCCGCGAAGATAAAGTAAATTAATACACATAAGCTGATCTTTCACACCGAGCCGGTTGCATTCACGTGGAACTACGCTACAGTGACTTCAGATTCGAAATTCGTCTTCCTTAAAAATCAGATATCCGTAAAAGTATTTATAAAATTATATAAATAAATATGAAACTGCAATACACGTATTAGTAATTAATTTAATTTTAAAGTACAGTAAATATATTTTATTTATGATAATCATTTTGTTGTTGTTGTTCGGTAATTCATTGATTAATTCGTGTCAAACATTGATTCGATAACCGTAAATTGATCCGACCATTCGTAACAAGATAAAATTTATCACAAGAATCTAGAAATGTGCGAGGTATAACGTCAATGGAACTGCTACAGCGAGAGTAGTGATCTCCGTGCAGTGTAATCGTGGACAAGTGTGGACAATATCCAGCTTAAAAAACTTTTTGTCGGTTTATTAATCAGAAGTATGTTTTAAGGGTACTATCGATTAAAAATATTAAAAAATATTTCATATGATATAAAATCTTTTTTGTCAAATATCTTACATATCCAAGATATATCTCGCATGTATTTTATTTCCATGGGGTTATATGTGAATATATCTATATATCCATCGGTTCCTGATGATTTTTCGCAAACCAGTTTGTTTCTCACGGGAAGGCGGGGGATTTGGCAAGCGTACGGCGAGGCTGTATAACGAAAGCGCCAGGAGGGGCAGGGTTAACTTACGAGGGTTTTCGAGTTTTTAATTATTTTGGTAATTTGCGCGAGCGTCCGATCGGGTCTGGTATTACGAAAGAACCGGCAGCTAAAGTAAAATAGAATTTGAGGAGGGACGGAGAAAGATACGAGCAGTTTCGGGCGGGGGTAGCAAATAATAATAAAGTATAGGTCTTCGAAGAGGAACAGCATCAGGAACAGCATCAGCAACGAAGAAGAAGAAGAAGAAGCAGAGAAAGAAACGCGAGAGGCGAGTGAGAGATATATGTGGGTCGTGTTTGAGACTGTATAGAACCTAGGAGGCCTTGAAGACTGAGCGCATGCACGAAGAAGAGGCCTCGAAGAGCTACGACCGAAGAATCGGCAGCTTCCTCGGCCTAGGGAATCTCTCGAGGCGGATACAAGTGTTTCAAGCACTTTATATACGCTTGGGAGTTTCCGAGGTATACGTGAGTCGTTCGTAGTCGTGAGAAGGCCCAGCTCGCTCGCGATCACTGCCCACTGACCACCACCACCACCACCACCACCACCACCACCACCACCACCACCACCACCACCACCACCACCAAGGTATAAAATTAAATGGTGTTTGGCAGACCTATTTCACTCGGGCAGGTAGCGGCCACCGGTAATTACTACCTGCGCGAGACTCGGAGGAGCAGGGAGCAAGCGACGCTCGGAGAGAGATAAAACTTACGACCGTACGGTGGTCGTCGTCGCGTCTTCGCGTCTCCTCGACTCGATGCTAGCCAGCATCGCTTCGCGCTTTTTCGAAACGTACCAACCCTACAACACCACGCACCGTATATACGCTACGAGCCGCTACCGTGGGCTGAGTATCGCGAAGCGATCCGGAGTATCGTCGTCGACTCGTCATTCTCGTCTTACGTCGTACGTCTCTCGTTCATCTTCTGGTTCTTACTTATCAAGAGACTGCCGTAGTCACGTACCTATGGTATACGAGTTTAAGACGAGCTCGTCGATGATGCGCGAGTAGCAAACTCGATCGTACGGACGCTCGTCTTCTCCGCTCGTTCTACAATCTACCGACTGACACACGTATATCGCACGAGTACCAGAGCATCGTTATTGACTGCGGTTGCTCCGCGGAGAGACACTTGGATTAAGATAATGAGAGTGTTGCGAGGAATTGGAACGGTGGACGGTGCTCTCGTTCCTCTCGCGTCGCTCGACGCACACAAGCCTTGTACAGCTAACCGTCCACGTCGTGCAGCATCTGCTCTTCGTCTATATTCGCAGTAAATTGATCTAATTGCATAAGAGCATCGATTATGATAATTTGATCGAAATCCGTCGAGACACAACGAAAGATCGCTGCCGAAGCTTCACCGACACCTGGCTCAAAAAACTCCACACGCGAATTCGGCTGCGGATCGCGTGCCTATCATTTCAAAACCATTATCGTCGTTACTCTTGTTATTATTACCAATAAAAGTATAAATACGATAAAACTGCATTTGCGGCAAACGCGAGATTCTCTATTTTTCGATTCTTATGGGATGACCGTTAGGGCATACGAGGATAATTCCTTTCAGGAAAACTTTCACCTCTCGCGAGTGTATTTCCGGCGTGAGAGCAGAGAGAGTAACGCTCTTCGCCACGAGCTAAATTTCCCGAAATAACCGCGCGAGCGCGGAACTCGTACAGCCGAAAGAATCTGTGCTAAAGAAAAACTATAAAAAGAAAATATATGTACGGTAGACTGTTGCACGAGGGAAGGAAAAAAAAGAAGACACGGCAACGGTCAGATTGCCCAGGAAGCATATCGCACGCGCCACGCTACAGTCGTTCGAGACTATGCGGCTTCTTCTTTTACGCCCCCGCGAGCTAGCCTTTCCTCTTTCTTTTTCAGCTTGCTTACACAAATTATTCGTATTAACTCAACGTTCCAACGAACTTCTCACGTATATATATATATATTGGAGCGCGGTTCAAGCGAGCACGAGTATAACTCCAGGTGTACGGCTCGCTGCACTTTGGCTATGCGGAAAGGAAAGCCCTCTTCACCGTGATGTCTGCGCGATCGTCGGAGCTCTTGCTTCAACACGCAGGAGCTACTGATATCGTCACGTATATTGCACGCCAACGTAACAGGTTCTGCTTTATATCCGCGATGTTGAGGCAACCGGCGGATGCGATCTCGCCGACTGCAATTCCGCATCTCGCTCCCAGCGATGGAATCAATCGAGACGCGCGAGATGCTTGTAACAAATTTGAATAATCAGTCGAGCTTATTATTTATGATTCACTCGTTCACGACGGCGTGAGAAAGTTCTTTCACGAGGGTCCTTGGAAAATATCTTTGCAATCTGTAATTATTGCTATTATTTATATCAACACCGGCAGAATATTTACTTCTGATACGGAATCGTTGCGATTTAGATGTTCGACGCTATTGAAAAAGTTGTAAAATTCGTGTTGTGCATATTATATATTGTCTCCATGATGCTAAATCTCACTGATCGGAGCTCCTGCTGACTCTGCCTGTCAGTTACAGCGTATATAACAGTCCCTGACAGATGGATATCAGCCGGTAGGCCTTCAAACTCGACAGAAATCTTCTAAATAAAATCCGCTTTTATAGAAACTCTCAAGGCGATGACATCGTCTGAATCGAAATTCGTAAAAGAAGAATCGTCGTAGAGGAGAGAATAAAATGAAAAATAAACGAATTCTCGTCTCGTACCAAGTGTACTCACCGAGTCATGCTCACTGGCTATCGAAGGGACTATAGGAATCTCGAATCAGTTATTTCGACAGCCGATTTTTTTCTTCTTCGCGTATACACGATTTCTTCCTGTGTCCTCTTATTCCCCTGTGGCACTGTGCGAGGAGTCAAGAGGATCGAGAGAGACACCACGAGCGAACGCTCGGTCTGGTCTTCCGTAATTTGACGTTAGCACGTGAGGAAACTGTGCAAACTTCCAAGAGTCAAGCAAACACGATCTCTTCCTCGCGTACATAATCGTTCAGTTTTGTGCCTTCTACATATATTTTTGTCTTTTTTTCTTTAACTATATTTCTCTCTTTCTCTCAGCTCTTCGAACACCCGATTCTCAACCAAGTTTCTCCTCGTTTTCGTAGCCCGTCGACTCCTCGACTAGTCCCAATGAATGCATCATCCCCGCTGTTTGTACACGGAGCACCTCCCCCGAGCTTTGATGTTATATTTGCGCACGTATTACTTTCAAAGGAGAGTAACCGCCGAACGTCTTCGTTGTATTTTCTACGGTATCCAGGACCGACCGCATTGTACGTAATCGTTATAAACCAATATACAAAACGTTCTCTCTCTGCACGTGCCATTGACTTGTCCTCCTAATCTTCACGCATACATGTATATGAATAAGTGGTACCAAAAAGACATTCGAATTAGTTGAATACACAGTTGCCTACGCACATAAATAAAATCTGTATTACATACGTAAGCAGGTGGTACATATATATATATATATATATATATACGCGTACACGATACATCGACAGTTGGTTGGATACCGCAAGATCTTAAAAATAAAAAATTATCTTTTCTCGAATCATCGATACGAGAATCATAGCCGAGCGTTTCTGTCGATCGTTCGAATGCTGAAACGAGAATATATCGGTAGTCGGAACGCTTTTATCGATAAATTTTCAAACAACGATAACGATCGACCTCTTCTTCCCGTAGTACGATCGAGACGACGGAATCGTATACGCGTTAAGATGCTGAGTTTTAGCGAAAAGTCGATGTCAATGCCGCGGCATAGATGCATATCTTTATCTTTATATATTTATATAAAAGGCGGTGCCGATAGATTCTACGTTGCTAGTTTGATGCTGCTGTGGATAATTACAGGACCACCGTAGTGGATTCCGTAAACGGTGGTCGAAATACATGTTGAAGGGTTAAGTAATCGGTAAATTACTAGTCACGAGTAAACGACGTATTTTTTAGGGCTCATGAGATCATCTCATGATTTATATCAACGTTGTCTGTTGAATTCGCCCATTTTTTTTGTTCTTTTTTTGCTATTTGCATTACTCAGTTTGCCATTGAAACATAAATTTGATAAGAAATATAAGTTGATCCTTTCATTCACTGGTATTTATGAATTTATCGATTGACATGTTTTCATTTATTCATTTGGCAATTAAAATACGATCTTCTATTAGTTGTTCCGCAGATTTCGATTCATAGAATGTTGGCAAAAAGATCGCAGCTGCTCTGAAATTATCTTGTTTTGTGAGAACCTTTATGGTAGAAAAGTGATTGTATTGGATAAAGTCTTATGTTTGATATATAACATTAATCGGGTGCCAAATTTGTGTAGTTAAATCTTAACTCTGCTTATCGACTTTTTTTACGAGATATCTCGTCGCAAAAATCGAGCATTCGATAAGGCGTCTTATGGAAAAATGACTTTCTCGACACTTCCATTAGACAATTAACATCGTTTGTGATTAGAGGAAGCAAATAACAGAGTCGCTAATTGAAAAAATTCCAACGAGATGATGAAAAAAAGAGATCCGCCGAATATCTCATAGATATATCTTGAGTTAAACTGCAGGCAAAAAATCTAAGTCGATTATAGTCATGAACGAATCGTCAATCTCGCATCGATTGATCTCGACAACCGATCAAAACCTGACCAAGTTAACGGCCTCAAATAATTTATCTTTAACAAATAAATTTAAATCGAATAAGATTATATATCTGCTCTTCCAACTTTATTGGCAGAATGATATTTCCAATGTCTACGACCTTTGTATTAATCCGTTTCAATGGATTTGTGAATGGACGATCATTTATCGACGATACAGCTATTCGTTCTCTTTAAGGTAGTCCTCTCGTTTCAGCAGGTTTTACATATATAAGATCCAATCTGACATGTATTTCGACTGAAAAATGGTTAAATTATGTGTAATTACGTAGCTTACCGAATATTTTCAATGAAAATTTCGACGTACGACACGAGAGAATGGCAAATTCTTGCAGAAAATTAGCATCAAAACTTATTTAATTTTTCTAAATAAGTTAACATAGACGATCGAAGCTTGTTAGTAAAATGTTTTATAAAATATCGAAACATTAATAAGTTGTATTTTATACGAGATTAGTGCCTAACCTCAGCTTGACTAGCACGTAGCAGAAGAAGAACTTTAACTGATCATTAACTAATTACTTTACTCTGTTAAACCAGTTGGATTACAGCAATAAAACTAAATTCAGCGATAGATCCGTTGGGAATTTTTGAAGAATGCGCCAGTCCTTCTAATCGAGGTTTTTTTTTGCGCAAAATTACCGCACCTTTTACTTTTTTCCCGGATTTCTCTTGCTCCTGCATAGTATTCTCTGCCATTTTTATTTCTTTCTGAGTTTCCTCGTTACTCGCGTCTGCTTCAATTACCAGCTCGGTTAACCCGAGAGGTCTCTGGCGAAAATGTCATTCGCACGCCACGCGGCGTTGACGGGCGCACGGTCTCGCATCTCACGCGTCCCGATGTCTCTCTTTGCAGCATAATCTACGGTACTTGAAGAGTGCCGACTATAACTATCTTATATAACGCAGAAGGAAACGCAGCTTAGCTACGAGTTTATTCACCGTGTTGCCCGGTGCGCGCGTTATGGCAAGCAAAGGCCAGCGAACGATCTTCTCCGCGCTCGCTGGTCGCTCGTCGCCACCGACTGCCGTGCGCTGCGCTTTCTACCTTCGATCTTCTAGCGTTCTATACCTCTTTTACTGTAATTATGTAGGCTATCTCTGCACTATGCACCGCACGCGCATATTATATACGCTGCGACCATAGCTAAACCGTACTGCAGTGTCCTCGGAATCGTGCGCACGATTATAATACCGGAGAACCGCATCGAGTAAACTCGTGTAACGGGAAAGCTTCTTGGGATTCGGTATACATGGAAGTCTATTGGAAGTGTCCGAGGCTCGACTGGTCATCACGAAAATCGTTCTCGACTTATATTAGATGCCGGCTTAACAAATGGCACGCGAGTAGCATTTGAAAACTGGCCGATTTCTTTACAGCGAGGATCTCTAACTGAGAAATGAGAACTCCGAGGTAGTGGGTTGATATACGATATAGACTCTCGCAGTTTATAGGAGAGACCCGAAGCCAGAGTGTGTATAGGATATGCTGTATACGCGGTAGAACGGCCCCCGGGGGTCTTTCGGCATGGGGCCCCCCTAACTCGAGACTTCCGTTCTTCACCGCTTCGCGTATGTCACGTACACCACTTTGACACTCTTGCCGTACGTACATACACGGTAGTTTCTACCGAGAGGGAACTATCCGTGTCTTACTCGCATCACGAAACAGCAGAGGCTATTTGTCAGTGCCATTAGACAAAACCGCGAAACCATTATGAGATAGAAAGATAGAGAGAGAGAGAGAGAGAGAGCAAGAGTCATAACTCTCTTATAGGAAGACACTGAGTGTATACCAGTACTTAACTAATCAGAGTTAAAAAAAAAAAAACAACAAACAACAAATAAAGCATGGACCGCGATCCGCCAACGGTGACTCCAACGGCGACCCGAGTTCTGGTACAGTCGTTACACTATACTCACGCAATTAGAAAACGACCGGTTTAAACGCACGTGGGGTATGAATGATATGTACGCACGAGAAGTCGCGTGGGACCGTTTACGTTGCGCACCGTTATTATCTTACTTTCGTAAAACGAAATGAAACAAAATTAAGAGAAAAAACAAAGAAGCCTAGAATCGTGATAATAACGCCTAGGGTAATCGAATCGTTTATTATCTATTTCCTCATTTTAGTACGTTGCGAATAACTCTTTGTTCCTTTCAACGTCAAAATTACTTATACGAAAATTTAATTTAATTAGTGATTAATGGATTATTTGTATTTTTTTTTTTCGCAGGCGACAACCGGTAGCGGTTACTTCGAGGTGCAGATACTGTCGTTAACGAACAACAGGGGCACCCTGGTTGATGGAAGATGCTGCGGCGGAGGAAGTGGCCCTGATAGCTCAATCAAAAGTGGTTTCCCACCGTGCTCGGAATCGTGCACGACAGCCTTCTGGCTATGTCTCAAGGAGTATCAGTCTAATGTAACGGCTATCGGCTCCTGCAGCTTCGGCAACGTATCTAGTCACGCACTCGGCCAGAACACATTCACCCTCAACGATCCCGTCACCCTTCAACTACACTTCACCTTCAGATGGACGGTAAGTCAAATTCCGATGGTAAATTCTTGATTTCCATAACACAACGAAAATTATGCAATTATTCCCAGCTCGGTAACTCAGCTAACTTGGATTATCATCGTTTTTCAACAGTTATTGAACATGAGAAATGTCATAAAATCTCAAAAGACTATTCGCCGTGACGAAAAAAACAGGGTGAATAAGAGGCGAAGCTATTGTATGGTATAGTGGATTCGCGAATTTGCAGATATTTCCGGTCTACCGATTCTCTCGCTCGTTAGTCGAAGAATCCAGTTTCGTTCCGGTAGCTCGAAGTCTGCGGAAAATTGCAATAGTAAATTGTGTGTACGTGTGTACCGCGAAAACCATCGCCTGCGCACCAATACCTTCTCTCTCTCTCTCTCTCTCTCTCTCTCTCTCTCTATGGTTCACATGCAGCGCATCCTCCTCTCCGAAATACCAGGGAGAGCGTGGTAACGTTGCATCGTTTTGCACCGAGTACTTTCGAGAATTTTTTCAACAGTCGGGCAAAACTCGAGTGAGATATATCGCTGGCACATATATCGTACTTTCGATGTATGTACTTGCGTATTGTGTCGAGTATAAAAGACGCGCCTTTCCCTTTCTTACCTTTCTTTGGCGTATATTCTACCGCGCGGTAATAAGCCAGAGTACCTATAATAATAGCCGTGCAGTACGAGGACCAACGATCTCAAATGCGTTTCATTGTTCGGCTCTATCTCGAGAAAGGATTGGCAGACCTCGCGTTATCCCGAGACATCCAACATCTTCGGGTACATCGCATACTTTCGTACATTACGTATACGATCGTCCCGAAAGATCGAGAGTTATTGCTGTGTCTCTGTATGAGATAGCTCTCCTGTGAATCTTACAAAAGACTCATCCAACCATAGCGTTAAACCCTTCTTCTTCTCTGGCTCTCCATAAAGTACGAGTACGTTCATCGAACCATCGTACAATAGCACCGCCTAACGAAAATATCGAAGCAACGAATGCATATTTCGATTCTAATTTAAGAATCTTTATAAGGTTATACTTCGTATTTTAATTATTTAAACTTGAATTTTTCGAAGATAAATAAAACGAGAAGAAAATTACGAGCCGACTGTTGCCACCCTCGTGATTACATAGAAGTTGATAAAGCTATTTAACAGAAGAAGTAACAATTTACATTGATAGCAGCTCAACAACTTTATAACAATATCAGAAATAATATTAAATCTTGAGAGTGTCCATTTACTTTATAATAGTCGAAGGTATATTACGTTTTCTTTGTTTTGCCATAACTATCCGCACATATGCACCTTTGAAATTAATGAGAGCGAGAGAGAGAGAGAGAGAGAGAGAGAGAGAGAGAGAGAGAAGCGATCGTGCCTCCGGGCCTATTAAACGTTTGAGCATACACACATTCAAGAGCATAAAGTAAGAGATTGTTTGAAGTGCGCTGCTGGACCAGCAAAGGCCCCATAAGCCGAACTGTTATACGTTTGTCTCGTTGTTCTGGTGCCTCTGCCTCGATGTTTGTATATTTCATAACTCGAGCTCTCGAGTCCCGTAGTACGCCTCTCGAGAGTCTCTTCTCGTATTTTTATCATCTCCTCGTGCTTCTTCTTACGAGAGAGCGTTTAGTAGTGTCCCAGGCTTCTCGCGCTAAGAACAGAGGACAACCCTAAAGGATAAAACATTCGAGCACCGTCCATTGTATGCCCTTCGCGTGAGAGTGTACGTACCACCTCTTTTTTTTTTTTTTTTTTTTAATTTAATATACATTTTCCGCAACTCGAGTGGTTCGACGATGGATGCAGCGGGAGCATATAAACAGAAACCCCTAAATTACCTCGCTATACATAGTCGAGTGACGCGAGAGAAAAAAAGATAAAAATGAGACGAGATCGTAATATTCTTCTCGGTTCTTGTTTGGCACGGAGCCTATAAACGTGCGAAAGCTTCCACGCGTATATACGCGTCTTGCGTATTTCACGCTGCGCCAGCAAACTCGTCCATTTAGCGTGTCCCGCACCCGGGGGCTAATTCAATTATGAGACCAACATCGGATCTGCGATGCTGCTTCTGCCACTCGCCTTGTTACTCGGAGGTTATTGAAATAAAAAAAAATACATATATATATTTTTTTTACTGTATGATAAGTCAACAAGAGAAGGAGAAGCATGGTGTGTGCGGTAGCAGATGTAAAAACCCGCGTATCTTTGCAACACGTGCCAGAACGAAGAGAAAGCCAAATCAGCAACCAGCATGTCACCCACTGCGACACGAGGAAACTCGAATATTACTGATAAATACCCGGATGCCATACTATCTAGTCTCACTTGAAAAAATACGACTGGCCGTACTGTACAAAAAAAAATAAAGTATCCTGGTTGCTTCTTCGGTCTCGTATTAATTTTAAATAGAGACGTGTACAGAACGAGCGTAAACACATAGTAAATTTAGAAAAATAAATAAATAATTATCGATGTGTCTTGGGGAAGGTCAGAATTCGTGAAAAATCGTATTTAAAAATGGAAAAAAAAAAGATAGAAAAGAGTAAAATAAAAGAACGAGGGAGGTTCCGAGCGTCTCGCTGATAGCCTCGGGCCGATGTTTCTCATTAAAATAGCGGCAACGACCGTCGACAAAGCAGCAGCAACGTACGGATGCTGCGCGAGTCTCGACACGATCGAAGAGAGCAAAGATTTACAGCCGTTCGCTTTGCCCCGTGTCGGAGAGTTCGCTGGGGATAACCGTTCCGAATTGCCGTATGTCATTTATATATATATATATATATATATACATTTATATATACATACGCCTATACGACATGTATATATATATTTCTATATATACATATTCTCCTCGAGATATTTTAACTATACTCAATTGCAGTTTCACTGTCTTGCGCTACTCTTGTCTCCTTATTCCTCTCGCTATTTCCTTCTTCCTGAAATTTTTTAATCGTCAATAAGAGAGAACGATTACTCTGTAATGCCGATCCTCCGTCCATTCTCCGAGTGCATCGAAATGAGAAGCGAACTCCCCTACAACTTTGCACAATCCTTTTCCTACCTCCGCATTACGCCCACTCAATTTTTTTTATTATCGTATGGCTAGACGCTAGACATACTATTGTTCGCAGACTCGTTGCCTACCACCTCGTTTTCTTTATCTTTATCTCTTTCTTTTTTTCTTTCGTCTCGTATGCCTCCCCCACGCTCAGTCGACTCATTCTGTTCCGCTTCGCGATGTTCGACTCTTCACCTATAACGCACCGCTAGAAATACACGAGGTAACTACGGGCCATGCGTATCCAATGTGGGCGCCTCTATCAATGATACGACGTCACGGAGTACGAAAGAGTGAGAGAAAGAGAGAGAGAGAGAGAGAGAGTCAGTGCGTGTAAGAGGGATGGGGAGGGGCAGAGCTTCAGCCACGTGGCCGCCGGGCATTATCATCTGCTCTGCGTAACTCGCGCCCTCTCAGTATACCGCATGCAGCACACACGCTGATATACCGGTGCAGTTCGAGCGATGAATCGATCATATTGCACTACCTGCGCGATTCATCGAAAAGTCCGTACTACTTCGTCCGTTATTTACGGCTCATTCATTTCGCAAAGTGACACATTAACTATTATGTTAATGCGCCGTTATAGATAATATAAGAATAATAAGAATATAGTTGGTTCTGCATAAATAACTCTGTACACATGGATAATGCGCGTTATCGTCGTAAATAAAATTTAACGTCGGGTGGCTTTCCATATTTCTCTCTTAAGATAATTAAGTACAGGACATAATGATTTTGCATCGGACCAGAATTTATTAATGAGATATATTTTTTTTAATAACACATTTTGGTAACACGTGTTACGAGTGTAAAGACAAATTAATTAATATTAACCCTTCAGGTATGGATGACGCGATTGCGAGTCGAACATCCGTAAAATTATCGCCGCCGCGAATCAGGCGCTGTTAAAGTTCTCCTAAAACTCATATCTACCCTGATATGGATTTTATACATGTATATGTTTCGCGCCGGATGTAACGCTATTGACTTTCTACTCGAAGTGGTACGTTATACGGATTCTGTATAATCGAATGCGCTATGAATCGTCAAATAATTGCAAAAAAAAATTGCTAAATAATTTCTCGTTGAATAATATAAATGAAAAATTTTTACACGCGGGTGCAACGTTCTTCTAAAAAAAACTGACCAAGCCACTTATTTCCAACATAAAGTTTCACGTCTCCGAAGGGTTAATGTCAAGGAGACGCCGTACGAACTTGAACATTTGCGGATAATTGATCGCTGTTCACTCTCATGGTAAAAGTTTACATAGTTCTGAGAATAAAATGACTCCCTCCTGAATCAATAAATTTATATGCAACGCGTTGATTCTGCTGGGAGCACGAGTCTCATACAGACGCGCAAACATAACGACGGAGCAATCGTGGGAAATAAACGATGAAGGGAGAAAAGAGAGCAGAGTGCCGTTGGTCAGTCGTTGGTCCGTCCGATCCTCGAGAACTTTTTCTCTTTCTCTTGTATATCGCTTGTATCTCGATCTCTCGGCTGGTGGCACGATATAAAGAGAAAGAAGAGGGAGAAACCGCAGGGGACCACCGTTCGGTCGTCGAATGACTCAGGAAGGAACAGGTGTATGTCTGCATGGCTCTCGGCAGATGAGAGAGCACAGATTTGTGTGCACAGCGAACGGGGAGAAGAAGAAGAAGAAGAAGAAGAACGAGCGGAGCTGTGGCGGTAGAGAAGAAGGAGAGAAGAAGGAAGAAGAACCGAGACGAGAGCGGAGAAACGCCCACTGACGCACGTGCGTTCTCGAGGACCGCGGTACACGTGACGCGACGTTTGTACACGCATTATGAGCTGGTCTCGTCCTCCGCCTTCGCGACGTTCGGAAGAGGCTACATACAAGTTTACGTAGGGCATAAAGTATGTGTACATCGCACAAGTATACATATACAGTCGGGTGTGTACGAAATGATGATCGAAAGAGAAAAAAGAGAAGACAAACATCAGAGAAGCCTACCTACCTGTACAACCGGGAGTTGAGAAACCTCGGAGCAGCGCAAGGCAGAGAGCGAAAGAGAAAGAGAGAAACGATCGTACCTGCGTACATGCAGCCAGTCAGCATCGGGTCTTGTAGGTACAGGTGTATAATGGCGTATGTAAATGAAGGCGGAATGTCGCCAGCGCGATGCCGGTTTGGGCAGAAGCACTGCCATCGGCAACAGCAGCAGCAGCAGCAGCAGCAGCAGCAGCAGCAGCAGCAGCAGCAGCAGCAGGAGACGACAACGGGAGAAGGAACGCAGCGATGTCTCGAGGGAGAACGACCATCGGTCTGCTAGGGGCCGCGACGATGGCCCGCGAGCTCGGTCGGTCGTGTGTGAACCCGCTCCGCTTGCCGCATACCAAACTTCCTTTTCGGCTTTTCGCCGAGAGCCGTGCTCTCGCGCGGTACTCGTTCCTTTCTCTCTCGCTTTCTCTCATTTCGAGGAAGAGGAGACGGAGGAAGAAGAAGTCGCGAAGGAGAGCCGTGCGCCGTGTATACGCGCCCTCAGTGGCTCTCAGCTTTTCTCGATCCTCTCGTATCCACCTTCTTCGTCGTTCGGCAACACTTTCTTTCTCTTTCTCGTTCTATCCTCGTCTCTATCGTCCACAACGCATTCGTGTGGCTACGCGTGTGTTTCTCTACACGGGTAGAACGCATCTCCTTTCACGCGTGTGTGCGTAACGAAGGTATTTAATGCGTGGAATGCGAGACGGGCGAGTAAGCGAGATGGAAAGAGAGTGAGGCACTTTTGTGGCTCGTTTTATGCAGGTAAAACGCGCGCTACTCTCGGCTCTCTCGGCTAGAGAGCTGGGAACGGAAAGCCGAGAGAAAGAGACCCACGGGAACCCACTCGGAGTCCGAAGACTTCACCGCGATATTCCCGTGAGCCGCTGGTGGTGGTGATGGTGGTGGTGGTGGTGGTGGTGCTGCTGCTGCCGGATTGTTGGCTCGCGAGTGCATTCGCGTCCTTGGACCCTTCGCTGCAGCTCATCGGCCTTGTTGCACTGCACTCTACGCTCCTGCCTCGCAACCCCGTACCGACCAGCTACTTACGCTATAATGCAACGAGATACCTCCACCGTGATTATTTATTGGTCTGCTGACGATGAAGAAAGAAAAAGCAAACTGTTATATTATAATCCCGTGCGCATTGTGTATCGCAGCACGAGTATATTTTACGATGGAGATCGATTGTCAATTATTTATCCGGTGACCTCGCACGAATCTCTCTCGCCTTGCCACGTTGGTTGCTTTTTTAAAAATGTCGCCCCCACCGTGTGTATCGACCCTGACAAATAGAAAACGACGTTTCAACTAGAAGAGACGATCCACCTGGTTGACCATTCGTTTCATCGGAGTAGGAAATAATAATCGAGATATCTCGTGCACCCCGCTTTCATTTCAATGTTAAATAGACACGAGTATAGTGATTTTCATACGAGAGAGTACAAGTGGGAAGAAATGTGTGCTCGATTATGGCTATTTCGCTATTTCTTCTCCGTCCACCGCGCTGTCTTCTTCTCGTCGTTCTCGTGCCTGCACGTCTTTCAACCTGTCGGAGCCTTCGGGTACACTTCGCTGCTCGTTTCTCTATGTACACCCGAGCTCATACATATACTATGTACCGTGCACTAGCTGTATAGGCTTGAAACAACTTTGTACGCGTCCTCACGTACCTCTCGTTCGATCTTTTCCTCGAAACGCCAAGGCACGTTGACTGACATAGAGACCAAGAACGACGACCAAGACGACGACCGAGAAGAGACTCGAGCTCCCGAGGCGAGCTCTATTCGATGCGCGTGCTTGCATACTCATCGATACCTGTGTGTAGGCACTTAATACCCGTTCTGGTATATACCACCACTGATACTAATGTCACCGATACCCACGCTCCGGAATAGACGCAATTTCCTCCTCATTTACTGTACACTCGTTGCACGCCCAGGTACATACTTACTGTTGAGGACTCGATAAACGTTACGTGCCTTGACGCCCAGCGTTTAGACGCGACGATTTTTTGTACCGTTCGACTATCTCTCGCGTCTCGTCGCCGTCGTGGCGCGCGATCTCGTTACCACGACCGGGCGAGACTGCCACTATTGCAAAAAAGCTTAATGCACTACCATTCATCGTTCTTGACCACTGAATAGCCTTCGTTAATTCGTGATAAGAATCTCCCTCTTATTATCTGCCGCGGTGCTTGGCAGTGCCAATCACTGTAGTAAATAATGTCAAAAGTTTTTCACATTTTTCTATAGTTGGGTCAAACAATTCGTAATTCACAACTATTTTCAACTAATGCACATTTCGTACTCAATATTTATTCTATAAATAAATAATCACGGAAGATTGCTTTCGAAAAATTGTTATTTATTCTTCATCGTATCTCGATCCATTAAGTCGAAGTAAATAAAAAAAATCTTCTCAAGTTGCGCCTTACAAGTTGTTCAAGTTGAATACTAATGTGTTAATGACTGAGACATCGACTTTATCCGGCAGGGCTTCTTGCCCGCTATCGAGTAAACAAGAATTTCGTACGAGGAGTTGTAAATTTATTCCGATGTGCTCTCGAGGTTGTTTAATCAATTCAAGTACCCGAGGTGAGGATAGGGAGGAGAGGGTTGAAGAGAGAGAAGGAGAGGGAGAGAGATGAATCTTGGCGTGCTCTACGAGAGCACGCCAAGGGGCTTTCGCCGGAACTCACTTGTTCATAATCGATTCAATGATTAATTATTACGGTGAACCTGAACCTACGCGACCGGATGAGCCTCGAGCGATCAAAGAGGAATTAGTATTCGTAACGCGCGAGACGAACAGCCTTTGCTCTATCCTCGTTTTGTCCCGGTGGGGGAGGAGAGCGGTCGGTGAATGCGACGAGTCCGAGAGAGACAGCGGAGAGCAAATAGTACAATTTCTCTTTGCTCGTTCAGCGATAGAGAGATGAAACTCTATTTGCCCATTGGCTGGGTTTGTATATTGCTTCTGCATGCTTCTGCTCGATAGACATTGGGATTTCTCTTCCAACACGCCACCGAGTCGAATCGACTCTGTGTGTATGCTTGCGTGTGTTCTCCGAGCAGACTGGAGAACGTTGGAAAAGATGCATCGTTCTAGTGGTACAAGATGAAATACAGAATAAGAAGACGAAGAGAAGGAAGAAGAAGAAGAAGAAGATCACGAGGTACAAGAAGACAAGGAGGAAGAGGAATGACGATAAAAAGAGAAAATGAAACTTGGGAGAGAATACTCGCGCAGTGACTCGCATCCTCATAATCCTTTGCAAAGCCAGTTTTAACTCTAACAAAGTCACGAGAGTGTATTCGTCCCGAGATATTTGTACTATACGTGCCACTATGATAGTTTTATATGTATATATAGTACAGCAAACGCCCACGGGAATTACGACAAGCATGATGTACCACGAGGTTCTCTTCCTAGTAGTACGTCTCTCCGTTTCTGCTGCTGCTGCTGCTGTTGCTGTTGCTATTGCTGCTGCTGCTGCTGCTGCTGCTAGTACTGCGATTGCTGCTGCCATCCTTAATATGAGCTCCTTAATATAAACTAACCGAGTCTCCTTCTAAGGCTCTCCTTATTCCATCGCTTGACCCTCTGTCCTTTTTCCGCCTCATGCATACGCTCGCACACTACCGGCGCCGTCTATACACAGACTGCGCAACTTTGCTCTCATATTCGCCAATAGAAGTTGCCCACCGACAAAGGCGATCGGCTCCGACACCGACAAAAATCGTTCTGGCCAGTCACACACGTCACAAAGGCCCGTCCTCTTTGACCAAACCGTCGAGGACGGGGGGCAGTACGGATGAACGAATTAGAATACAAGCGTACGTACAGAAGTAGGTGCGAAAAAAAACGGGAGCGACGCGTCGGTTCCGCTAACAGCGAGAAGACAGAGAAAGAGAGAGAGTGCGAAAAGAAAAAATGCAAGCATAAAAGTCGCGGGCGTGGGAAAGCGGAGCTTTGAACGAGCCACCAATTAACACCAATTAGTGCTCATCATATACTCTAGGTGCTCTTCGGAGCTCCGCGTGACGCGGTGAACTGGACTTTACGTTCGGACGTCTGGCCCCGTGAACCTCCGCACGGATACCATTGTAGTATGTTGTGTGCGGTACATCCAATGTACGTACCCTGTTACTATATATAAGTGCACTACTATCGGAGGAGACAACGGGCTCTTTGTGTCGATCTTAACCGAGCACCGACACCACCCACGCATCAAGATCGAGACTCACCGTGCACCACGAAACCTCGATTCTGTTGACGACGCAATGATGTACTACCGTAGCAGCAGCAGCAGCACCAGCAGCAGAATCAGCAGCAGCAGCATCACCAGCTTTAGCGGTGATTCCATGTCCAACCAATAATTAATCGAGGCTCCATGAATCGACGCTTTTCTCGACCATTCGTCTCGCCTCTGATACACCACGTCTAACTCTTATACATTATGTACCACACAGAAGTATACCTCAAGCTGTTATACCTACCTGCAGCGATTCAACAGCGATCTCCAGAACCAATTTCCGGTAGCTTGCACTCGGTAGCAGTTCTTGATACTACGTATTCGTTTCTTCAATTCATTTCGTTTTTCAATTCGTTTTCTCGAGGACGAGTTCCTCTTTTCGACCGACGACAGAGGCGATACAGAGATCTCTTCTGTCTTCGAGTTGCGTTCACAGGTTCTCCGGTTCTCTTGGGTACGGTATAGGTATTGCACGATGTATATTCCTTTGGTTATCCCGAAGGGAGCAGTGTATACGCATCGTGCACCTCTCCGTTGTACGATCTGCTTTGCAAGACCGGTCCTCGATCAGGAACACTTGCTAGCGAGCATGCTCGCATGCGAACCAACCAACAGCTTTCTACAGCACGATCGGACGATCAGACACTCGCCGCCACCGACGACGACGACGAGGACGACGACGCCGACGACGACTACTCCTACGAAGAACCCCTCGAGGGCTCTCCACAGGTCGTATACGTACGTGCGTTAGAAGCACGTTCACTTCATATTTAATACGTGCTTGCACCGAACGACGTTTTATACTGCTGCACTACTTTATTTATCGAAGTTGAATTCATCAAATTGCCATTTGAAAACTTCACTTCGCTGTACAACCAGAATCCACTGGCGATATATGCTCTATCAGAGTTTTCTCAGTACACGAGAGAAATGTTTCGTCACGTGTATTCCACTATCCGACTTTCGAATCGAGAGAACTACCGAGGAGAGGACTATTTATAGTATGCACTATAATATTCTTTCTCTCGTAGCGTTACGGAGCATTGTGGAAGTTTACAACGAGAAAAAGATTGGAACCTCTCGGGACAAGAGACGAGAGAGGTACACCAACGGGTCTTTCGAAAATCCACCAAGCGCTTCAAGGTCTTCGCCCCGACGTTGATCCCGAATAATTAAACGAGAAATAAAAAGCTCGAGTCGTAAGGCATCAGCGGCTCAACGGCTACGAAAACGAGGACCATTGGGACAGCTGTGAGCGAGGTGCTTTGCCCTCTCTCGAGTCTTCGCCTCGTTCTCACCTTTCTTTTTATGTTTCTTTAATTATTTTTTATCATCTTTTTTACAGTCCCACCGTTTTTTGAGACGATTAAGCGACTTGACACTTGCGGATAGCGCAAAATAAATTCGCACTTATCGCGGACTCACTTACGCACCTGTGACCAATATTAATTCTTTTTTTTTTCTTTCTCTTTATGTTTTCAGAGACAATTTACGCTGATTCTTCAAGCAAGAGACGAGCCAACTTCCGGCGTAATCGAGGAAGCAAGTTACAGCGGTATCGTCCTACCAGGACCTACGTGGCATACTTTAAATCATCAGGGAAGAAACGCGCACTTGGCTTACCGGGTGCGAGTCCAGTGTGCCGATCATTATTACAATGCGACGTGTACGAAATTCTGTAGACCGCGAGATGACATATTCGGTCACTACACCTGCGATGAAAATGGTGACAAAGTCTGCATACAGGGATGGAAGGGTGCAGACTGCGAGACAGGTGAGTTTTCGATTGAATATTCGGCGTTTAACTTTCTTCAAATTCTTACTTATCGTTGAAATACGATTGCGGCATCGTAACGAGCGTCGCTCGATAAGAAAACATATTAAATACTCTTCTGTCATAATAAATAGTGCTTATTTTGATAATTATACAGATCAGATCATTTTTTTTACAATTTTTCGAGTGGTAACCATTCGTGTTGCGTCAGCTGCGTCTTTAAAATTATTAAGACGAAGGGAACATGCCAGTGCCTACCCGCCCCCGGTCCAAGTCAATATCAAAAACTGTAATGCTGCCTTCTCAAATGGTTTTGAACATTTTTGGTAAAAAGAAAATAGGAACTCACCGTGTTTATCAATTACGCAATGGCGTCCTATTTGCTTTGTCCCAGATAGGTTCAGCATTTTTCAATCGTAAGAGTATTACAGATTTTTTTATCGGCCATGGTATCTTGCTACGCCGTGAGTCTACGAGATTGCAAAAATATCCTAATTCTTAATTGACAAACAATTACTCACGGTTTTTATCAAATTTTATTTATATCATGCGGTAAGAAGGATTCAACAGTGGCCTTCACTCAAATGTAAACCGTACCGGCCGCTTTCGTACGGTAAATAAAAATATTAATTCCAATGTTGTTCATAAATATGACTGAAAAAACGTATGTCATTGTTACGGATCTAGGTATTTCCATTCTCATGCGTCGGTAGTAACAACTTCGTAACGCCGTCGGTGACTCAGATCGGTAGTACCTAACTACTGTTTGTACGATACGGCGTTCGTAAAGCGATTCGCCTTTTACTTTATAAAAGCGAATATTACCTAACAGAAGCGATTCGTGCTACAACACCGAGAAAAATAGGAGGATCTATCTCTCTTTCTTTAACCGACATGAATGTTAGGATCGGCGATGCACATGTATTAGCTGCAGCTCCCGTGGTTAGTAGCAAAAGCCGTTCTCGTCTGACCTTTCCTTAGACGACCGGTCGAGCTACAGCTTGGAAAATCTTTTCAGTCTTACTGTATACGGTATACATGAGAGATTATAAAGACGTAACTTGAAACGTCCGACGAAGGAAAGGTTGTATCTCCCGAGACGCGTAGCGCGAGAGCGTCGATCGACGAAACGATGTTTCGATCCTGTAGATGGATTCAGCGATCGAAAACCTTTCGTTCCACCGATAAAATTTGTTTTCTTTAAACACGCGTGACTCGTTGACGAAACGAAATTTTTTCAATCGTTGAATCAGCCTGCTTGACCGTCATTGACCGACGAGCGCAACCCGGTCAGTCAGCAGTAGCATCGGGAAGAGAAGCGCGCGCTTCTCGTCTTAACGCGAAGAGTATACGCTCGTAAAACATACGAATTATCTTGAAGCGTGGTGCTTTAATGGGCGGACGTGTCAGAAGCGCGATGTCGTACGAGGATTGGGAGCGGGACGATCTTACACAAAGGTAGAGACATCACGCCAGATCCAATGCTCACAATAGCGAGACACTAGGGCTAATATACTGTATAACAGCTCTTTCTTCGCTGCCTAATCGTTCCTCCGTCTCTCCGCGGCTCCCGCAACTCACGAGGTATAAATGCAACGTGAGTCCGGTCACCGGCCCTCATTGCCGATGACTGTCTTAACTGTCCAACAACCGGAGCTATATTTTCACTGATTCATTGCAAGATGTTCGTTAGTCATTAAATAGAAACGAACTGGAGCGCTCAAAAAATGACAACTACGGTAGTCCGTTGAGTTCGATATATCTTTATCAGTTTTCGCATGATTATTTGAGCGATGCAAAGTTATTTTTTAATATAAAAATGTTGTCATCATCGTTCAACCTTTTAAAATTCACTGGCAGAAATAAAAAATGTAAAGACATTTAATTAGACGTCATTTAGTGATAGCCAGCAGACACTCCTGACTCCGGTTGAGGTCGCATTAACCCCACCGGATCACCCCAGGGTTAATTTATTTCATATTACCAAGTCCTCTTGTTATATGTTTTCTGCATATACAAATTTTAATTCAAACAGATATTAGCTATGAGTTGACTGTGAGGTTCAAAGTTCTATAAAGACATCGAAAAATAATGCAAAATTCTGCATTAATTTGGAACGAACGAAAATGAAAAATTGATTATTTAATTGGATTAAAAGAGGATTTATCGAAGAGACAGATGACTTTCACATTCCTTTGATATTCTCATTCGTTTGTACGTGCAATTACAATCCAAGACGATGTACACTATCCCTGGCCTATACCTGCAGGCCATCAGAAGAGTATGATAAGCCATTTTGTCATTTATTCTTGGCTAGTCACCTATATCTATAACTTGTAAGCTACGACGTTGTTCGAAACGATCATGAGGTACGCTCCAGAGTGCGATCATCTCCTCGTGTACCTCACGCCAGCGGTAGGTATACCGCGCAAATGCGCTACAACGTGGAACAAGGTTCGCGAAACCCCGAGTCTTGGTATCAGATTCACCGAAGAGCGCTTTCTGGTTTCTCGCTCGCTGCAAAAGTGAGAAGAGGGCCCCGCACGAGAAAACTGGCTTTGAGAATTTTTTCGCAGGGCCTTATACCGCGAAAGGTCGTTCGTCGGCGCGCACGGAGAGAATTTCACTCGTGTTACAACGCAAAGGCTTCGCACGGCGAAGCAGCAGGGAATAGTGCTCGTCCTCACGGCCCCCGGCCGTCTCGCGAACTCACGGTGTTATAGAGTAAAGCACCTTAGGTATAGATATGATTAGCTATAGCCAGTAAGTATCTGCCATAATGCCAGCAACTCTCAACGCACGATTTCACTCGCCATAGCGCACTTTTTCACTGAAAGACATCGAGGACGTTAGACTGCACTAAAAAATTTATTAAAAAGTATTGAGAGTAGTGATGTTGACACGAGAAATCGCGTCCATGAAATAAAATTGTCAATTCGATCGTAAAATAATAGCCTCGAGGTATTGTAAAGAATACATATAATTACTTGAGATTGACAGCTTGAGTAAAATAATGCGCGGTTAATTCATTTAATATTCTGTATTCAGTGCGGAAGGGGAAAGGGAAGATAATGCGAGTTGTAAAGGGAGAGATAGAACGCGCGGAGAAGTCAGAGAGTCGGCTTGATGAGCCTTATCGCGATTCGTCATCTGCTGGCCGTAATTCCTTAGCTTGGCGCATTGCACAAGGTCCCCCGACCTCGATGAAGGCCGTATAGTATATATAGTGGGCAGTGTCTCGCTACGGGCCCACCCGTCAACGAAATTTATTTGACGTCCGGGCTCGTTTGATAACGCGCGTTAAGTGACAGCCGTGCATTGAGGTGCGAGAGAGGGTGGGAGGGAGGGAGAGAGAGAGAGAGAGAGTGTGAGAGAGAAAGAAAAGATGAATAAGAAAAAAGGGAAAAGGAGCGAATGATGTTCCCAAGGTTTCGGGACTGGTACGTCGTCACCGATCTCGCGCGTCCAGTCACACTAATCTCTTCCCTCCCCAACCCTCGTCGTCTATCGTACGGGTTGCCCGAAAAGAAATCGTGCCGCTCTCCGTATGTGAATGTGCGACCTGCTCACTGCTCTCAGAGATGTTGGATCTTGATGCGGGATAACGCTGAGGTACGCTGATTGGCTCGATTCTCTCTCTCTTTCTCCCCCTCTCTTTCTCTCTCTCTCTCTCTCTGGTGAGAGAGGTTACTCTTTCTCTTCTGTCCTATCTTTCTTTCTTGCTCGTCGCTTCTTACGAACGAGCTGCCGCGTGAGTCTCTCGCGAAGAGACGAGAGACAAGGAGACAAGATGCAACAAAGAGCACCAGCAGCCGTCGCATCACGCAACATCTTGTCTTCCCCCGTGAGCCCCAGCTTCTTTAGCTGCTGCAGATTCTCCGGGCTGTGTCTCCTTTCGGATGCATCGTCGTTCGAAGCCTTAAGTTTCACACTGCAGTAGTATAAATATCCTTAAATGTCCGATGTCCAGGCGCATATCGAAGAGATAGAGAGACTAAGCTAGGATCGTAAAAGGGTGAGACGCGCGAGAGAGTCGGGACAAGGCTATTAATCAAAAGATGCTGCAGGCACTTGCGTGATGTAACGGTAAAGCCGAGCGTATATCTACCGGTAAACCTCACCGAAGGATACTCGCGCGAGTCTATGGGCTAACGCGCGTACTTAGAGCCGCGTCATCGGTTGGTAGCGAGGCATCGAGATCCTGTGTCCACTCTTTATTTTCTATTCGAACCGCGGGACTTTTCGTTTCACGGCCATGCATAGTCGCTTCAGAAGGAATTACTTGCAAAGCTATTTTCAATCGCGTGTAATCATTCTACGGCATCTTCTCGAAAGCTGTAGTCCTTGTGGCGTTTCTTTAATTTTTTTATTTTCGCATAGATCGATGTATATTAGAACATCGTTCATTCTAGCCATGGAAATACCACCGTCGTTCAAGTTTTCCTTACCTTGAATAGCTCGAGAACTCTGGCTCGAAATACATATTGTGAAATCCTGGTGCACTCGTCCGCGATCCCCGTGGAAGCTTGGAAAGGGCGATAGACAGCCGACGGTGTTATTCCACGAGGAACGTATACGCGATACACCTCGGATACTATTATAGCGTACAATGTGCTCTACGCCTTCGCTACTTGCGATATATATTCTCTCACGAAGTCAACCGATCGTTTATATACATGTATATATATATATATATATATGTATCTTGAGGCTATTGTTCGCTACGTTTCAATCTAGACCGTGCCTCTTGTGCCGCAACTGACTATTATAAATGGGAAAATGGTTATTTTTCTTTTCAGCGGTCTGCAAGGAGGGCTGTCATCCGATTCACGGTCACTGCAACGTGAGCGGTGAATGCAAGTGTCGTCACGGGTGGCGCGGCGAGCTATGCGACCAGTGCACGCCTTATCCGGGCTGCAAGCACGGATATTGCAATGGCTCGAGCTGGCAATGCATCTGCGACACGAACTGGGGCGGTATTCTCTGCGACCAAGATCTAAACTATTGCGGCACCCACGAACCATGCCAGAACGGTGGAACCTGCGAAAACACCGCACCTGATCAATACAGGTGTACCTGTCCCGATGGATTTTCCGGACCTACTTGCGAGAAAGTGGATAACCCTTGTGCCTCGAATCCTTGCCTCAACGGCGCAACGTGTCGAGAGGTAGGAGAGACCGCAAATTGCGATTGCGCTCCGGGTTTCGCGGGTCCTTACTGCGCGACGGATATGGACGAATGTGCCTCGCAACCATGTCAAAACGGTGGCACCTGCGTCGACGGAAAGAACGAATTTGCCTGCCATTGTCCTGGCGCCTGGCAGGGCACGTTATGTCAATTCGACGTAGATGAATGCGGCCTCAAGGAATCGCCCTGCAAGAATTCCATAACTTGCATTAATCTTGCTGGAGACTACAGGTAATTGGGGACTTCCGGTAGTTAGGAAAATGCTATCCTCGTTTTATTCTTCTCGTTTAAATCTTCTTATTAAAACAGAAAACGTTTATTTTATGTTTAGATGCCGTTGCCGGAGTGGTTTTACGGGAAAAAACTGCACAAAGAACATCAACGACTGCGTGGGTCAGTGTCAGCACGGTGCACTTTGCATCGACCTTGTCAACGACTATCATTGTTCGTGTACGCCCGGCTATTCCGGAAAGGATTGCGACGTCGACATTGACGAGTGTGCCACGAAACCCTGCCAGAACGGCGGCGAATGTCGAGATCTCGTAAACGCTTACGAGTGCGTCTGTCCCGTGGGTTTTACAGGCTATCAGTGTGAGATCGATCGCGATCACTGCAGTCCTAATCCCTGTAGAAACTCGGCACCGTGCTTCAACACACAGACGGATTATTATTGTCACTGTCCCGAGCAGTGGCAGGGAAAAAATTGTTCGGAACCGGCTTCTCACAATCCGCAGTTCGGTTTGGGTGACGAGAGTCTCGGGTGCGGCAGCGAGGGCACCCCCTGTGGGGGACGAGGAAGATGCAACGGTGGCAGATGCATATGCGATCCGGGATACACGGGACAGCATTGTCACGAGAACATCAATGACTGTCGTGAAAATCCTTGTCTCAACGGTGGTACTTGCGTCGATCTTGTGAACTCGTTCCAGTGCATATGCAGGGAGGGCTGGAGCGGTGACCTCTGCGATCAAGGTAAGAAAAAACGACTTTACCACGTATAGAACTCTGCTCAGCGGTCTAAAGACACAAATCTTGTTCTCGATTGAATAAATATTTCTCTCTAAAGAATAATAAGTTACGACACTCGATGAGAATTCTTAAATGTTAAGACAACACGCGATGTTTTTGTTACAGACGTCGACGAGTGTCAGGCCTCGCCTTGCCGCAACAACGGCACCTGTATAGACGGAGTCGCTGATTTCACGTGCGACTGTCGCGGCGGCTGGAAGGGCAAGACGTGCACCCTCAGAGGAGGCCACTGCGAGCCTGGAACTTGCAGGCACGGTGGTACCTGCCAGGATCGAGGCGACAGCTTCACGTGCCACTGTCCATCGGGTTGGGAGGGAGCGGCTTGCCACATAGCTTCACCCGCGTGCGCGAGCAATCCCTGCGAGAACGGAGCAACCTGCGTCAATTCAGCCGATCGCTATAGATGCGTATGCCGAGAAGGATTCGACGGTCCGAATTGTCGTAGAGACGTCGACGACTGTCAGCCCCTGCCGTGTCTCAACGGTGGAAGATGCGTCGACGGGGTCAACTGGTTCAGGTGCGAATGCGCCCCTGGTTTCACGGGGCCCGACTGCCGAATAAACGTAAACGAATGCGCGAGTGATCCCTGCATGGGTGGAGCGACGTGCGTCGATGGAATCGCCAGTTACTCCTGCGTCTGTCCACCCGGAAGAACCGGAGCTCACTGCGAGATAAGAACCGCGGGTGGTATCGGCTGCATAGCGGCGACTTGGGACGATGACTGCAACGTGTGCGAATGCCGAAACGGCAAGAACCAGTGCAGCAACGTTTGGTGCGGCCAGGGCAATTGTCTGAACGGAACTTCGTGTCTCGCGCACGAGGTCTGCGTGCCCTCTCCTGGAGAAAGTTGCCTGGCACCCTTGTGCCCCGCCTGGGGAGAATGCAGACCAATCGAAACTGGAAGGAGAGTCGGTCCTCCGGCCCTTCCGGCTCCACCGTCGTGTTGGCCAGGTCAAGCGACTCCGGGGCCAACTTGTTCGAGGCTCACGATACTTCTCAGGAGAGACACCCTGGTATCCGGTACATCGGTGGAATTGCTCTGTCGGAGACTCAGAAAACTTCTCGCCGATCCGAGAAGACCGCAATCAGTCGTCCTTCTGTGCGATCTCAAGCCCGGCGACAATGACACCATCGAGGTGACGATATTTTCGGAAGCTGCGTCGGCCGCGGCTAGAGATTTAGGCGAGGCCCTCAGCCGTCCTCTCACCAGGCCTCTCGCGCTGGCTTCCGTTCTGGAAGTCAAAGTCGAGACGGCGCTGTTGAGCGATCCGAATTCCGGTGGTTCCGGAAACAGCGGTAGCGGATACATCGCTGTTCTCGGTGGAGCTCTCGCCGCTATTCTCGTGCTCGCTCTCATCGGTGGCCTCTGGTATCTACGAATGCGACAGAGATCCGGACTCACCGCTACGACCAGTAGCGAGACGTCGTTGCATCGACATCGAAGCGACCTCGACGAGAAATCGAACAATCTTCAGAATGAGGAGAATCTGAGAAGATACGCTAACCCGCTGAAGGATCAGGATACAGGAGAGCCTAGAGTATCAGTCGTGAGACCGCTGTCCGGTATATCGCTCGGTGGCCTCGGAGCTGCCGAGGAGAGTTTGGAAATGGTATCCGAGGAGGGAAGACATCGACTGCCACCATTGTACAAGCCGACCAGCGCCGAAGCTAGAAACAACACAGCGAGTTTCAGCTACGAAGAGGGACTTCACAAGCCGTACAGCAAACCGCGACTCCAGGAACCATCGTACTCGCATCAACAACCCGGAACTAGCCAGCAGGTCGGTCCGCGTCAGGTGCTAACGGTACATGTTTAATTACTATCGAAAGAGAGACCCCTGGCTCGGTAATCGCCGGTCGAGCAACTTAGCTATTTCGAGAGAAAAAAAAACGCGACTCAGCGCCATTTATGGCGAGAGTTCGGGAGTGATAGACGGACACGAGTCAAATGGTCGGATCTACGATCGAACCTCGTCGTCGCGCAATTGATGTATCACGTACTATTTTACAACACACGCGTGCGTGCCCGCGTGTACGGTAATGTGCAATTGATTCGAGGGTTCGAGGTACGGTTCATAAATCGCGGCCATAAGGTATAGATTATACTATATTGTAAAATTAACTATATAGAGAGATATACAAATATATCTATGTATATATATATAGATATAGATACGAATATATAATCAGCGAGATCGCGACAGCGAGAGAGCGAGGAAGCAGAGGTAGGCAAGCATTATTCCACGGCTCGTGTCACGAGCCCCGCGACAGATGAACAGTCCCGTTGTGCCGCGTGCCTTTCGTGTTCTCGTCTCTTGTCCCTCGCACGCTACGATTACTGTGAGACTCAACCGGGTGTTATGAGAAACTCGAATGAGAGTTCAGCCTATGATAATCCATTCGAAGGACTGATCTTCGCTCCTCACGCCCCTTGTACCTCGCTTTCTCGCCGCTGCATCGCGCCAAGATACTCTTCGACGTGACAATAAATCACCGACGATTATAATTAATGATAATGATAATGACAGGTTGTTATCGTTGTACATATGTACATAGCCCGTACTTATTAATTTCGCTAAGCCTGTATCGTCTTCCTCGAGACCACAAACTGCTACGCCCTTCCACGCCCCACCCCCCTCAGCCCTAGTACGTTCCATGAAGTAATCATTCCACACTCACCTTTCACGTAATTAGAGTCCCATACATTTATTCATTAGAGATTCTCTTTGTTTATATATATATATATATGCATATATAGAATATATAAATGAATGAATAATTAAATAAATAAATAAATGTAATGCGATGTACCGCAGCTTCTGGCTGTGATACAGTAACGCAGAGACGCGTGCACCTATTATCACGAACACTCGTAAAACGCAGGCAGTTCGGTACGTTCCTCCAGACGACATTGTGATACTCATTTACGAAGGAATCATGCGCCACTCTATACATCACACGCCACGATCGTTCTACTCGTTTCCTAACTATTTTATTTTTGTTTGTTTGTTGGTTTTTTTTTCTTTTTTCATTTTTTCATACGTTATTTCTTTTTTTTTTTTCTTTTGTTTAACTTAATGAAATAGTTGCATAGGTGCGCGGACTCCATTGTTTTAAGGAGATACGCAACGAGAGATACAGCATTCAATACCCACGCGAGCTTGTGACACGAAAATAAATATATGTATTATAGATAAAATAGCTATATACACTCGCATCACATAAGAACATCGCCTATGACGAAATACTTTTGTAATAATGTCGTCACGTTGCGTTGGTGGTACCCAAGCGTTGGCTCGCCGTATATCGCGATAGTAGAGACACGAGATTTAGGATATAAATAGCGAAAGGGTGCAAGCGTGACACTTAAACGAAATTATTAATTGTACATCGAGCAACGATTGAAAATCTTGTTTCGACAAATTACGAGGAGTTAAATTGTATATAGAAACGATTTTATTTTTAGTATTAATTATACGACGATTAGTCCTTCCCATCGTATGTGCAATCCAAACGCTCGTGTTCCAGCGACGTCGGGCAAATTCCACGCAATTATTCAATTATCGTGCGTGTACGTAAACTTAAAAATATTATTATCGACGTGCGATAAAATTTTTTTTTAATTTATCGCGCACGCAAGAAAAAACCCCTCCCCCTACACACACACACACATACGCGCACGCGCATGCACACACACACACACACACAGACACAGACACAGAGATTAGTTTTTATCAATAGCTCGTAAATGAACAATTGTACGTTTTAAACCGCAGGATTGTGAAGAAAAATGAAAAAAAGGAAATTTCATATAATAGAATCTTTATTTTATAAAGAAGAAGAGGAACTATATATTATTATACGAATAGATAGATCGATTTATATATTATTATATATTGTATTGTATTATTTTCAACTTTTAATCACCCTCCATTAATTATTCCCGGGTCCAACGAGGACTATTCGAGCGGTCCGAAGCCGATCGCAAGGCACCCAACGCATATTATATCTTGCGCGAGACGGTGATCGATTAGTTGCCTCTGTTCAATGATAGATAGTTTAAAGGACAGCCAAGTATGTCGAAATCAGCCGTGTCTATGATGATGATGTTTCGAGGTATATATTGAGTGATCGAGTGCGTGTAAATAAGCTCCTATTCGTCCCCGCAATCAATTTCCTCATTCCCCTTCCCCCGCCCTCAAAACGTTAAGTATAACGATGAAAAAAAAAGTTTCAATAAAAAGTACAATCTTAAAAAAACAAAAAAACAAAATGTGCCTCAATGTTATTACAAAGTAGAGCGTAAAATCCTTGTCTCTGTCACGTACAGCGCGCTCCGTCACGCAAACGTTTATTCCACATCTCGGCAAAGTGTACCGCAGTGGCGGTTGCAAAGAGAGAAAAAGAGAGAAAGAGAGAACACTGACGCGGTAAGCACAGTTCACTTGGCTCCTCGTGTGTTTCTTCTGTACCTTGCATTCAAATCACAGAGATCGCGGAATCTCACAGACAAACGTGATTTCCGGGAGAAGATGCCGAGTGCGCCGCTCGACGAATAAGGAAAACGGGGAGCAGCGTACGAAGGCACGTAGTTATAATACTCAGCACCGACGGCAACGACGACACGGTACGTCCTACGCAAACGTGTCGGGAAACGCGAAAGTACTTGAGCGAGAAAAAAAAAACAACAACAACAAAAAGTTACCGCAGGATTCCAACGACGATTGTAACTTTGCACTATGTATTCATTGCTCATTGAGATACCTCGTCCGGGTGCGATTGTGTGCCAAGTTCCACGAGTCGAGGCGTCCACCGGATCACGATTCTCCGCACTGGTACCGGCTTAATTGTTAATTGAAACCTCTCGCTCACTCCGAAAATTAGAATACAATGGACAAGAAGAGCCACTTGACGAATAGCCAGAGCAAATGAGTCATCCCTGACACTGTCGTATCAAACGTCTTCCGTCGTGTGAACGCGAGATATATTTTTCTGCGCTACGTCATATCATCGTATAACGTCCCTCTTGGATTCGCATTCGAACTTTCGGTGCGAACGTGACGCGAATTCTCTAAATTTCAACGAGTAGAGATCCTCTGTAACTTTCTCGCCGAGTGTGATTAATGCGACAGCAATTAAGGTACATCGGCTGTGAAGTTCGGAGGGTTCCCTTCTGCGAGGCGATACAGAGTCGTGCGACACCACAATGTATACAACTATACAAATTTCAGTAGATTATTTCTCGAGTTTGATTAAGATGCTACGAGAGACTAGTTTATTCACTGCCGGTTGAATATGTGCCGACTATTAGTACAGGAAAAAAGAATTGGATACATTTGTAATCCGTTCACTTCGTCGGACTCTTCTTTCGAACGAATAACGGTTTTATCCGTGATAACTATACACAGCGAGAAGAATTTATTTTCTACCAAAATGATATAAAGTGTTATTGCGTGCAGACACGACTACCAGCCATCTGCGCTATTAGAACGATGAAGCAACGCGTAAATTCCGTGTGTGGTATGATGATGACGGTTGACTAATGCGATCTCGAGGCTTCGGCCAAAACCGTGAAATTAATATCTCGCAGACTCGCTGATGCGTCTCTCCCTGTTTCTCGGAGATGTGCGTTTTTCCCACAAATATGTCAAAATTTCTGTCACTTTTGTAACCTGAAACGTACAAAACAGTCCCGTTATTTCTTCCTTACCGTTATCTTCATATATTATCATTAAAGTGGAAGATATTCCTGGCGATTCAGCACCGATTTCGTTCCTCAACGCTATGGAGGACTACGTACGTGTAAAAAAAAGTATTCATTTTGCGTCTAGCTGTTGGAATTACAGGCTCAACGGGTAGCGATGAGATCAACGCTGATCGGAGATAGGCGCTATTCCAGAAGAAGCTATAGCGGCAGTCTGAAACCGACGTTCCTGATCCAGACGCGCTCAAACGAATAAAAGAGATCACTTGATCGAATAATTAAGCAAATCCGGTTAGTAGAGGAGTCACGTTCTCTTTGTCCAGGCGGCGGAGTTTGTTTTCACCGGGAATGCTGACAATGAAGAAGAGTGGGGTGAATGCTTCGAGAAAGAAAGCTGCGAAGAGGAAGAAGGAGGATCGTTCGTTGAGCAGACATTAACGGACCACGATTCCACCGATTCTCCGAGAATATCGAAAAAGGAACGGTTTTCTTCTCTTGCGACTTATGCGACACAATGGCAGGACGAACGGGCAAAGCAAGCTGTGGCTCTCGAGGAAGAGAAGAAAGAACGCTTTCGGAGACTCATGGGTGTAATTAAAAATTTATTAATGTCCTCTCGCACCAAGATTTGCAACTTAATTTTTAAGACAATATTATAGTTGACGCGTGGAAAAGGCGATGACGAATCTATCAAAACCATTCTGAGTGTCGAAGAAGAGGAGGAGAAGAAAAGCGAGGAAGACGCTTCCACGGACGAGAGCACTCATCTCTGCCTAAAAACTGTAGATATAAGTGATTCGCAACTCAAACTCTTGAATATCTACAGAGATTATCCCATACCCGAGGACCCGGGGTTAATTCCTGCTTTTTGGGAACTTTATCCACCATCGATGAACTACAAAGACGACGGTATACAGAAATTCGAGGATCTCGTTAAAGCGATGGGACTTGTGCCAATTAATTCGATCAAAGAAATGCTTCAAACGGATACCGTGAATCTTCGTCACTACGGCGTCGATCCGAGAATCTTTCGAGCTCTTTGCGAAGCTATTTCTAATAATACTACCGTTCAGAATTTAGACTTGAGAGTGGGTGGAATTACATATTAATAACGATGATAAGGAATTAATAGTTTCGGAGTGTTTATAACTATTTTCCGCAGGACACCTTATTGACTCTCGACTCCTGTTGCCACCTCAACAAATTGTTGCTCTCAAATAGCATTCTATCGCGTCTCGATTTATCGGGATGTCAAATCGGAGTTAAGGGCGCGAAGAAATTGCAAGATGGCATCAGAGTGGCTCCTGCTCTTGCCGAGCTAGATCTACGTCGTTGCAATCTCGGCGACGAAGGTCTCCAATATGTAGCATTTGCTATTTGTTACAGCAACACTCTGGAATACGTTAATCTATCGGACAATAATCTTGGCGACGATAGCGCTGATTCTCTGCAATCTATCTTCATGCAAGCGGAAGTACTCAAGCGTCTTGATCTATCCTGGAATTCTCTGTACGGTAAAGAAGTTGCAAAGACTTTTTTTCGAGGATTAGCCAGAAACGAAACTATCGAGTATCTCAACATGTCGTGGAATGGACTTGGTCAAGATTGCGTTTCGCCTTTGTGCCTCTATCTCGCGAACTCGCAGACCCTTCGAGAATTTGATTTATCGGGTAAAAATTATCAGATTTTGAGGTATATCGAGCTTCGTAATTGTTTGAGAAAACAATTGTAGATAATAGATTCACTGCCGTCGAAGGAGCACAAATTGCTAAGGCTTTGTCGAAAAACACCGGCCTTGAGGTACTACGCCTCGGGGATAATCCCTTGGAACCTGGAGGTGCGCTAGCTCTGGTCAAAGCCCTTGCACCTGAAAAATCTCCTGATCTTCGGTTAAAGATACTGGGTTTGGAGAATGTATGGGCGAACAAGGATATTCTTCCTTCGCTGCAAAGTCTCAACAATGACAGGCCCTGGCTTAACGTAATATTGGCCGGAATTCTCGGCAATTACAAAGTGAACGAACCAGATCCCCGAAAGATATTCCTAAAAAGAGCGAACTTTGAAGCGATGAATCCAAAGAAAAAGAAGGACAGGAAAGATTTCGGGCACTTTGTGATTACTCTGAAAGACGAAGCTGTTTCCAGAGGTTTCACTGACCTCGACGGTTATTTATTTATTTTTTTTTGATAACTCTTTCAATGCTCAGATTAATTTTTCTTTCTATTTCTAGCGACGTTTAAAGATTCGGTGAATCAATTAAAACTTAAGCTAACGGACTCTCTGGTCGATGAGATTATGAATGCTTTTGCGATTCCCAAGAGTCTCGTTGACCAGACGGCTTTAAAAGAATTTTACTTGAAAGAATATCCGGACACGCAACTTCCGCCACCAAAGACACCAAAGTCATCGAAGAAGAAAAAGAAAGCAGCGTGAAAGGAGAATCGAGTCCAACAACGTGAAAATTTATGCAATTAATTACGACTAAAACTAATAAAATATTTTTTATCAAAATGCTAACCAAGGCCATGTATTACAAAAGAAAAACACACTCGAATAATATTTACGATTACATTTTATAGATGAAAAGTATATCGATAAGCCTACAATCGTTAATGGTTATACAAAAAAATAGAATTTCAATAATAATGTTACAAAATAATACAATTAATTTAGGAACTAGCATGAGTATTGTGGAATAAATTCAAGATTAATAAGCGTCTCAATCAAGATAAAATATCCTGGCTGCGATATCATCGACGATCCAATCGATGCCTTCCAAAAGATTTTCTGCAGTGATAGCGGAGCATTTGTAAATTTGCCAATGATGCGTTTTGATAGTCGGCAACTCGAGAACCTCAGCAATTTCCGGCGCAGAGAGAGCTCCCGGTAGATCTTGTTTGTTAGCTAGCACCAGTAAACTGGCTCCTTCCAGTCTCTCCTCCTGAAGAAGTTTATAAAGTTCGGCCTTGCAATCTTCCAATCGACGTCTGTCAGCACTGTCAACGACCCAGATGAGTCCATCGGTCGACTCAAAGTAATTTCTCCAGTAAGACCGCAGGGATTTCTGTCCGCCGACGTCCCAGACATTCAGTTTGTATCCCCTATGTTCCAGGGTCTTGATATTAAAGCCCAGGGTCGGTGATATCGTGTCTATGGGCTCACCATTGATTCTCTTCAAAACTGTTGTCTTTCCAGCATTATCCAACCCTCTGAATCGGCAAAAACATGTCATTTATCCGGTGCAAACAGTTTTGACATAAACCTAACCTCCAAACTACCGCACTTTCGAACATATGTACTTACAACATGAGAATTCTCATCTCCTTTTCCTTCTGCTTCAATTTCTTCAATACCGTTAACAGCCCCATGAATACGACACTCGATTAAATAACTTTAATGACAATAATACATTATATTCGTAGGCTTTACGTGACCAGCCGAATTCGTAGTGTCAGTCACTGATTTTAACCAATCGTGGCGCATGCTTCGATGTAAAGGCTTGCGAGTCGCTGCTGGTAACAACGAAAATGGCATACACAGGTGTAAAAATTTATTATTATCTCAATTATCGTTCATCGTCCAGCAAAAAGTCAGCTACTTTATCTATAACATTAAAATGACACAAAGCATCGACAATCGTCTCGAGAGATCGCTGAAACTCCGAATCCTCGTGTTTATCGTCTGGAAACTGTGGCGGTTGCATGATTTCTACATCAGGAAATCGTTCCCTCTTGTCGGTGAGTAATTGACTTAATTCCTGACTCGATAATTCTTTCAGTAATTTCACAGAACCGGGATACTCGTTTGCCAAATCGTTTGCTGTCCATGTTAATCTTTTAACTCTTTTTTCAGGAGATAACTTTTCAGATGTCTCTCTATTTTCATTACATTCGTCGATACACCTGCTGATCTAAAAACACATATCGTATTATTTATCAAAGTAACCAACGCTTTGTAAATCGGGTATAATCTCTAGCAATCGCACGCACACCCACCAATTCTATGAATTCCCTCCGAGTGTATCTTGGTTCTTCCTCAAGCGCCGAAGGTACTCCTTCTCCAATTTTTGTGACGAGTAACTTAACGAGCGCCTCTTTGAGTCTTCCTTTGTAATCAGCATCGACCGGCAACCAAATATTGATGCTGATACTGGTATCCAAAGACTCGACATAGTGCCACCATCCGTTGGGCACTAATAATACTTGACCAGGCTCCAATTCAACGAACTTGGGGCTTTCTTTTATCCTCGTTATTGCTTCTTCGTCGTCGTTGGTCGGACAGAAGAAATTGAATTTGCTGTAGATAGTCGATTCTTCGTAAGGAACTCTCGTTGGTTTCATCGCGTTACCTGCATCAGGTGGAAAGAGAAGCCACTGTTTTCTATAGTTGAAAAAAAAAAAGTATTTTCGATGCTCGTCAAGCTTCACGATAAATTAATTAGATCGTCGAACGAACCTTCCGTGTATCTGAGCGACTAAATTGCAACCGTAAGAATCTTGATGACAATTGGTATGAGCTCCTTTGCTTCCGATCCACAGAGTAGAGTCATTTCCATCTTTATCAAATCCAAATCTCTTCCAATCTATCGATTCCAAGATCTCTGGTCTATTACCGAACCACTGATGCATATATTTATAATCAAAGTAATACCACTTGGAATGATCCATAAATTCTGTTTTACGAATAAACGTCGATAGTCTCATGCTTTCGATAGGAGACTTGACGTCCCACTGCGGTTTCTGAAAAAAATAAGTGAAAGAAAGAATGCAAAAACGTTTTGTGCTACGCGCTCTGTAAATTTATAACATTCGCATCATTTTATTTACGGATGTTCTCGCATTATCCCCAGTTCTGAACGAAAGCATCGTGTCTCCTAATATTTCGATAAACTTATCGAGCTCCCAACGTAGAAATTCCGGATTATTTGCACCTTCGACATTGTACTGAAATCCTTGAAAGATCACTGGTTCTTTGAGATCAAGAATAGTTTGTTTGATAGTGTCAGCCGAAAGCATTCTTCGATGTTTCTTTGACGTAAAGAAAACAACAACAACAACAACACCGGTCAACTAGTTTCGTAGTTCTTTATTATTGAATTTCTATACACCGATGAAGGATGCTCTAGACGCGTAATAAGTAAGCAATGTCCCTAAACCGAAGCCACCGCGATGCAATCATTTTCGGAGTTCCAGCTTTCAGAATGAATTACCGTACTACGGTCAAAACGCGTTCGATAACCGCACGGTCTTCGTCGTTCATGTAAACGCAACAGTAGCGACAATAAAAATTGAAGATTCTCCATTATGGTGACGTGTAAGGTAGCGTACCACGTGAATGCATACACGACAAGCGACACGTCGCAGGAGTGGCGGTCCCGTAAACGCGAAGTGAACGCGTCGGTAAACACGTATACGATTCAACAGCCGTTCGTTCCCAGTTGGCACCTTAATTCGTCGAGCATCGCGCAGTGTCTTCTCAGTTTGTCGAAAACCTTCAACGGAACGTTAAGTTAGAACGTCTTGACATTGCAATTGCATTTGTGTGTTCCGTGTAAACAGTGAAAAACCCAAAAATTCTATAAAAAATGGTGAGATACATGAAATAGTTTATTGCAACGATATAATCGAACCTCTAAGTTTGCTCGAAAAAAAAAAGAAAAAAAGGAGCACTCCAATTTGGAAATTTCTTTTTCGCTAACTTGTATGTATTATCTGTCGAACAAAAAAAAATAATAATAGCCAGCTGCACCGAGTTCAACGTCTGTGGGATCGGGTAGCCGTTCCCCGAGCAAAGCTGTTGCACCGAGAACAAGCGGTGCTGGCACTATGAGGCAAAGGAAAACCGCTCCTGCTACATCTGCCAGAAATCGCAACACAGGCACAAGTTCCGGTGGCATGTGGAGATATTATACGGATGATTCACCAGGAATCAAAGTGTAAAAAAATTTTCGTCCGATGTTTAATTTCAACGGCGTTTATATATATATTATAAGTTTTCTTTTATTTTTCTTACAGAGGACCCGTGCCAGTGCTCGTAATGTCTCTCCTTTTCATTGCATCTGTATTCATGCTTCACATCTGGGGAAAGTACACCAGATCTTAAACGTCGACTACCCTCGAAGCTGTACACTCTAAAGACTCTAAAAAGTCGCAACGGACAAAGCCCTGCACCGAGTGCATGCAACAATGATTGTCTAAATTTCAATGGGATATTCCAATGAGAGACGGGATGATGCGACGATCGACGTCGAGAACCCACTCGCGTATATATCGAACAATCGATTGACGTTTTATCATCAGTCGTTGATACCTATGTAAACCCTAAGCTCATGTTTTTAAGTTATTTGCTACATCGATCTGAACGATCGATAAACTAAGATAATACATTTTGATATAGCGTTCTGTATACTTCAATGATTTCGTGGGGCGCAAGAGATTATATTAAAATCGCATTAAACACGTTGAATTTGTGTTAGTCATTAGCACAGTAATGTGCCGTCGTTACCTTTCCCTAAATTAGGGTCTACGAAATGTACCGTTTTTTTTTTTCAAATGAGATACAAAGCAGCTATTAATCTTTGGTATTACTCATTGAATCGTATCTATAACAATAATTGTCTGAACGGCCGTTGTATTTCTCTACAATTTGATCAATGAAGCTTTCGTCTTTAAATTGTAAAAATATCAATTTGTATCTAGTTAAAAGATAAGAATTATATCTATAAATGGAAACTTAAAGTTTTTGAAATGCGACAGTGAAGGTACTGCCTTATCATTGGCAATGACGTGTGCACGCTCTTGATCTATAGAAAATACAAATTGACAAATAATTGTTTACTTTATATTAAGATATACATATCTTTATTGATTACATCCATTGGTTAAACAATCGTTGGCATAAAACGAAACGAAGAGAATATACGTCAGTATCTTAAATTTAATTGAAAATGTCTTTGTTTATGTTCACATATCAAAGAAAAAGAAAGAAATAATATTTTTGAATCCACAATAACGTAAAAAAAAAAAAAACTTATCTCAGTTTTCATCAGAATCAGGAATACCTTAAACATTATTGTGTGACTAATACATTGTCGTCCGTTAGACGACGTGATAAGATGAATTGTCTTCTAATTGAATATTTTGTTGTTTCTTTAAAACTACAGTTATCTCATAGAAAGTCATACCGTTAGAATGAATTTTTATTTTGGGTAGCGATCGTAATCGGTTGTTTTTCACGATTAAACGCATTGCGGAAAGCGTCAAATTTTCTCCGACAGGATTTAACGACCGTCTTTGTAATTATTGGAACCGAAGGGATTTTGACGTTGCTGCTGAGATGAGAATCCCTGCGAGTAGTTTTGCGGACGCCAATTGTTCATAGCGTTGTTACCGTTGCCCTGCCAGTTGCCGGAGTGCATAGATTTTTTCAGGGCATCGTTCTGCGACATCCAACGTGGCTCGTTCGCGTTTTGATTGCCCATGTTAGACCATTGAGGCTTATTTCCGCCCATTGATGGACCTTTACCCTGCCAGTTACCACCGCTTGGCTTGTTGGACCAGTTTTGATCGATCTGATCGTTGTTGTCTCTTCCCCAATTAGACGTTGAGGCTCTCTCGCCGCCTTGTTGCCATCTCTGTTTATTGTTCGGCGCACCTCCGTCGTCTCCCCAAGGATCTCTCGCGTCCTCGGGAAGATCGCTCCAGTCTTCCTTGTCACCTTTTTTAGAATCTCTCCAGCCGTCCATGCGATTGTTGGCTTGTCCGCCGTATCCTTCCTTTCCTCGCACGTTCCAGTTGTCGCCACTCGGTCCGGAGTCACCGCCACCGCCACCGCCACCACCACCGCCACCGCCGCCGCCGCCGCCGCCACCACTGACACCGACACCGACACCGCCACCGCCGCCGCCGCCGCCTCCCCATTGTTTGTTCACCGCTCCCTGGGACCATTGTTCTTTGTTTCCGGGCTTCATCGAAGACTGCTTTGAATTCCAGGCGTCACCGCTACCGCCCATCCACGTTCCTTCTTTGTTATCCCTTGAGAATTCTGGATTGATGTTTTTCCGGAATCTATCGTTCGCCGGAGCATGATCCCAGTTCGGTGCATTGGACGGTCTATCGTTGGACCAGCGTTTCTCCGGAGCGTTTCTCTCACCGGAACGTTGCTGCGATTGCCAATTGCCCTGCTCGAGCGCACTTCTGTTTGGAATATCCCATTCGTCGCCGAATTTTTTGACGGGCGATTTTGCACGCGGGGCCGGAGGTTGTTCGCGCTGTCGTGGAGGCGAAACACCTCGTCTCTGAACGACCGGAGCCTGTTGCCTTCCTCCTCCTTGAGATGTGGCTGGTCTTCGGTGAAATATATCCGAGGCTTGACCACGCGGTGGAGACATTTGACGCCTGGGCGGCGACAATTGTCGACGCGGCGGTGACTGCGGGCGTCGCATCTCTCCGCCCTGCTGAGAGAACGGTGCGTTGAATCTCCTCGGAGCCGGAACATCCAGTCTCGGCGGGGAAAGCAATGGACGTTTTGGCGACTGTCTTCGCATAGCCTCAACCTGACTGGATAGCGATGGTAGCTTGTTTGGCATTTGCTGACCGCGATTTTTCTCGAATTGATGTTGTCGCTGCCAGTTGTCATCTTGGTTCTGCGACTTTCGAAAATCTCGTCCTCCCTGAGGACGGTCCGGCATTCCTCTTCCACGCATAAACTCGATCGGACTCATGCCCGACGGCGCGACTTGATGAGCATCGAGCGGCACTCGGTTCGGCGGAAACAGCGGCATCGGGCCTTGTTGATTCTGCTGCATGAATTCGCGATTCTGCGCAGTTATAAGCATATCCTGCGGACCCATGTCCCGAACGAAACGCTCTCTGAATGCCATATCCCTGTCTGCGTTCTGCGGCGGAGAATTGTATCCCGAATTTCCAAGCGGAGCGATTCGATCCCACACAGATCTCGGCAGTTGATTTTGAAGCTTGTTGGTTTGCTCCAACACGATATTTAGCATATTGTGCAGCTGTTTAGCCGTGTCCACGTCAACCACGGGTCCCTGAGTGTTCAACTCTTGTTGCGCGAGAGACAAAAGCATTTGTTGCTCTTGCACCTGCTGCATGAGAACCGGATCCATCCGACCCTCCGAAAGTCGGACTCTCAAATCATCACCGTGATTCTGATTATCGCGCATTCTCTTTGGGGGCAATGGCTGCCCGCGCATCATCGACACTTCGGACGCCCAGTTACGTCTGCGCTTCTGTCCTCCGACATTCGCTGGCCCTCTGGGCGGCACCTTCGCTAGAGGATTCTTTTTCAAGGGTGATGGAATTTTCGGCTTATTCGGCTTAGCGATTTTGGTAGCCTGCTGCGAATTCGGACTGTCCGGGCTCAACTTGGTCGGTTGATCGGGTTTCGTGCCTTGCTTGTTGCCTCTCGCAAACTTTTTATTAGTTCCGACGTTAGCTTTGTCCGCAGAGTGAGCCCGCTTTCCTCTCACTGGACTCCTTCCTGTATTCTTGCCTGAATTTTTACCCTGGTTCTTACCTTGTCCCTTCGTACCACCTGCCATCGGATTTTTCACCAGGTTCTTCGGTGCATTTTTTACTACACCCGTTACCAAACCGGGTCCTACGACTATGCGAGAACCCACTACGACACCCTGACCCGCAGCCTTCAACTGCGCCTGTTTCCTCATCTTGTTTCTTTTGTTTGCTCTGTTATTGGCTCTTTTGTTCGAGGATGGTCCGGAATTGGCCAACTTTGCAGGCTCTGCACCCTTCACTCCACCTTTAGTCGCTAAAACTTTGGGACTGTCGCCAGCGTTGTCGTTCTTTTTCGGGTTTGCTTTCTGCTGTTGAGCCTGCTTCGTCAGACCGGCCCTGAATTGAACGTGATTCCAGAACCAAGGTTCGTTCATCTTGTGCATAGTCAACCGTTCCATACGAATGACAACCTCGAAATGAGGTCCGACCGGCAACGTATCGACCAGAACAGCGCGTACAGGCATAAATGGATTTCCGAGATCACCGTCCGCTGGACGAGTCAGCTCCAATATAGCTCGTACTGATTGTTTCGTCAGCGTAGTTATCATCACGACTCGGCGAAGCGTCGAAATTTTCCTAAGTGCCGTCATCATCTCGATGGCTGTATTGAATTTTAGAGATATGGTTAATGAGAATAATTCACGTGCGCGCGATAAAAGCTCGGAGACTTTCCGTGAACCCAAGTTCATCAATTACAATAATAACAGTACGTACTTCTTCCTATTTTTGTGTTGGCATTGACAATGGCAGCAGATCTGGTGTTCTTGAGAAGCTTGGCGATCTGAGCCATCATATCATTCGGCTGTCCCATCACGAAGGATGAATTCGTGATTTTATTCAATTCACTCGTCATTTCAGCTTCCTCGACTTCTGACGGTGCGTCGAGACCAATGACTTGTCGGCATTTCTTTACATTTTTTTTTTAAATCATGTATTTGTGTTAATCTTGATAAAATTTTTAAAAATAGAAATTCAACATTTTCAGGATTTTCGTACTCACCGAAGCTTGCATTAGACCAATCAAGCCTAAACCGCATCCGATTTCGGCGACAGTGAATTTTTGCACCGGAGTGAGTAAATCACCGACTGCTGCGCCCAATTGCTCGACTCCGGCTGCGTTGCACCAGAAGTTGGTTTTCGGAGCAAGTTGAATCTTCAGACCTCCAACGGTCTCATCTAGTGCCTCGGAACCGGCCAGGAATGTTATATTTGTGGTGGTAGTCGTACCGACTCTGAAATAATTTCATTAAATTTCTGTCATTGCTGCAAACAATTAATATTGTACGTGTGCGAATTGGTTGTTCAGTTATTCGCTTACTTGGCAATCGACTTGCAGTAGAGAGACTTGACGTTGCAATCCTTTCCTGCACCAGTCTCAAAAGTCTCTTTCAATTTTTCCATTGTCGATTGACTGATTTTCTTGCCAGTCGCGAATACCATGAGCTCATCCTTGCTGTTACTTCGCACGAGGAGCCATAGCCAATTGTGATTACGATCGATAACCGTGTCTTTCTCGTCACTCGGTTCGTCTTTCTTTTCATCACCTTCGGGCTTGTCTTCGGGAGCTGCTGCGTCCTCGGTCTTAACTTCTGAATCGGTAGCAACCTCGGTCTTGAGTTTTGAAGGGCTAGAATCATTAGACGTAACTTCCGAAGCCTCAGCCGTCTCGGCTTTAACTTCCGGAGCCGCAACGTCTTGAGTTGGCTCGGAATCGGCCGTAAGCTCAATATTTTGGATGAATTCTTCAAATACCTAAACGGAAAGTGATATTGTGATTCGTTGCAACGTGCTTACTAGTTTATACAACTGATGTCATACTCAAACTTTCAAATAGTTTATTTAATCTCTTTATCTCAATATTGATTTTATTATTTTTCTTTCGCAAGCGTAGACGATCATGCAGTAGAGAGACAACAGTTGTAATATAACTTTCATTAAAATTTAAACGATGATATTATTTCAATGACAAATATTCTTCGCGCATTGTGAACTTGGCATATATACCAGGGATTCTTTTTTTCTTTTAAATTAAATTTTTTAAACTGGGCTGTCATTCGTCGAGTGATGACTTTTAGGATTTATCGATTGATTACGCAATGCCATTCAGAATACTGAATTACATTCGCGCATGAGGGAACGTAGACGTTTTGCGCACATAATCTTTCTGAGGAATTGTAATCGTTGGAGCTCTCGAAGCGCGTTTCTCAACGAAACGTCAATAACGTCGCTCAATTTGCAAAGAGAACAATTGCAGGTATCCCTGCTTATTGTTTCTGTGAAATTATTTTCCCGTTATTCGGTTTCAAACTATGCTCCATGTCAGTCCGCAGCTCCTCCACAGCACATCTTGCTATGTTGCATAGTAAATTTATTCTCGTGACTCGCATTGTCCACTGTCGAGCGAGTTTAAAGTGGGTTTTACAATGAATAAGAGACGGATAGAGCCAATAGAGATATCTAACGTCGTTCCATTCCGTGATTTCGACGCTCTCTGCGATTATAAATCGTTTGAGCTGCGTTCGATCGAAGAGCATCTCTGCCAGTATTTTGCTCAACTCGGAATGCACGCGGTTCCGAATTCGCATGTGATCATGCTTGCGGAACATACCGGTTATCATCGAGTTTGCGAGCTTCACCACGGTACCGGAGGACTATCGAACCTTTATAGTCCAACTGGGCGAAGCATCTGAATGAGATGCAAATTGAGGAAAATACCTCAAGTATCTTGACAACGCGAGGTCTGTGCGAATACCGCACGATCGTTAATCACGACCTATGTGCCTCGGATATGTTTCCTTTCAATCTTGTCGAAAGCAGAGATGAGCATTTTTTCGAATAACGGAATTTTCATTCTTTAAAATTGTAATTGCCTTTAAATCACAATCAACTCGTGCTAAGATCGATGTAAGAAAGTCGGAAGACGTATCGACGTATAGGTTATCAAAATATTTGTCAGTGAATCACCGAATAATGACGTTATTTGAATAAATTTTGCCCAGCTCTGGTGGAAAGTGTTGAAGACACGATATTGCTTGCGACAGGCTTTATGAAAACAGCCTGTTCTTTGCATTGTGCGTGTTAAACGAGAGTCTCAAGCTTTAAACTCGAGTCTCCAATCCTCGTTTAAATCCAGTCTCTTATAAGCAAAACGTCCACCCATCCCTCGCCAATGGCTTTTCAACGCGCGTATGTGTATTTTATTAAATTCAAATGCAGTGCTGAATTGCATTTACGTAGCAAAAATAAGTGTACCTTGACAACACGCATTACAAAAGATGGGTATTGGGAGGCATTATCTGTATTAACACCCGACCCATCGGTTGGACCCAGCCGCCAGACTGTTTCTACTTTCTTGTTAACAGTCCCTTCAGCGCTGTCTTCCTCCTTGTTTGTTGACTCCTGTACAGGCTTTCTGCTGCCTAAACATGCCACATTATATTTATCATCTGTATGCTCACGGTATTATTATCGCCGTAATCTACCGCGATTATTATTAGTTCATTTTTTTTTTTTTTTTTTTTTTTCAACTACCGATTCCGTATGGAATCTCATTACACGTGTAGCAATTATTAATATTAAACTGTTGTAGCCACCTAAAACATATTGAAAATTTCGTTAAATACATCGGTGCAATCGCAGAAGATTCGATGCCAGGATATCAAGAATTTACGACACTACGTTCACTTGAATGTGTATATTTTTATGATGTTCGTGTAATGATATTCGAATATGCCAGTGTGGTGTTTGATAACGAAGCGGAATGTATAGTCGTTGGATAATTCGTTAACGAGGATCGATCGGATCGCGCTTGTGACAACGGAGATCTCTCGCTCGTTCCAACTATTCCTTGTTACAAGGATATAGCGCTCTGTACGTATCGTTGTTTCACACACCCCATAAATCGAAGCGGTAAAAGGGTTATGTGGAATTGACCAAGGGCGTGTAACGTGTAAGTGCCGAGATCTTGATACACCACTGCTCGTAGCATACCAGATCTATAGTGTTCAATGTACATGTATGTGTTCTGAAGAAAAAGATGCGAACATTGTTGCATCCACCTTTTTCTACCAGTTGTGATTGCTCTGTTGATTACCGTTTTATCCATTCGTTGTTCATTAAAATCACAAGTTTCTTACATGCTAAATGGTTGAGTATCAGGGCCGCGATTTTCTCCGAACGTACGAAAGACGCTGTATTTAGGGTGAAATCGACGTATCGCGTGTCAAAAAAATTAACTGTTTTATATAAAACTGCAGCTTTCGATGCTGTTCCAATGGGTATACGGGTTTCAAAACTCACAGATAAACTTCCAGCGGTTGGAATGCGGACGAGCCAAAGGACATCGACGGGGTGGCTCTAACTGGCACACGGGGTCCTTGTAGTGTTCCAACCAGGGCTTGTAAGTGGGATAAGAAAACTCAAGAACACGAGCCAGCTTGGATAGCCGTTCCTTCACGATCGTCAATTTACCATTGAGCTGTAAACAGAAAAATGTATTGGTCGATTATATTAAATTCTAATAACAATTTATTATAGATCAATTTTGTTTGTTTGCTAATAGGGGAGCACAAACGAATAATCATTACATTTTTATTCCTCTTTCATAGACGTATAACAATTGTAAAGAAAACAACTTAAATACTTGCCTTTTCCTCGTACCAGGCGTTCTCCGGTGAAACTTCTTCCACGACTTCGACTTCGGCCTCGTTGCCCTCGGTAACCTCATCAGTTTTTTCATCTTTCTCAACCACCTTCGTCTCCTCTGTTATTACATCAAATTTGTCATCGCACTCTTCGGCGTCCAAGATGATCGTATCGGTGACATCAATCTGTATTACCCCGTCGTCGCCTCCGTCGTCACCACCGTCGTTCTTCTGAATATCCGTCTCCATGGATACATCGGGTGTAATTTCGACCGGTTCGTCGTCGGTTTCCTTCGGAGGATCTGACTTGGGCGGAGTCAAAACCGCGGTTGTGCTGCTGGGAACTTTTAGAATTCCACGAGGCCTTGTAACTTTGACTACAGGCGTGGCTGGTATGTTGGGTTTTTCCACATTTTCTGGTTTTTCAAAGTCCTTTTGCTCATCGTTCTCAGGAGTCTCAGAAAAATCGTCTTCGCCGGTACACTCGTCCACTACTTCAAAATCTCCGTCGTCGAACATGGTAGCTTCAGAATCTTCTATGTCCAATGGAACAGATACACTTCCTGAAAAAGAATGACACTTTACCAGAACACGAATCGTGAAAAAAACGGTTGGAAAAAGCGTTTTCGATTTGTCGTGAAACGATATTCAGAATAAAATGAAAAACATAGAAAGAAAAAAAATTCGCATATAAAGACGTAATAGACCGACGCGACTCGATGGCGTACGCATCGCGAAGCCAAGAGAATCGTACGCGACTACCACAAAGTGCGAGATATCGCGTGAGTCGCATCGAAAGCCATCGCCAAAAGGGTATGCGCATTCATTCGAGACGAAACGAAAGTCAGAAATTTAATAATTTGTTATTATTATTAACGGCTCTTGAAAAATTAAGCACTTACCCATTTTTCCGTATTATCGTAAGCGTATATCGCGCGAGCTTGGGAACGAGTTTGCCAAAACGGCGGGCAGAAGCGAGAAGACAAATGACGCCTAGATGCCAAGCGTCCGCCTGCGTTCTCAATATCTGCGGCTCAAGGAGATACGTACCCTCGTTGGTTTATTGGTCGATTAGTAAACTGTCGAGCGATCAATTTGACGCGGGCATTCTATCTCGATTTACTTTAAGTTTACTCGAAAATTCTAGAATAACGACCGGTGAATAAAAGTCTAAACGACGCCGACACGACTCGCAACTGCTGACAGTGCTGACTCGCCGGATGGCCGGATCCGCCGGATCAATGGCGCGAGGTTTTTCGCAGTGGCCGTTGTATCAACTACACAACGAAGGTCTCCAACCGGATTGGTTGAAAATAAGGTAGATCGGGATGGCATTGTCCGAACGACGTGTCTCAGCCACTCATATTTCATTGCCGCTTCCGTGAACAGGAAACTTTAGTTTGATCATTCATAAGGTAAGGTGGTCGGGCAGTGGGGATTGGTAAAGTGGGGCGCGGTGGGCAGTGTTCGAGAAAGAGAAACGTTAATTAAAAGTTTCGTTGACCTTGGCAAGCTACATACTTTCAAAGATTTGAATATTTATTTTGAAAAAATTTCCATCAAACGTATGCATTCCTCGATATCTCTTGCTTCCATGGTTCGTTTAATGCGCATAATCTCAAATATCTTTACACGGAAAATATTAATTTGAAGCGTAACCGGCCGGTTCTCGTCATAAAGTCTTTTATCAATTTCGTATCGTGTAAAATCCTAAATTGTAAGAAAATCTCTTAGAAGTAACCTCATACTTAAATTATATTGTCAGACAATAAGTTTAAACATGTTAAATTCATTAGTTTGTGAACGTATTTACAACGAATACGGAACTTGAAGAGTTTCAGAGGTCATGTGTGTTGGAACACGCAGGACTTACATAGGAATTAAATAAACGGAGATCGTAAGTACCTCGTTGTGTTTCTGATAAATTTTCTCTGTTAAGTTAAAAACTTTATTCCCAAAGCAATTATATAAACGTGGAAACGTTGATTCGATTACACGTCTGTTTATTAATTGTCTATGTACATAGAGGATGTCGTAGGACACGATCAGTTGACATTCAGTCCCAATTCTCTCAAGTCCATCTTCATTTTTTCAAGTTTGTCCGTTGACAATATCGTAAGAGGCATACGCGGTGATCCAACTTGTACAGGTGTAAGAATAGACATTGCAGCTTTCATTGTTTCCACCCAGTTGCCTGTAGATTCGATAAAAACTTAAGGGTATGCCGGTGTAGATTTTTTAATAAATTTTTGTCGGTAAAAATAGACAATTTCGTAGTATACTTCGTGCATCGTGGATATGCGGCGGATATGCTTGAAATTTTACAGGATTTCAATGTGAACGCAATCGTTCCGACATCCGGTCGAATTTCGGTTGAAAACGTGCAAAACATGATAATCATCGTATATTATTGTACCTTCCAGAATCCAATATGGCTGGAATTTTCTGGAACTCGAATACGTCAAACCGAACGGGACGTCGATTCTTTGAGGTTTTCCATACATTTAAATATCGTCAAAAAGTCGAACACACAGAATAAATTAACGTAGAGTTTAAACCGCGTTCGCGTTATCTGTTTCTATTCTCGTCGTCGTAAGTTGCCAGATTACGCGAACGCGGTATACGTTCTACGTTAACATTATTTGTGTATTCGACTTTTTGACGATATTTAAATGGTTGGAAAACCTCAAAGAATCGACGTCCGGTTCGGTTTTACGTATGCAAGTTCCATAAAGCTTTATATCCTACAAAACTGATGTTGATGATATTTCGAGCGGCCATATCGAACTTACAATTATTATCATGTTTTCCACGTTTTCATCCAAATTGCGACCGGACGTCGAAACGTTTACGTTCATATTACAGTCCTGTACAATGTAAGGCATATCCGTAGACTACGAAATAGCGTATTTTTCTCGACGAAAGTCGATAAAAAATCTATTCCAGCATCCCCTTAAGAGAAAATATTTCAAATTTAAAGAGGATAAAAGTATCAAAGTTATAATAGACATATTGCAGCTTTCATTGTCTCGACCCAGTTGCCTGTAGATACAATAAAAACTTGAGAGAAAATATTTTTAATCTAGATAAAATAAAAGTACAAAATAAATTAATAACCGTATTTAGAAATAGCGACTACAGCCTTCGAGAGTTCTTCCTGTTTCTCTCGGGCTTTGTAACAATCTTTTTTCTCATTGGCTTCGAGAATTTCCAAAGCCAGCTCCGGAAACATATTTACGCTGGTTGGAATGAAAGAGTTAATTCCCACAGCGCACCCGGCCGATATAATCTGTAAAAGTATGTCATCAACGACGTTACACCACAGGTATCTATAGTCTCTATATTGATTATTGTTATATCTTTGTATACCTGGTCACTTCCGAGAAAAATAGCAAATCTACCGGAGTCCGCGCGAAGTGCTTGAGATCCTTCCTCAAGATTAGTGCTCGTAAACTTAATGCCAACGAATGATGGAACTTGGTCTCCGATAGATTCCAAGAAGCGTCCCATGTGAACTTGATTAATAATAAAATTAATGTTCAGTTATAAATTACGTTTTGTATTCTCTCCGTCTTTTACCTCTACTTACTATTCACATTTGTGAACATTGGTATATGATAATAGAGAAGGGGCGTGTTGGGAGCCGCCTGTCCAACGCGCTTTAAATAATTCAGTAGTTGCCTGTCTTCCGTTGGTTTGAAATATAACTCGGGTAGACAGAGCAAAGAGTCCACATTGATTTCTTCCGCATGACGAGCCTGTTAACGATTACACGAGGTACAACGCGATGAATTTTCAGTTTGCAAAATTGCGCTTGTGATCCGAGCGCGATTACTCGAGCCAACACAATTTTAACGAACAACTAATCAACGGAGAGCGATAAATGTTTACGTACAAGCTCGAGTACGTCGGGTAGGGGAGCACCACCGACTTGTACCATCAAATGCAGCTTCGTTGATTTCACTGCTTCCACCCACGCAACCGCAACCGACTTTCGTTCTTCAACGGACATCGACATACCCTCGCCGCTCGTTCCATTCACTTTTATCATAGTTGTTATCATTCGACTGTTATCAATTTAAGATTTTCGCTTATCGTACATCGTCGTTTGATTAATATTGTTCTATACATAGTGCCTTACCCAAAACGCCTTTGATTCCACGTTCGAAAAGATACTTGGCGTACATTGGTATCACGGACAAATCTAGTTTTAAGGTCCTGAAATTTTTTGTGTTCGGTCGATTACATTTATGAAAAATCATTTGTCGTACCAACAAAAAAATATTTCATCAGGAGAATTTAAAAAATATTAATTCAACAATTGGATTACGTAAAGAAATTTTTTCTTTTTAAATCACAAAATTGTTTTATTGCGTTGTGTTTTCATTTTTTTTTTTTGGTACATAAAAAAAATCTAATTTTCTCTTTTATATTTACTATGGCTTTACTTACTTCTCATTGAATGGTGTAAATACGGGGATCACGTAACCACGGAAGGAATATGTTAAGCGCTGTAAAAAAAAAATCGTAAGATTTCACATGACGCGATGAGATAAAAAATAATTACCAACGGTACGAGAAGAGAAATATTTTTTTTCAGATTCGTTTTGCGCAGATAGATAAGCTACGAGTCTTCAACTCGATGTAATTAGTTGGTTTTTATTCTATAAATAACATTTGAATCCGGAATAATTGTTTAAATACCGGCATCTCTGATTCTCTTGATTTATTTCTTGGAATAACCTTGTAACACTTGTCTCCTCGATCGCCAGCCGTTGACTGTGAGCTGTTGCCCCAAGCTCGGAATATTCTGAGCGTTCACAAGTGACGATAAGAATCGTTCTCTTTGCTTCAGAAATATTTATCCGAAGCTAGCGTGTATTCGCTGGAACGAGGACCGAAGGAAAAGAAGGAAAGAGGGAATATTTGAGAGAGAAAGTATGATCAAATGATGCCCGTTATCTATAAAAATGCTCTTTATGTTTATTTACATGTAGATCCTTCAACAATGTCAATATTAATATTATTTTAATATTAATAATATATATAATAATATAATATTATGTAATATATGTAATCTAGATGGCCGCATGCTGTGGGTCACGTGTTCCTCGAAACGAACGGATACTACGTAATAAATAATTACGCCAAAAAGTTTTTATAATCTTATACTCGTTTATAATGCCTTGAAGCCGGGCTTGTTACTACGCGATACTCCGTTTTATATTTATTTAATATTTATTTTTATCGATCATCTTTGCAAACTTAGTCGCGTGTCTACGAGACATCGAGTTACGTGTGCGACCATTGGTTTGTTTCTTTGGTTGTTTTTTCCTTGTTTTCTTTTAAATATTATGTTTTATTAAATTCATTTAATTTTGCTAATTGTACGATAAAACGTGTGTGCCTATGTAATGCGCATTGAGATAATTTCGCCGCGCTTTTATATTCATTAATTTTTCATTACTCTTTGCGATTAGTTCATTTTATTATTATTATTATTTTCATTTTATCTTTACTTCGAGTTACCGATTAAACACGAAGAACCGAGGTCTCCGGCGAGAGTGAGAGACATGTGGAGAGGATTGTGAGTATCGCGGAGAATCGAGGAAAGGATAGAAAAACGCTCTGATCAGCATTGGATTGACAAATGTCCAACCGTTTGGTTATCGTTATAATAATTGCTCCTCCGAATTAATTAAATTCAATCATCATTTATTTACAAATCAATGGATGATTACGACGGTATGCGAGTGTGACGCGCGAGACGATATCAACTTTGTCAATTTAAAGCAGTTGGAGCGGTGGAATGAATTAAAAATCAAATGAAAAGTACTTATAAGGAAAACAATTCTCCGATACTCGGTCCGACTTATGCAAGATTTTTTTTTTTGTTGTAATTTATGTTGTTGAGAATTCGTTACATCTCGAATCAAATTCCCTTGAAATAATCAACTCCGCTGCCCCCCCCCCTTCCCTTGGGGCAATAGACGAGAGTTATTTTATGCAAATAATTGATGTATTTCAATACGCTTCGGCTGCCTTAAAATTTATGCAGTATTCCAACCAGAGAGATTTTGTATCTGCTCCTGCGCTCATTCATTGTATACGCGGTTTTCTTTTTCGAGAAGAAAACTTCTCTCCGTTGCATACATATCAAACGAGCACGATACTGAACGAAGAGTTTGCTTAAAATACAACGAGCGGTCTCCACAATTTCAACTCTATGATAAAGAGTTAAAAAAAAATCAATCCACCAACGAGCTGCGGATGCACTTCGATAAGCTCGCTGGAGTACATTTTTCACAGGATGTTTCTCTCATCTTTTCGATTCACGGGTCGTCGAACATCGGTTCGCTCGATTCTCTCTCGTTGATTTGGCGATGAGCAGCGATGGTTAACGCGCGACCGCCAGCTGCCAGTACTCAGCTCCGAATCAGTTGACCTAGATTTCCAAAGTACCAATCACGAGTACGATAATCGTTCGGACGTTCGGGAGATCGATTCGTGTTTTTATCATTTCTTTCAAATTAATTGTTATTTTTCACTAAATCCCCCTCCTCCGTCCTCCCGCTTTTACAAAGTCTTGTTTTCTTTTTTATTTTTATCGGAGCAACGATAATTCGTAAGATTAAGAATGATGAAAAACGCGGGAACCAAGTGCGCTGCCTGGCCAGCCGGGTGAGCGACAAAAATAAAGAAAAAATGTATCCTTTTGACACAACCGCGTGCCTCTCTGTGTTTATGTGCGTATGTCAGAGTGAGAGAGAAAGAGCGAGAGCGCATTTGTGTATATTCCGTTGCCGCTTAATTGTGTAAAAAAGTATATACGCAATTTCGTAGCGCACACGTGAGTTGCATTATTTTCTTTTACTTTTCTTTTGCATCTTCTTTCTAATAAAAATTACAGTATACGTATACTATAAACACAACGAGATCCTCCGGATATTTACACGAGGGATATAGATATATATTATAGTATATTAGTTTAATATTGTATATTGATATATGCGCACCCACGCGGCCTCTAATGCATCTCGAGGCTTATGTAACGCACGTGCGCCTCGATCGGTCGCGGATTAATGGTTAAATCGTGTCTCGTTTTATGAGCGCGAAATTACTATTTCGCTTCCGTCGCATCGAATAAAAACTTAATACTGCTCGTGGTTCCTCAAGAAGTCGGTTAATCTCATGAGAATGGTCCCAAATGTTAAAAAGTAGTGTCGTGTTTCGAGTTTTACATGATTATTTTTATCTTTTTCATGATTATAATAACGCGGTAGGGAATTTGCGGGTCAGGTGGAAGAGAACAGGACAGCGTTTAATTATCATTAAGCTTTTTCTATCGTACGACTTACGACTTCTTATAGATTTTCAATTTTTTTGCATTTGCCTTTGGTTTTCTTGTTCTCAATCTCTTTTATACTATGATAAAGTATAATGACGAATCCTATTGACTAGAATGACTATAATCGACAAAGATGCGCGTTGTCGATATTTTCCTCGTGCTTTTGAGATTCGATAGACGAAATATTCGACAAGATAATCTCGAATTTCTTTTTTTTTTGTAAGTAATTTTTTATAATTGTATTCGTTTATTGAAGTATATACGATTCATTCTACGGATGTTCTATGAGGATAGTGTAAAATCGAGAGAAGATAATAAACGCGATATATCCAGCTGTGATATCCTACTGCGAAGAGATATAGGTTTTTTCCATTTTCATCTCATACTATACGGTTAAATAAATAAATCTTTGACCATGTGTTTCTATTTGCCTCTGTGTATACGAATGTGAAAGAAGTATTTATGCCGGTGACGATGATTATGAATAACGATTATGCCCGCATAAACGATTAATAAATACGCGCACTCGTGAAACTCGGGTTTTTCCTGGCGCGTTTACTATGGTTCGGGATAGAGAGGCGCTATAAATCGGGACGAGAATCGTGCGCGTGCTCCGATACACGAGAAAGCGTAGTTTTCTTTAATTTTTTTCCCACATGAGACAATTAAAAGAACAACTCTCGTCGCTTTATTGATAGGACAATATTTCTATACTATTATAATAATCGAAATTCTTCTCTCTCTCTCTCTCTCTCTCTCTCTCTCTCTCTCTCTCTCTCTCTCTCTCTCTCTCTCTCTCTCTCTCTCTCTCTCTCTCTCTCTCTCTCTCTCTCTCTTCTATTCGTTGTACAAAAATAACAAAACCCGATGCGCGTGTGACACGATGATACATATTAATTTCGGGCTATTGAACGAAGAATCCTACGAGAATTCGTGAATATCAATACGGCAAAATGCAGAAATACGAACTCGTAGAAAGTTTTTTTAGGTTACTTTGTGAATGAGAATCAAAATCGGATGAATAGCAAATGTGCGCGTGATATCAAAAGTTGTGAGATACTAAAATATAGTAATGCCGTCGTATGTCTTATGTATGTCTTATGTATGTCTTAGGGATGCACCGAACTTACGATGGACCTTAGCAAATTCGATTTTTCTTCTTTTTGTTATCAGTTAAAGAACGTCTCGTCTTTTTCTTTGTCTCTCTCTCTCTCTTTCTCGCGTTTCTCTTTTTCTTCCCACTGCTAGAAATGGTATATTTCTGTAAATTAAATCGCTCCAAGTAAATCTATTTCATTAATATTACATCTAAGAAACGTATAATCGTAACGTATAACGTAACGTTGATCATGACTGACTTCGATCGTGATCAATAATGTTAATACTTTTCGTCATCTGTATCGTGTGGTACAATGTCTTGGCGACGAAGGCTGCTCAATTGTACATAACGCCTAGAGCTTGCGACGTTAAAGTTCGTCGTGAACGAAATGATTGTTAAATAATAATAATAATAATAATAATAATAATAATAATAATAATAATAATAATAATAATAATAATAATAATAATAATAATAATAATAATAATAATAATAATAATAATAATAATAATAATAATAATAATAATAATAATAATAATAATAATAATAATAATAATAATAATAATAATAATAATAATAATAATAATAATAATAATAATAATAATAATAATAATAATAATAATAATAATAATAATAATAATAATAATAATAATAATAATAATAATAATAATAATAATAATAATAATAATAATAATAATAATAATAATAATAATAATAATAATAATAATAATAATAATAATAATAATAATAATAATAATAATAATAATAATAATAATAATAATAATAATAATAATAATAATAATAATAATAATAATAATAATAATAATAATAATAATAATAATAATAATAATGTGTATACAGCTTAAGTGGCCTCATCATCTAAAGCGTAAGAAAAATAATCGCGTACGAGTTACAGTGTTCTATTGACATTCAGGCACACACGAGTTACTTTTTATTTTTATAAATTTTTGGTAATTCTTCTTCTCGCTCTCTCGATCCCTAGACACGAGCAGTTTAGTGTAGTATTTAGGCGTTTAGTGCGTGCGCTTGCTCGCGCGTTTCGTTTCTGAACACTGAGAAATATTATGTTTATCATTGTATATTCTGTTTTAATGTATGCTTATATTTTTTTTATATATTCTTTTGTACCTTGGCCAGCTTTGACGGGCGCGCGAAGTTTCGTCACGTGTGTCTCGATGTATTGTATAATAATAATATAGAGCGGTATGCTCACAAACTGTTTGTTTTATTATTCATTTTTCACGGTGTGTTTGTAGCATTTGTATGTGTATTTCGTGGGTGCGACGATAGAGACGATCGATCTATCGATTGGTACACATAGGTGCACGGGCATTGCCGTAAAACGTTAAAATTGCTATAGTTACTGTTATAGTTCGGTCCATCCCTTTTGCCCGTTCACCTGTATATTTATATATATATATATATATATATATATAATTTTTTTGTTGTGTGAATATTTCTGTTTGTAGTACGTAATACGTAATCTCTGAAAAAGTCATTGTCGCGGAAGAACCTCGACTTTGAACATTGTCACCGCGCACCCCTTGACACGCGTTCGTCCGCTTTTTCTTTACCTCGCCTCGATACCAAAAAGAAAGAGATAAAGAGCTGAGAAACGCTTCGCCGAACGTAACTGCCGTCTATACGATGTACAGATGATATATCTATGTATGTTTATGACGGTAAACTGCGTTCGGCCGATCCTTTTTCACTCGGTTGTTCTTACAATAATGGTACAGAGCTAATATTATAGCCCGAGCGCTCTAGCAGCGCTCTTTTTGTCGTTTAGGAGGGCGACGTCCCGCGTCATCGCCACTGGGAGGTCATAGGGAAATCGTTGTAAAGTGGATCGTTATCGAATAAACGCACGTTTATATACATATCATAGTATATATCGTATCGATATATGTATACACGCGTGTATATCGGTACGACAAACACCTCACCAATTGTTCCTCCGAGTGGCGAATAACGAGGAGAGCGAAGTCGCCCTCGACTGCCACTATGACTTCCAAACCCTGAGCTTCCTCAACGACACCTTCTTGAGGTGCAGGGCCGCGTTGAGGATGTCCGATTCCCGGGACTCTTCACCGTCCGAGTGAACCTCGCGTCTGCGTCCCGGCATGAGAAGCCGATGACGGAGCCCTCTGGACGTCGGATCGGAGAGAGCCTCGGCTACCGGAACTTTCTCCTTGCTCGATCCCGGTAATGACACCGAACGCCCGACGGAGAACCCTTTGCTCAGTCTATCGAGGGTAGCGGGAAGCAAATGCTTTCGCGGAAGCGCCTGTTCACGTTCCCTCAGTATAAACCTCCCGAGGGTCTTCCAAAACGCTTGGGTACTGTACACGTTTTCTTCGTCCCGGAGAACGCGAAGCTGACGATTTCCACTGCCGACTGCACCGGCGCCACCCCACTCGAGTTCCTCCACAAGAGCAAATTTTATTGGATCCTCCATTCTGCGAGCTTTAACGAGTGCCTGAGCTAGCACATCCTGAGCTGAACTGCTAACCGGCACTCTCAGTATCGCGTAAGGAATTTCGGGTGAAACATTGTATATACAGACGAGAAAGGTGTCCGCCTCGTCCCAAATGTGCATCGACTGATCGGGCTCGGAATGTTCAGTCTGGAGCTTTGAGTGACCGGCTGTACTTCGGATCGAGGCCAACCAGGCTCTGCTACTCGGATCGTCACCCACTCGTTTCAGCAAAAATCTACCCTGACCCTTCCACAAAGCTTGAGCTTGAAGCGGGTGCTCGTTCGGATCCAGTACTCGTTGGGTCGGCAATTCTTCCCTTTCTTTCTTCTCCCAACCTCGAGAAACTTCTTCCACGAGAATATACTCGTCCACGTGATCAGCGGATATGCCGGCTTTCTGCAGAGCCTGCAACATAACATCTTGCGTCGTACTCTCTTGCGTTACTTTCAGTATAGTGTAAGGTTCATCTTGTATGACGTCGTACACCATAAGGAAAAACATTCGTCGCTTGAGCGTGACGCCACCGAGACCCGGATCGACGCTGCTCAATTTCTCAGGTGCTTTGCTCGATGAAGGACGCTTCGAGGACTCTTTGTGATCTCTGCAACAAGTGTTGTAGTCGAGACTCTCCTCCTCCATCCGTGAGTAGATAAAGAGTGTCGAGAGGGCCAGCGGCTTGTTCTTGCAAGATCTTAGTCTGACGTGTCGATAACCCGGTCGCAGACACTTCAACGGCAGTACCCGCTGAGCTATTAGATGATGGGAGCTCGCTTCGACGATGCCGAACCTCAGGAACGCCAAATCTTTGAACATCACTTGGAAGCAAAATTTCTCGTTCCATATGGGATTCAACGCGTTGTTTTGCACAACTTTTGTCTTGTGTTTGGCGCAGTCAATAGGGATTCCAACGAGTTCTATTTCCACGTACGTGCTGGTGAGTAAATTTGTCGGAGAGATGTACTGACCGGAAACCACTGAAAGAGTCAGATGAATCGAGTGCAAACCATCGAACTCTTTGTCCCAGGGATTGAATCTTCTGTACATCATGTGTCCCTTGTCCCACATCACTGAGGGTTTTCTCACGTATCCGCACTGTCCATTTTGCTCGTACATAGCAGCGTTTAGATGAAGAGCGGCGTCGTCCGTTTGATAGTTCAACGCTACCATCTGAATCCCGAATGCCCAGAATATCACCGGATTAAAGTTCGACGAGTCGATTCTCATGCCCGCTGGATATGTTCTTATGAGCTGCGTCTCCGCGTGAGCTACCACGCCTAGGGGTTGCTTTCTACAAATCTTCTTTGCTGCGCTCTCGTTCAACGATGAACACTGAAAGCAGGCTGGCATGCCACGTGTCGTTCTGAATAGATTGTCGATGTTGCTACCGCCACTGGCGACCGATGCCGATGTCGAGAGCGATTGCGGCGAACCGGTCGATGAGGCGATACCGCTGGTACCTATTCCGGCGATGCTGTGCCTCTGCACCGTTCCTGTGTGACTCTGATGACGCGTCTTGATGGGGGGTGCCGTGCCCGGTGTCATATTCAAACCTCGAAACTTTATCGCTTGCAGATAAATCACGAGATCCGAGAGTTCCTTGGCTATCTGACTGCTCTGCTTCTGGGATTTGTCGTCGACTGCCGGATCGGATTTCAGACGGGGATGAAGCACTTGGCCACCTCCGAGATACCTCTCGTAACTCGAGATCGAATTGTCTGAAATTAAATCGATGTCTGTTATCGGTTAAAGGGTAATGATACAACAGAACCTGACACTCTCCAAGTAAAAAGGGAACTTGTTTCGATAGATTCGTGAAATGTGAATAATTGGAATTTCTATTCTTGCTTTTAATTAAACATTATTTTATTATTTTTTAATATTCTATCAAATGTTTACCGTTTGATCAACCGCTTGAAATGTTAACGAATTTTAATTCTTTTGGAATAAATCAACAAGGCATATATCACTAAAGAGAATCGTTGTTAATCGGTATAAATTGATTTTATATTTTATCGAGTTCTCAATAAATATGGATTTGCGTGTGTTTTATTTACCGTCAACGTTATCATCCTCGTCGTCATCTTCCTCATCGTCGTCGTCCTCACTGAAGTATTCCACAACCGAGGTGCTGCTCGCATCCGTTCTCATCTGTTTCATGGACGACGCACGATCGGACATGAGCATCTTCCCACGATGGCTTATCGATGGATGTACCAGAGGACCCGCGGGATCCACGACAAGCTTTTTATTTTTTATTAGAATTCTATGACGCAACTGGGAGGGAGAGGGCAATTGGGGATCCTCGCCAAAGTCCGTGTCGTAAAGGAACTTAGTAACCAGCTTCTCTCCGAACACAGACTGGAAATATATATTTAAAAAATCACAATTAATCGACTTATAAACACTACTTGCGGCGCACCAAGTCGCTTTCACTTTTTTTTTTCCTTTATTTCACCTGAAATATTTGAGCCATTCGTGCCTGCTGAGCCTGCGAGCAATGATTCTCGATCGAGAGAATCACCGGATAAGGTGAACTGACGAAAGCACTTCTATCGATAGCTTCGACGACCGATCGAAATGGAATTTTTGTGGTGAATGTGTGACCATGGTAGATCAATGGGGAACCATCGTCGCCGTCCCAGCAGTCGAGTTCAACGCAACGACAACCCGTCAACAGAACCTAATAGTTGGAATAATACCTACCATGTAATCATGATACCTTGATGACGATTTTTACTTAAAAACACGTTTTTATTCATCTCCCAATAAATTTATTACCTGAGAGTACAGCTGAACGGAAGACTCTCCTTTCAGTTGATGACCAGTAAGATAAGTGTTGTGAGAACTTGCGATATAATACTGCGACAGAGGCTGTTGCATCTCCGTATCTGTCGGAGTGGCATATTCGCTTGGAAAAGCGTAATTGTCTTTGTCCATCATGTAACGCGCAAAACCTTCAAAGGAGAGACACCACTGTGTCCGAAGGGCGGGATCAGGCTCGTGCCTCTGTAATTCAGGATCATGGGCTGTCGGTATTTCACTTTTTTTCATCGATATATTATTCACGCCGCGGAGCTTACCAAAAAAGCGGTGACTCACCTTTACCAGAGCTTTGATTTGCTCATCCGTGAATTTTTCCTGCTGCCTCGACTCTAAAAATTTGGTGAATGTCGCGAGGGTGATGACCTGTGACTTGGAGGTGTCGACGCCCGAGCAATTGTTGACTATGCTCGCAGCTGCTACAGCGTCAAATATTTGCTTCTTGTGGAGATTTCCACTGGTCTCGTACTCGTGAGAGTCGATCGAGTTGTTCCTCGTAAGAAGACCTGTTCATGAAAAATACATCCTTAAACTCTCAAAATGAATCATTCTATTTGCAATATTAGGGGAACCCACCAATTCGTTGTGGGGTTGCATCGCTTGTCTGCCGTAGCACCGACGTCCTCAAACCAAATTCTCTCAGTGAACCGTCGCTCTGACTTCGACACGTGATTGCCAGTTGTCCAAACAGATCACGGAGGTCTTTTCTCGCTCGGAGACTGAACGATCGGAAGAGGGCAACGAACTCAACAAAATTCATCTGAGTCTCGTACATGATGGAGGTGGCTCGTGCCTTGACCTGCCACGGTGCTTCCAAAGTGCCTGAGCCATTTCTGTCCTTATCTCTAGCGATGCACAGAAGACTGTGCAATAAATTAAACGCTTTATATATTCTACACAGTCATGTCTGCCTTGTATGCGTATGTGTAATGTAAACGCTATGTGCAAGAATAATAAAGAAATGCAGAAAACATGTAGTAAGGTCAGTCTGATGTACGAGCAAATGCTAGAAGTAACAGCGTATGATTTAAAAGTTTCAGGCGTCGGACACCGCCCTCGGTGACCCATGTCCTCGTACGGAATCGGCCTATGCGCGTCTCCCGGTTGCGCCTTAACGCAAACTCGAGACGAGGACGAGAGACGAGAGACGATGATATGCGTTAGAAAGCGAGTGTCGCGTCGTTCTCTTTTGCGACACTCCAGTGACCACAACAAAACTTTTGCCCACTGTTTATGGCGCAACTTCGCGGACCGATAATCGCGCGAGGCCGCAACCTCTCGGGCAATAAGCCACGTGTTTCGTAAAGTGCGCAATCGAGAACAAACTTTCCCCGAGGAATTCTGACGCTCTTGTGCTTTCGAGCTTTGCTTCTACCAATGTACATATACTGCCAAGGGTAGAAATTATCTGACTGGCTATGTGCACCGCGAGAGTGCTTTGCAGTAAGTCGCTTGCTTGCGGGCTTCGTGTTTGTACACTCCCACCGTGCACACACATCTATAAATATGCTTTCTGTGTAAATCACTGTGTTATGTATGAATGGGTTTCAGCAGTGAATGACGATATACCACCTGACGCCGTCAGCTACCACTGGTGCTGCTGCTGCTGCTGCATTCGCTCGTATACCTCAGAGACATATTCAACTACCTCCGTTTCAGTACTACCAGAAAATTGTCCTACACCAGAGATTACGAGAGCATAGATTTATATTTACAGAGACTTGCGATATGCATACCTCTGCAAGCTAGAGTAAGGCAAGTTAGTACTGAGGATCTTCTCCGCGGAACCTGGCGAGCTTCGAGTTGGCATTCGATCTCTGCTCGCTCTCGGTGATGCCGGTACTACCCTCGTGAGAGACTCTCGACTTCCGGTTATGTGACGAAGAGGCGTAGTCGCGATACCACCCTCCGACGAAGACGAATCGTATTGCTTGAAGCTCAATTCCTATTAATCGAGTAAGTAGTTTTTATTTGATTATCGAACTGCTTTAGTTGTTCGATTCCTCGATGCTGTTGATTGATTTTTTCTTTTTTGCGATAGACACCTTGGTTAACGCGTGAATGTTCCCGATTGACTTGGTCTTCTTTCCCTTGACATTCCGTCGACGAAGGGTCCCACTGTTGGTAGGTGAGAGAGTGCCAACGCTATCCGTCATCGACCAGTCTCGCCCGCCGAAAATTCTGATCGCGTCAGCGGTCGTCGGTTCGAGACAACCCTCTTCGAAGTAATTTTGAAGATATTTCTCCTTGAGCCATCTGGATCTCCTGTCCGTGAGTTGTTGCTGGCGTTTCAGGCCTCTCAGGATCCAGCACAAACCCATGTACCATACTCTACAGAGAAACAATAATACATAATTAACAACGAACAAAATAAATAATTTATCTCATTAATTCGTCGGCTTATGTAGCTCCGCCAGTACAAACTTCACGGTGAGAGCTGCACACGCGTTAAATACTCCGAGCGTGAGGATCCTACTCGTATAAAACTTTAAAATTCAGTTTTCCGCCGGAAACTCGATACATAATTCAATACGACACACGGAACCCTGGATACCGCTCATTACGGCTTTTTCATTCGATAAAAAGTTAAAAGCCGCCGATGCGTCCGAGACAGCAACCTGGATATCGAGTGAAACGTCAGACTCAACTGGGAGACGTGACAACTTGATTCTAATAGGACAAGACAAAAGAAATGGCGGAGAATACGAAGGTTTTTGCGCCGGCGAGGTCTATCGGATTTCGGAAGAACGTCCTCCTCTTTCGGAGAAAATCGTGACAAATTCGCCCGCCGATGCGAGTTCCCAGGCAATAGAACCCCCTTGCAATTCACGAAGGCAGTTTGGAGAGCACTCCGCCTACTCTGGTTGGAGTGAAAGTGGTGCTGATCGAGGAGACTCGTTTTATCGATCAGATATTTTTTACACAGAGGGATGATTGGATTACTATAGGCGAGATATACAGTTCTTCCTCGCGATATGACGACACGTATTGCGTATTCTATATGCCATGTCGTACAATAAAATACATATAGACATTCTCTCTTATCTGAAGCTCGATTTCCGGAAGAATCTATTTGTTTAGGCGCGTGGATTAAGAAGGAATAAGCTTGAAGAGAACCCTCCTGCTTCTCATTCTCATATATATCGAGTAAGCTCCCCACAGATTTTTTACTCGTGGATCATCCGAGGATTTATGAAATAAAAGAGTGCTTGTTCAGATACCTTACACTGCTGTGTATTCCATGATCGAGTTGTAAATTTTATGTCGATTTTTGTCGCAGTCTCAATAGTTTTATTTCAACAGTTTTTGTTGTGTCAATTTTTAACATATTTATTTGCCAAAAAGTTATTTTTGAACATCAGCGTCAAGTATTGTTTTATGAATCATTACAATATCCTAATTGAAAAAAAAAACTAAAGGTCACACATAGATCGATTTAACTGGAATACTTCATATTTGCAAATCACAGAGGAGTAAGTCAGGATGGAGGATGAGGGCCTATTCATCCACGAGTGATTGAACTATCGAATACATTCAACAGAAAGGTTCAACAATACGTAGATGCCAATGCCTATCGACAAAGTCGATGTTGAACGAACCAAACGTTATATCGTTTGTTCAATAGTGGTATCTACATAGCACAGTCCGGTCGTACGTGAGATAGAACAAGACAAAGCATTCCATTCGATATATGTTCATTCCAACGTTCTGTGTACCGTGTATATCTGTACACAACTTGCACATCTACGATGTACAGAATTTCTCGAGGTAAATAACAGTATGTATCGTATATGTGTAGGACATGGAAGACGCACTTACTTGCTAAGAGCCGGAGGGCCAAGGAGAAAGATGAACCGATTATCGGATAGATTCGAGCCGTACATCAGGCCGATACAGGAGTCGGAACCGGGCAGGCCGTATCTCTTGCAGATTCCTCGAAGATCCGCCTCTCTGTCTCTGTCGCAGCATCCGATCGTTACCTCCTTGACGGAGTTGAGGTCGAGACAACCCTCCTCGAGGCTGACCGAGGCACAGTCCGGCTGCTGACCGGCGTACCTAGCAACCAGACTCGCAGGTACGCTCTCCTCCGGATTCGTGGTGAGCGAAAATTCGCCCGGGGTCATGCCAAAGCTTGTGCTCGCTGACTTCAAGGGACTCCAGGCTGGCTTCTCCCAAACGAAGGTCCCGCAAGCACGATCCACTCGGGCGTAAACCAACGCGGTTCGCGAACTTCCGCCTTCGCAGTCCCAGTGGACCAACGTCGTGCCGTGATGAAGCACCTTTGACAGACAATATCATAAAAAATCTATGAGGTACATCGATCAATGGAGAATCATCTCTTGAGGGTTTCGTTAATTAAATACTGGTGTTTCTTCATTGATTATCTAGAGTCTGAGGCATAAGAAATACATATAAAGGCCAAGATATTCGTACAATTTATCCAAAAAAAGGGAATTTTTGCTGTTAATTCCTAAAAATATGAGAAAAAAATCTTTTGTCGTATCAGGGCTTCTCTGACGTAACGCAAATGTATTGTGACGTGTTGACTCTGTATGAAATTGTCTCTATCTGAATTCTCGCGAGTTACATGTCCAATGCTTTAGGTGTGATATTATTTATGCTTAGGTCGCATGTATTCACTCTTGTTGAAACAGGGGAAGGTCGAATGTATTCCGCAGAATCGCTGATCCCTGAATCACGCTCGACAGTGCGCTTTGATTGCTTTTAATAACCACATAGATATAAATGAAGCCATATTATCGTAGTTACAATAAGTTAAAGGAGGTTCACCAGATTTTTGTTAGGATGTTTTATTCACCTCCATTTTGTTGAATAATAATTTTTTTTTATCTTTGTCTCTACATTTTCTTCACATTTATGACTGGACTAGAAGCGTAATTTACACATATTCCATAAGAACGCATATTAAAAGAATCTTATCTTATTAGGAGAATCAACAGGGGGTCAAGAACGGAGGAGAGTACACGAAGCGCACAGAGGGTCAAAGCTTCCGTACTAAGATAGAAATAATAGATATGAACGGTTCAGATGAACATATCCGAATAATTAAGGCATTTTTTTTACAATATTCAAGTGTTTATGAAAGAAATTTAGGATTTTACTGTGCATTTCTCTCTGCCTGTAAATCTCCTTAACGATTACTCTGTATTTTTATGAAGCAAAAAAGATCTTTTATACGTTTTTAAACTACTCGGTAAGCTGCCTTATCGGAAGATGTCTGCACTAAATCGTTTTATTTCTTTCGCATCAACAGTTTGGCTGACTTATGATTAACTGGTTCGTTCTAAGTTACTTATTGCTGTGTACGTGATAAGGGTTGTAGTGTATTATCGATTGGTTAATGAAAGTACGTGGCATTCAATAGTGAAAATTGAGTGGACTTTATGGCTGGTTTAAACGACAGACAGAAATAAAGCAAAGGTTCGTTCGCACAACGTGGAGTACGAGTACGGTCAACGACTGGCCGTCATGCAACACGTTGAACTCTGTCGGCTAGAGGGCAATAAAACGAGTGTTGACCGGGTTAGATGGAAGGATGCTCGGGTCCAACAATCGAGTCTCGACAAAGGATCAAAGGAAAGGTAAAACATTCCTTTACTCACTCGAGAAATCGATTTTTATGGTAATGAGTCAACCACGCGATTATAGCAAAAACAAAACGTCAGGTACAGTCGTAAATATTGTGTAAACACATAAAGGTTTTACTTCAAAACGTTTTATTCCTATCATAATATTAGTATTAATTCCGTATTTTATAAATATACAAATCGTTAATTCATAATAGTAAAATAAGTGTTCTTTGTGTTTATTTATACATTCGATAATGATTTATTGATTAGCGAACATTCGAAACAAATGTTGACTATTGAGTTAGATAACTGAAGCATAAAATGTCTATTTGAAAATCATAATAGTGTATACATAAAAAATTCGTATACTCGTATCTTTGATCTACGCAGAAAACACTATATATTCGCGTATAAAATATATTGTTATACCGGTATCGCGTAATTGGGATATTACGGTCATGGGGATAATATTAAAAGTTATTATTTTTGGGATCGTTTGCCGATAAGGAGATAGATCTCGAGTAAATAACGAACACGTGAATTTGCGGTAAAAAGTAATAGTCGCTCGTTTATTATAGTTAACGGTTACTTCCCGTTAACTACTATATGACAAGAAAAGAGTAGTACAATATTTCGATATGTTCTCGAATTGTCAACGAGGAACAAACCGTTCGATCTGAATCTACTATTGAGATTTTAATATTTCGTGCGAGTCCGACTCGCGATCAACCGTCCAGATTGATGTTAATCTTTAGACTGATTTCGGTAAAGTAGTTATTAACTAACTTTGGCGAAATCAATCAATTTCCAAACATGACTAATGTTGCAAGTGGCTGCAAGTCGTAACTCGAGCTCGAAGTCGTTGCTCGCGGCTCGTTGCATACGTTTGCACATTCTTTCTACTTGAAGTGAGCGGCCTCGTGCCCGAAGGAGGAATAATGGCGAAATAATTATACTCGAATAATTCGCGGCACAACGATATTCACTAAATAAATAATCATTCTACTGAATATAATTTAATAATCTTCTATCATATACTATGGGTGATTCCACCAATAATTCATGAAAACGTGTACCATATTCGAAGTCAATTTATAACTCGTCGTTAGTATCATCTTAAAATAAAACTTTATTAATTGTTAAAGATTTTTTATAGAGCTCTTTCGATACTTTATCACATACTTTATAAGATACTCCTCCGCTTACTACAATAACGAAGGAAGCTTAATAGAAAATTATTAAAAATTATTAAAATTTTATAAAACTTTGTTTCATTTAGTACGAATACACGAAAAAAAAGTAGTTGGAGAAATCGACACATTGCTTCCGACAACCAATGGAATATTTAGCTTAACGCCAACTACTCGGTTGGTTCGAGAAATCACAATGCCGTCGGTAAAATATCGGTAATAACGGTAACCAACCGAGATGGCAACCTCAGATTAGCGGTTGGTTGGTGCAATCCATCGGTTCGGCGTTAAAAATCAGGTTAATACGGATATTTCTATTTATTGACTGCGGCGAGGACCGACACGAACTTCGCGCGATGCTTCGATAGACGAAGGTCATTAATAATGTTTTACTATATATTTACCATATATTCGATGCATCTTACTTTAATTTTTTGCAAGTCCTCGTCCATCCACAACTACCTGTCACTTGAAGCAATGGCATAGTTTGCCTTTGTGAAAAGTTTTACTCGTAACACGTACCAACCGGTTGGTTACAGATGGAAAGTGATTGGTAATGGGAACCAAATCGTAGATTGTTACTATTCAATCGTAGATTGTTACTATTCAATCGTAGATTGTTACTATTCAATCGTAGATTGTTACTATTCAATCGTAGATTGTTACTATTCAAATGTCTTTGGTACTATCTTCGCTAACCAATCGAAAATAGTTGGGAATATTATTTCGATTTGGTTTTTGTAACCAACCTGCGACACAACATATACTGGAAATGGTTATTGCAACTACTTTCTTCTTCCGTGTGACTCAAGAAAGCAAATGAGAAAAGGAGAAACTCTGATAAACGATCGTTCGAATGATTAATGAACCTTTTTGTTATCCGTTTAGATAAAAAAAAGTATTTTTCTTATTAAATTTTAGCATTCAGTATTTCAGTCGTGCAAAGAACTGCAATATTTCTACGCAGTATAATCATCACTCACAATCAGTAATTTTACGATCGGGAATATTGCGAAAAGTGATTCTTCTGCATGATAATCGGTGAAAGCATTGAAAAATATTGATTTACATACTTGGAGAAGGTGAAGGTCCATTCCACTGTGAGGCGCGGCGACGGGAAAGAGGGCAACTCCGTGGTCGACAGCTAGGGGTTGAACCGGCTTATACGAATCAAGGTCGAGGTGATAGTCGTTCTCGTCGCACTCCTCGGCCATGTAGGTCTGCTCGAGAACCGTCGTGTGAACGCTCAAGGTACGATGTAGAGAGCCCGTCGTCGCATCCCGACCACGAGCATGCCGATGCTGATGGAAGAGTGCAACCTTGTCGAGAACAACTCGAGTGTCGCTGATCCCTTCGGGCATACCGAAGAAACCGCATCGAGAACTCCATCCCGACGGTGCCTCCGCGTTACTCTCGACACCGGCCCTTGCACCTGGATGCGAGGGTGAAGGCACGTTTTCGAGGGGCGCACCCTCTTTACTGTTAGTCCGCGAAGTATCTCTCTCCTTGCCGAACTCACCCGGTTGCTGAAACGAACATTGGTCGACATTTGATCTTTACTTCATGAAACTGAGTTTCCACTGGTGCGATAAATAATATTTTATATAACTACAATGTAATAAAGCACGAATATATTGTATTTAGAGCAATTCTGAAGCAGTTGGATCGACGATATGGAAGATAGATGGTCTCTGTTGATATCGAACAACGAGAGCAAGTAGTTTCCGCCGGCCTACAACGGTCTGTGCTGCTGGAGGCCGATAGAAACCCCTGCCCTCTTTGTCGTAGCTCTTGGTTTGGTTTCCTCGTCTCATTTTTTCTCGTTTAGCCACAGAAGCAAAACGCTTTCGCACTGGTCGCTCGGCTTGTTGTTTAAAACGTAATGGTTCAACATCGTGGAGAATTCGAGCAATGGTCAAGGAAAACCCGTCGATTTTCCGTGTACCTGCACGCCAGGGTTTTACAGAGGGAGAAGCAAAATCTGAACGACTCTGTGAGACGGCGAGCGTTTGCTCGAATGGACATCAAATCAAAGGCGTATAAACTGGCGGAAAAGGACGACGGATGACAGCCCTGGCCTCAGGTTTTCTCAACTGACAGTTTTTCTATTTTATCCCTTTTATACTTTGCCGTACGTCAAGTCCGCTGCGAGTAAACTCTTTTGAGACGCAGGCTAACGTCTGCCGAGAGCTTTTTAGCTTTGCAAGGACGAGCAAGTACGAATTTTATTGACGAGAACTTCCTTGGTTACCTGCCAAATCGTTTCGCGTGTATCGCTCTTTGCGAGCACTACCCGCACGAGAAATCCGCTCGCGATTCGTCTTTCTCTTAAATCCCCCTTGTTCTTCCGTCCTTTCCTGTCGCCCTTCATCAAACCCACATTTATTTTTGACTTTTCGTTTATCTCGGCTAATTGGCTTCAATCGTTATTATCGTTGTACGGTCTCTCTCCTCGTGCTGTAGTATGAATGATGCAATCGTACGTTACAATCTACATTGTAAATGATAAACGCCGGGCTTTTGCGGACAGCCCTACGCGGAAAATCGATTTTCAGGCTCAGGCAGTCCGGAAATGTATACGACGAGTGTACGAACTCATCGAGTCTCGCAAGTTTACCTTCGCGACGGAAGCGATGACCTCTCGCAGTTCCCGGAGGAAAGCTCCGAAGAAGGGCACCACTGGACATTCCGGCATGGCAAGGGCTCGTGCCAGTGCCCGCTCATATTTGGAAGACAGTAGCGCCGATGAGAGGTACTCCAATACCGGAAGTGGTTCGTTAACGCTCTGCCAGAAGGGCTTCAACTTGTTCGATCTGAAACACACGGATAATACAGTAAGGGTTAATATCGAATCTTATTCTTACACCAGGTACGCAAAGTGATTTCAAACTTACAAAGACATTTCGCCTTTTTCCCTCCTGAATAAACAGCAATCTTACTTACGTCGCGTGCTTTTATATATTAAAACATATTAATCGAACAATCGAACAACGATGATATTTATTTTCATTGAATTAGTAATTGACGTTAATATTTTGTATTCATTTTTAATTCAGTAAAAATACCAAAAAATTGTATTTGATAAAGTATTTCACGCAACATATTTTTTTTCCAGTACCCTGTTCAGTTCTGACGTACGATGAACTACTGGAAATCCAATAAAGTGTAAAAATGGATACTCCCTATGTGACAATTAAAAAAATGATGACGTCTCTGTCGATTGATAACTTTTATAATTGAGTATTGCAGGTCAAACTGCGGATATTAGTGGAAATATACAAATTGGTAACGACACGTGAGACCTATCAACACGGTGCCATTATTCATTCTCATATAGACATTCCCCCATAATCTCTTTGCATACAGATACTTCTGGTATCTGCACCCCCGAGTACAATAGTGTATGATCGACATGGTGCACTCCGAAGCGTGATCGTACAGTGAATGAAAGATTGAGAATGCACGTAAAATTATACATAGTATATGGCGTATCGTACCTATTGTTGCGCGAAACTATAGAATCCCTCTGTTCGGTCAAGAGATTCCATGGATACCCGAAAAGGAAACTCTTCCAAAGGCTGTTACTATGGGAACTCTGTGAAAGCTTGACGATCGGTAGTAAAAAAACTGCTCTTTCCATGTAGCTTTCTCATTATCAGTGTCTCTGAAACAAGCTGTCTTCCTGTCTACCCATAACTATGACGCGAATACCGAGACAAGACAAGGATGCTCACCTCTATACGGTTTATAATATCTTTACGACAGGAGATCGTTAGCATTTGTCGACGATACAAGACTGCGAGTCATCTGGGCTGTCGTAAAGAACATCTCACTCATCTTGACATTTTTTTATAGCTGTACAATGTGAGAGGTAAAAGTTTCGTCGCGAAATTCATAAGAAACTCTCTGTCTTGAATCACGATTGACTTAATCCTCAGAAATTACAAAAAAAAATTAAAACATGATCACGACTAGCAGAAAGCCTTAAAAATTCTGTATTACATCATAAACAATTACGTAAATTGTAGTGATCAAGGACTAATCACTTTCGGTGGGAATTATTTGAATCCATCCGAAAGGGATGAAGTCGCGTTTCATATACATTCGGAAATAATACAAGTATTTATTCAAACGTTCACTGGATAATTAATTTATTATACCGCGTGATGACCGAACGGAGAGTTTGGGAAAATGTGCAGAATCGTAGTGACGATGGCCTGCCGAAGTATCGAAGAGAGAAAATATATGTCGATCACCAGGAATCGACCGCTGCGCTGACGTCACCTAGATATTCCTCTCATTTGCATCGTCTACTTACTATATACAAGGGAGGCATCGTTAGACACCTCCGCGTAATGATCTCGACGTCTTTGTCGACTGTGCAGATGAGATGGTTATGACGTTACGCATCATTACGTAACGGAGTGATGCACGTGTACCTCGTTGAGTTTTTTTTTATGTGTTTTATGTTGGGCCGCTAGTAATGGTTACATCGCTATCGGTCAAACTACCTGAAGCGGTGAATGCGTATAACAGGAAAATGCACATACAGTGCATGACTTGTGACCGGAGTCATGCTCCAAATCGACGCTGTAAATGTTTTACTTTATTCACTTTCGTAATTGCGGTGTAATTCCTCTAGGTACTAAAGATCCGTGAGACGCGAAAGGGTTGCGACTTTTGAGACGAACGACGAGGAATAGTGGTATGTAGCGAACGGAAATTAAGGTAGGTCATAAAGGTTCACGAACGTCAAACTGCGGTCTCGGGGCTAATGGACGCTATATCTAAAGACTTGCAGTGCCATCAGTGTTAGTATCACCAGGAAGTCTAGGATCCTACAAGTGAGAGTATGCCATCCGCTAGCCACCAGCTTTCACAGTTTGAGCTCATTGTTCGTGTAAGAATAAGATGCTGCAATGGTTGCCTGCGTGCGAGTGGTTGAGCAGGAATCGCGCAGACAGACGAGAGCCATCTCAACGGTTTAATAATGCACCTCGGAAAGATGTACCCATTTATGGAGTCTGGCTTTGTGCTCACCGATGCCGGAAACATAGCGACAGCTAGGTGTAATGTGAAGAAGAGAAAAGAGAAAGAGAAAACGGAGGAAAAGTTGAAAATTGCTCCATTCCTTGCGAGTGCCTCGTCGGTTACCTTACCAACTCTTCTATATCATAGCATAAATATGTGTAAGTAATAAAACTTGTAAATAATTCTTTTTACTAGAAGAAGGTACTTTTCTTGGATGTGTTAAGGGATGTCTTGTAATGCATGAATCTGTCATAATATCAACGGGATGGAGCGCAGCGAGCCGACAGCCGCCGAAAGCAGTGGCAGAGAGGGTTTCGCACCCTCGCCCGAATAATAATAACATGTATCGTTGTTATTGTTATATACAAAAAGTTTTATGACTATCAGCCCTGTAGGGTTCAGACTCACCTACAGAACGAACGAGCGGTATTTATAAATAGTTCTGGCTGATTACTCCCGCAAAACGAAGGTAAACAGTCATGTGAGTCCACAATCGTGTGATCTCGTTAGCCGGAGTGAACCCAGGATGACCCCCTTGTGTATCCGACCCGCCAGTGAATCGGCATGTTGCCGATAAGCGCATATAATACTAAGATTCGAAACAAATGATGGATTTATGCCACCGAGAACGCCGATTATGAGGATCACCAGTTTGACCGTAAATATCCTGAAAAGATAATGAAGTTCGAACAGGAAATCTTCATACTTTGTTCGTTTGTCGTTCTCTTTAACGACGATGGTTAATCTTGCCGGGAGCGCGAGAACTCGATGGCTTGAGTCAATTTACTCCCTTAACCGAAGACAACAATGCCAGACTTGTTTGCTCTTATCAGCATAACAGTTGGGAACGAATAGTTCCAAGAAATTAGGCACTACTCGTTCCCTACCACGGACTCGATATTCTCGAGAATAACAGTAGCGTCTCGTTTATCCGATAACAATGTCGAAGATGATAGTAAGACCTGACTACTCCTCCAACCCGGAACTAAGCAATCCGGTCTCTCCAAAAACGTATGACCTAAGTAGGCGGAGAGAACCCAGGATAACCTTTTCCACATCCGACTTACCAATGAGTCTGCATGTTTGCAGCAGGCAGCGACGATCTTCAGGTTGCTGTTGTTTTCTTTTAATCTTGTTAATGCTGTTGTTATTGTTATTATCCTTGACAACCTCTTCTAGATAACTTTACTGATTTTAATGGCTTCTCGCGTCTCGTTTCACGCTAATTCACATCAATTGATTCTCATTGATGTAACAGGAAGCATAAGTTCTATGAGACAGCGGCTTAGAGAGAACTAAGCGAAGCTTTGAGCACCATTCGATTCAGCGCTACCTCATACTCGTTCCATTCCCGTCTTTCTCGTCCTCGTTTTTCTCATCGTCACGAGATTCCCTCGCGTTATAAAGCGACGAGAGATCCCACCGCTAATTTCCATTTAATTCCCGTTAAGCGACGTGCAGCTATCTACCGTCTGGTTTATTATACTGAGGAATACGGCCAGTCCTTGGCGACATCGAGACGCAGGCATGGAAAGCGATGCGGGGATTGCAACTCGAGTCTCGGACCAACCATACTTCAATTTTCGCGTTCTCGATTCACCCTACCTTCCAGATGCGCCACCTTACACTTTCGCTCCCGTAAGTCCAGCTGAAAACTACCCCCTTACTATTCTCTCCAGTGGCTTGCGGAATCGAATTACTTTTTACGAGCTAGGATAGTCCCCGGTCCGTCGTTCACGATCCTCTCTCCTCTTCTTCGTTCATCTGCGATTACTTTAATCCCGTCACCGTGCCCTCTTCGTCCTCTCTCACTCTGTCTCTCGTCTCTCTGTCCTCTCCCCTTCTCTTAACCGTTATCTATTCGATGCACTCACCTTTCCTTTTTCTCTCTACTCGAATAACTTTAACGACCGTCCTGCACTTTGTTCGCAGTCGTAGCTTCGAAGAGTTTCCGGCACGGTAACTTTGGAACGATGAGGCAATACAGCGGTGGCTGAACGAAGGGCCAATTCCCTTTACATTCCGTTTAATGATTTATCCATAGACTTTGGATGTGGAAATTATTGAAAGGGATCCAGATAGACGGTACATGCATAGAGAGTACCCCAAGAACGATTTCAAATATCTTTGAAAAAGAAGTAAAACAAGCACATGAATAACAATTGGACTCGATAGTATACAGACAATTCGATTTTGAGGACAAAGGGCTTACAGACTTTATGGAATACTGAAGTAATGAAATACACGCTTCCGCTTTTATCTATTTGCTTAGTAACTGTGAGCAAGGATCGCGGGAGCGCATATAATATATAAAGCTGTTCTTACACTGTGCTTCTCAATAACTGATTCCCTAATAGGACTCCGGTGTACCGCACGAGATGCTGTCGGAGAACTCAGCAAGACGAATATAGTCGCCGAACTTGGAAACAACTGGTGGCGAGGTTGAACGACAAGTTACCATAGCCTGCAGCGGCAACAGTATACGTCTATGTATTATAGTCGGGTTGAGCTACTTCCCTTGATGCCAGATAATGTGCTATGAAAACCTCTCTCTCTATATATATATATATATATATATATATATATATATATAATGTATGTATGCATGTACTTTGTAGGTACACCAAAGGAAAGTTAGCAGCTTCAGTGGTCGTTAACGGACGAAGTCTGTGTCCAAGATCGACGAAGACGATGGAAGAGAAACAGGGATAAAACAGACCGAGATAACTTCAGTGATTTCGGTGATTACAGAAGAAGAAAGGTACCAAGGATGTGAAGGTGAAGTACCAGAAGCAATACCAGAAGTTTCACGAAACCAGTAAAGCCGCATCTAACTTGCGCTTCCAGCTTCTACACCACGTCTTACCGGTATTGAGCGATGTCCAGTAACAATCTTTACGTGTACTTCACCCATAATCTGCCATCCTCGAATGATTTAATATGGAATTGGATAACGAGAGAAGCCCGCGTAAGCGATACTCGAATGGTGATGGCTACTTTGATGTCGGGAACTTACTTGAGACCAGCGATGATCTCCATTGCTGAGTTAAAGTTTCCAGTGTTCCAGCAGGTCTGGGCCACTCGCAACAGGCATGAGAGGAGGGCCTGACGTTCCTCGATCGTCGAGCCGCTCGTTATCGTGTGGGTTACCCATGAGCTCACCTTCGAAACAAATAAAAATCGATTGTTAATTATTGGTTAGTAAATTAATTGATGTGTTAATCATTTATCAGGTGTATCTTTATAATTATACAGTGTAATATTCCTTTTTTATTGTCCGTCAAAATAATAATGCTGCTCGAACTTTTACACGCGATTGTTTCGAGCCTCTCAGTGAAATTTAAACAAAATATTACAAAGAAATATTGTACAGCGTGCATGCAGATTATGGCGTCCCTATTGTAAAATATATTAAGCGGAAAGAGATAGAAGTATAGTAACAAATGTATTTTCTCTGCTTTGAGTACCAAGAACTTTTCCGGCAATTCTGCTTAATGTTTCGGACAGCTGAGTGAGCAGAAGCTTCCAAAGTCATATTTCGCTGAATTGGCCAAACGGTGCTCGTGAAGTTTTCTGCATAGATGCACAAGCGCGTATACCTGCTAAACAAGCGTCGCGTAATTTCCTACCAGCCGCAAATCTCAGATTTTCCGTGGTAGTGATAGAAACAGCAGGGTGCAACCAACGTTTGAAGTCTTGAATTCATTTACCACACATTTTTTTGTTTTGTTAGCTTGTGCCGAGGGCTGTTTGTGTGCACCAGTTGCGAGCAACTTTAATACGGTCTACCGTGTATGCTGCTCTCATTCATTCTCAATGCGAAGCCAAGAGGGAAGATCCGACTGGCCGAGTGTAGCCGAGAGAAATTGCCAGAAAAAAAAAAGAGAAAAACCGAGGGAAGAAATAAAGAGAAAACGAGTGGAAACAGAGTATACGAAGACGATGACGACGAAGGATAGATACAGAAAAAGACGCTGCGTTGCAACCTTGTCGTGTGTGTCGTGTCTCTAGCCAGCCCCTGGAGCAAGTACAGTATAGTGTAGCGCTATATTGTGTAACAGAAGAGTAAGAGCCCCGAGATCCGGAATACCGCAAGATTGCAAGACGCTCGTCCCGAGACGCGCTCGTTCCCCCCTACTGTGTGAGATTCGAGGTCAGGTGCGGTTGGTGTTGTTGGTCGGGCATACGCATACATATACCAGCAACCTCATCCTAGCAACCTTATCCTAGGCACATACTACTCTCAACATTCTACTCTGGCATAGCACAGCAGTTTGCGCGGTAGTGCTACCGCGCACTGCTAGAGTGGAACGAACTTTTCTTACTTGCACGTGTGTAAGCACCACGGATCTTGCTGCTGCTTCCTTACTTCTCTCCTCGCTACCTCTCTTTTTTTTTTAGTCTCCGAGTTGGCTCGTTCCAGCCACCGAGTCTCTACCACTCTTTACTGTACTTTTCAGTCCTTCGGGCATACAAGAGACGTTGCTAGATCTTCGTCTCAAGCTCGCCTAGCTACCTATGTATGGGCATGTGATATAAGACATGCGGTATAGGTGTGTAGCTCGCTGTTGACTACCAGTGATGACCGGTAAAGGATGGCTAGTATGCGAGGTATAAATAGGAGCTGGAAAAGTGGGTACCTCATTAAACCGGTTGATGAGGGTCTGCACGGAGTAGGCAGAGGCCGTACCACCGAGCCAAAGGGCCTCTTCCTCGGTTTGTGTCGAGCTGTTTGTGGTTCTAGGTGGCGTATCGGTTCCACGGCTCCACTGACGTTGATGACTCGATGCCGAAGCCGAAGGTGACGAGGGCGTTTGTTGTTCCTGCTGCTGCTGCTGCTGCTGCTGCTGCTGTTGTTGCTGTCTCGATGCCGCTGCTCTTTGTGACGCTGCCTGCGTCAGATCCTGCGCAACGTGTCTGAGATATTCGCACGGTTGAACCTGGTAGAACAGCTGATACTCGCACTCGGCCAATCTGAGAGCAACCTCCTCGGGGAAGTGCAGCAGCTTGTGCAAATCCTCCAGCTCCTCAGAGCTCCGAGGCAGCTGCGGCTGCGGCCGCTTATCCAGCTCTGCAATTAATTTTACATTAATTAGTAACAAAAGCCTCTGATGTACCACTGGTATGTTATGTGTACTATATGGTATAACGTCGCACGTTTGTCCGTCCCTCGAAATCTCTTGGTGGCTTGTGGTGTCCCAAGATTCCAAGGATACCACAATTTATCCTTGAACCAATTTAGATTCTGCTTTTCGAGAGAGGAGATTTTAGCGTCTTACTATCGAATATCCCGAAATATTATTTATTACAATCAGATTGATATTGGAAATACAATAACGAATATTGACATTTTTCATAATTGAAGTTTGAGCAGAACTTCTAGATTGTAATCAAGGATTAGTACCGTTTCAATAAAAATTAGATTTCGAATGGCTTTTCATTTGAACGATGATTCAAATGACCATACCTACTTGTGATATTGCTTTAAAGCCTGAACTTATTCCGAAACTTTTCATGTACTCTTAAAAACGATCGAGAAAGTCATTAGTCACAAGTTTTTAGAATTTCCTCGCGCTCGAAGACAATTTATATCTTGTTGTTGGTTGATAACATCGCGCACATTCGACAGCCTTATTGTAAATAGGCAACTTTTAACTTGTATTTTTATATTTCCGTATACTTGAAGCTAATGATAAATAATAAAATAATATCAATATAATTGAGTGTCTACGATAATTTAAAATCATAATAATTTTAGTAGGACTTGAATTAGCGAGATGAATTTTACCAACATTGCAAATAATTATTTACCACACAGTTGATTCTTTATGGAGACAAAATAAGTTCATGGATTTCCGATTTTAAGGTACAATATTTTAGTATTCCAGTGCTATTTTGTTTACTTTACAATCTTCTCACAATTTGCATCTAAAGGAAGTACGAAAATATGTTCAAAGGAACGGAACAAGGAATCCTTTCGCCGCGACCTTGTTTCCTTGTCAAGAAAAAACCTCATCCGATTCTACCACAGAGGTACCACGTACGTTGTACTATACAATATAGTACGACGAACAATGTACCGCACAGTACACACAGGGCAACGCGTCGCTATGGATGGTGAGCACGAGGGCGTGAGAAATTCCTGATATGTCGGGTGACCGTGGATGCATGTGAAAGCGACGATATAAGCATGTCGTGGGGTGTGCGAGGATGGGTGTTGCAGGACGGAGAGAGTACGGAAACAGACGAGCAAAATTGGAGCTCGGAACTATGAAATAGCGGAGCAACACCGAGTCGAGCGAGAGTGCCAGTTATCCAGGTCGCATTCGTTCACGTATACGTGTACAAGCGTTACTAACGGAGAAGGTGAAAAAGTAAAACGCCCTCTAACTTATGAAGAAAGATTCTCGCGAGAGCCGTCTCGGGCTTTCGACACATTTATATTTCGGATTTCATCGTGGCGCAGCAGGAACGACGATAGAGTTAGAGGAGAATTGGGAAAGTATCTGAGACATATACATACGAGTGAAGCGAAGAGAAAAGCGAAAACCTGAGAGGAGTGTACGATCCCGATAATGGCCTGTCGCCGTTTATTTACGGTACAACTTATCTGGACACCGCCCCTCTCAAACCCGATGCTACCCATTTACACGGGAGCCCGAACTGTGCACAGAACGAAAGCGCGGCTCGCAACGTCATACTACAGGGTAATGCGATTGCGGGCTCGGTAACAGAAAGTTTCGCATCCACAGCGAGGCGTCCTTTGTCGTTCGAATTTCTCGCTTAATGCCCCGAGTATACACAGAAACGAGAGAATTAAATTCATTTATCGAATGAAAAACGTATATTCATGGGCTACAACTGTAACTCAGTTTGTCGTTGTTGTCTTCTGTGTCGTACCGATTGTATGCAAATAAGGATTATATATTGTGTCGTTGGCATACTTTGTTTCCCGCTAACAAATAAATCATGAAAAGCAGTATATTCAGAGTCAACGATGAGTCCTCTGCTGCAATTTTCAATTAATTCAAGGATTTTCACGATACAGATTCAAACGTTCTGCCTGTAACTATCTCGCAAATATGTCTGACCTCTCACGTGTTTTATCTACTGGCGTTTCTCGTTCTCGCTCACCGATTGCGTATACGGTGGCGGAACACGTATCTCGCGGTACTTTAAATGCTCCCTCATTCGTTGCACCTTTTCCTACTCGAAGTTTCCTCAAGGTAGTGTGGTGCGAGTGTATACTATAACGACACAAGGTATATATCGAGCTATGAACTCTCAGAGTCGAGACAAACGGTCTTAACGCTCTCCTGGTCCTCGCCTCCTCGTTTCATGTATTCGTTACAACGTAGAAATTTCCTCGCTCTGACGTCTTGTCCCACGACCGATAGTAATAGGCGCACCGGACCCGGCATCAGCTTGGTATAAATTGTACGAACCGGATGCACAGGCTGCAAACTGCAAACAGTAATTAAGGAACGAGTAACTGTATATTTCCGACTGCGGCAGTCTCATGGTATTCCTCGGAACGCTTCGACAAAACAACAATGAAAATTCGACAAACGAGAACTCTAGTCGTATCAGAATGAGACGGGAGTCTTCCGTTACTAAATTTTAATATTCTTCATTTACATCCCTCGGTTGCATTACAAAAAGATCCGACAGCGATGGCACCGGTCTCGGAATGCTTTTCAATTTTACAACCCATGATGTTTCGAGAGATAAACTCCTGTGCTCTTGAAGGAATGATATCAATGACGAATTCTTGAGGGATCTCTTTTGTATACGAAAGTTTACACGAATCTAACTATAGATAGAAGAATGTCGAGTTATCGAGAAATTCACAATTGCCTCTCGGTTTATTATTAAATCGTCGTTAGGCGGGTTTGCCGCCTTGTTCTTCGGAGATGTGAAATCCTACCATCTCGTGGTTATTCGAATTTAGTACGATCGATAATTATATATAACTAACACAGCTATATGCAATATTTCAGAGTACTTAAATATTGAACGGGTTGGAAATACTCTGAATCTCGTTGAATTCGAGTGTCGGTAGATGTTACTGGTGCGGTAGCGGAGGTAATTTCGACGTCGAAGAGTACAGATGTCGAAGAAGAAAGAAAGGAATAAAGCCAGAAAGGAATTTGACGAAATGAGAAGCAACGGGTAAGAGAGACCATTCGAGAGACCGAGTCTCGTAGTCGATGAATAATTTTTTACGTAGTTCTCGAGTTTTCCCGAGGGTCCGAGGCACATCGTGCTCACAAGCTCGGAGAACCTATAGAGCTTGGAATACGATAGTATATAACCCTTTGATACCAGCTACCGGTACTCCTCCTGCTTTGCTTTGTCGTTCGCCTCCTCATCGTCGTCGTACCGTCTGGCCATTTCCATTTATCTACTTCGCAGCGGGAGACTAGCAAGCGGTAAAGCTCTGCTCGCTATTTTCCCTCTCTCTCTCTCTCTCTCTCTCTTTCTCTCTCTCTCTCTCTCTCTCTCTCTCTCTCTCTCTCTCTCTCTCTCTTTCTCTCTCTCTCTCTCCCGCTCTCCGCTCTAGCCGACAGAGACTAAAGTTTATACTATACTTACCATATCTATTAGCTGGGCGGTAGCGAGCGAGCAAACAGCAATTAAGGAACCGGCTGTACTCGAATATACGTATAACCGAAAACGCTCCGTTTCATGACGCCACATCGTTGCTCGCTGAATTACTGGATGAATACGCGCTATAACTAGCTCTCATTTCCGGCTTCGTGGAACGCTGCTGGTTTGGTCGTCGGGATGCTACACCTTCAATCGTCTCTTATATTTCGTTTTGTTCCTTCAATTTCTACCGGCAAAAGTACATATATATGACTAAAGAAAAATGAGCGACTCTCCTTCCTCAAGCTTTTTCATGCAAACAGTTTGGTTCCCTTTCTTTTTCTTAGGGAAGCGTATGTGCTCTGAAAAAGTGGGATAATAATATTCCACGTGAAAATACGGCCTTTGCCAATTTCGCAAAGAAGCTTGTCGTTCCCTCGTTGATGAGAAAACTAGTGTACACTTGAATTTCCCTTTTCTGCTTCGTCCTTAGCCTCGATTAGATGAGATTCGGCTAGACGTTGCTGAGATATCCTCGTTCTCTCACGATCTTCGTGTATCAGTCGTGGCATTACCGAGACACGGAATGATCTCGCGATCAAACAGCAATCAAACGGCGTGGAAACACTCGGATCAACGGTGGGTAATACTACCGATTGAATTAAGAGTCGGAGGACGAGCGGGATCGAACGATGTTTGTACGTTTCGAATTTCAATGTTCGAATTTCCTCCAAGGGAATGCTATATCGCGTCATAGTACTATATCCTTAATAAATAATGATATAACTACTCAAAACAATAAATAATAATAATAATAATTATTATTATTATTTATCGTTTGTTTTCGCTGTGAATAAAAAAACTGTTTTATTATTTGCAGAGAAAAAAATTAGTTGCGATTACCAACTATCGGTTGTGCCAACCAACGAGTCGAATAATCGATTTATTATGGTTATAGGATAATTAGCGTAATAGAAGTATATATAGTGTATTACATATAGTACACTTGTCGCTCAATTGCGTGTGAACCGATCTATCGTTGGGAGTACGACTTTGCGAGGTGGAAACCAAGAGCCACGGATAAATGTATAAGGCGGCGGTGCCCCCCGTCGACAACCTCCCATTCGATCTTCGTCAACGTCCGTGGCTTGCGATACATAGAAAAGGTCATAGTATACAAGCAGCGGAGTATCGAGGTGTGGAGCGTAGTAACTTAGCCCAGGGCACCATTGCCGTCGTGTACCAACTGGCTGGCCAAGCCCCATGGGTAACGCAAATATTTGATCCGTCGGTGGATACAGTGGCCACGAGGGATAAAGGGTCAGAGAGAAAGAGAGAGAGAGAGAGAGAGGATGACGTACGTGTATGGAAATCCGATCGGACGGATAATCTCGTCACGGATGCGAGACGAATGATAGCCAGGTGGTACTGACGGCAGCAATACGGAAATAGTAGAAGAGGTCAAAGAAATGGATAGAGCGTTACACAGGGTATCGAGTATTATAGTGATACCTACAGGTTTTCTGTCAATTTACAAATGCTGTCACAGGTACCTGATTACTAAATAAAGATATCTGTGGAATTACACTCTTTTTCATACTTTTCATTCATAACCTACGCCAATAAAAGCCTTGCACCATTTTTTATTTGGCCATTACGCAATTTTCTCAATCGAAAAGTTATAAATGCTTTATTTCCTGAAAAAGTGTTCTTATGGTCAATAAAGATTTACAGAAACTTCCTCCATTATGTAATAATTAATTTAATTGACAATGGCAACATGCCAATGAAGAAAAGAAAATAGTAATGGTCCGTATAAAAAATATGACCGTGTGCATACCTTATCAGGTGGTGGTGCGGCCACGTGGGGTGGAGGGTGCGGAGGTGGCCGAAGGTCCTGGCGAGGTCCGAACAGGCAGCACGTGATCGTCTTCTTCTTCCTCCTCTTCTTTTTCGTTTGATGTTGTTGGTGTCGGTGAGCTTGACGGACCTGAACCCTGGTCGTGCTGGTGCCGGTGGTACCACCGGGACTCGTTGGGTTCAGCCTGACGAGTCGAGTGGCGAAAAACGCCTCGGACCTCTTTCGAGTAATAGTACAGCAGGTGCTGCTGCTGCTTCTGTGTTTGGCGTTGTTTGTAGCCCTGGATGGTCGGCTACATCAAGAAGATTCCATCGATAAATCCAGCAGCGGTAAGGGGGAACGATACTCCGCCAAGGGATGGCTCGACGCCAGTTTCCTCAGCCTCGTTGTTCGCTACGCATCGGTGGCGACTCCTCTGACGCCAGCTGAAAAAGAAAAGCGAGAGAGACCCGACTTTATTATCGAGACCTCGAACGATTTATTGGCCCTACGACCGCGAACTGGCGCGTAGACGCGCGTCTCTTTCATCGGGAAAGAGATGACTCCATTTCCCCGTATTTCCTCGGCAAACGTATTTTCTGTCTCGTAGAAAGAGCTTCGATCCTACTCTCTTTCTAGCTTCTTTTCCCCTTTAATTTTTTTCATGTCAACTTGTATTTTCTCGAATATCATCGATACGTCCAGCGAGCTCGAGGCGTCTCGTGTCTTTCCCTTGAGTACGAGGTTGCTAACTTTATTTTAACACGTCGAGGGGATACCGCACGACACTCGCTCGCACATATTCTCTTCTCATATCCCAGATTGTATATCACAACTGCGGTAATTCTCTCAATATCTGTCTATAGCATTTTCTTTTTATCACTTTTGAGAGTTCACCAAGGGTTCGAGGTATTATGAGAATGTTTCAACGAGACGCCTCCAATAAATTTCGGAACGTTCACAGCTTGCGCACGTACCATTCCCCGAAGCGCCCTCTTTCGGAATAGTACAGATTGCAGCATCTGGCAACGTTTCGTCCTTTCGCCTGGTATCGTGTCATTCGGTATCGACATTTGTGGACTGCGATGTGATCGTTTTGAAAATTCGAAACTTATAATCCACTGAAAATTCGACTTGTTATATACACGTACCAAAATACCGTAGTGTATACCCGGACTTTTTGCAGTGAACTACGTGAACCGATAGTGTCTCAAAAACTTTATTCCTGAAAGCACGACATTGAGAAAATCGAATTTAAATTGAACGGCTCATTATTTCTACGCTCGTTTCAACAAAACGTAAACGCGACAGCATTCGGTTAACGAGTGAAACGATTAAGCGAGTTTCAAACGATTAAACTATTCCAGCGTAGCAAAGCTGCCATTGACAAAGCAAAAAATAATGAAATGGAAATTTCCTACACAGAGAGAAAACCTCTTAGATGGGGTCAACTGAATTTACTTTGAGCCCACACAATTCAGTTGAATTCATTTGATAAGATTGTATCAATCTTACGATAAAGTAAGTTACAAAATTCGAGGCTAAATTCACGGTAAATTCGTACCAATATTTCACTCTATCGGTAACCTAACCGTGACGTTTTAACAACTACATCAAATTAGCTCAAAGTAATTCAGTTGGCTATATCTAACAAGTTTTCTCTTAACCTGTAGATTCCATATCGATATTAAATACAATCCTAGTTCAACAATAACTTGAAGTGAAGCTAAGGCAATTGTTCCTACATTTACTTTGTCTATTTATATTATTCTTAATCTGTTATCATTACTATTTCAAACGATCTACAATTAAATTCTCCCCTTAAACCTGCAACTAAAATAAAAAAATATATAATAATCTCCGCTCGTTGAATTACTTAAATACGTGAAAATACGCGTCTCCCGTATCGACCGAAACAAATATAAGCTCGAGAGGTTAAGGAGAGACGAAACCTCCGTAAGTACAAAAGAGATAGAACTAATATCGCGCACTCCCCAAGTACAAGAGAAGAGGCACATCTGTATAAGTATGGAGATTTCGCCTTCCCTTAAGGGAAGGGAAGGTTTGCTCTACTAATACGATATCTATAACCACCTTGTGTACACAAATAACCGATGCGGTGAGTCTCTTTGCAAGAGTTCCGCGGATTCGTGCTTTCTTGCGTAGTTATCAGCAGGTTCGACTGACTGTTAAACGTAGGAAAGATTTTACGGGGGCACGCGACGAACCCCGAGCTTGCACCGATAATTTTCATTCTTTCCCTGTCAGGGTAACTACGCGTAATATGTGTAAATTTCTAGGCGTTTACGCAATACCAGAGGCTTCGTTTACCTAAACCTATGTATGAAACGGTACGTACATGCAGTATAGAAGAAACTGCTATAGAACGATACACAAAGGCGGCACCGTCGTCACCACCTTCAAGCTCCATTCGGTAGCGCGACTTGCGCAACTCAAGTGTTTGATCAAAGTTGAAGCGAGAACGTTTTGCTCGACCGCAGTTGTAATAGCTACGAAGAAAGCGGTGTTCTCTCTCTCTCGTTCGTATTGTGTCTGCATCTCGCGGTTCTATTGTACTTGACGCTACCGGTGGCAGAACCCTACATCCACATTCATATTTACTATTAGGATCTCCCTTAAGACAATAGCTTTTCCTCCAGCTCGTTTTGATAAGCATTTATTAACCTGGAGTGCTTTGTATATAAATAATTTGGTACGCGTATCGTGTGTTGTTTTAACGCGTTTAGCAGCTCGTTTCTTTTTAGAATTTATCAACGCGAAAACAAAGCCCGAAGCACTCCATGCTTTTCACGAATAATATTTCGAGGTAGAAAAGATAGTAAATTGACGAAGCTTCTCAAAATTGTTCGGCACAGTCGATAGCCGAACGTTGTGGATATTTTTCTTTCCATTTTTTTTCTTTTTTTTTGCGAACAAACATTCGATGCTTTCGCAAACGTGCGTCTGATCGATCGTTTTTTTTTTTTTTTTTTTTTTTTTTTTCGTTGTTTCGCTCATGTTTGTGTGTACGGGGAGGGAAATCGACGCAGTGTATACTCCCGAGATAAAATGGGTTTGACCATTGAACCATTGCAAATTGGATGCGAGAAGTAATTTCGATTTGTGCCTGGTATATCAGCGAGTTGCATACATTCTCCGCTGCTGCTAACTGTACTGAATGCTCAAATTCGCTTTTACGCGTTTCGCGAATAATATTATTGCTATTTGTTTGTTTACGTTCACTCGACTAAACTCGTTTGCATTTTCAACTGTGGCACGTCACGAGAATATCCACAAATGACATATGATTTACTCTCGTCGATTAATTCCTTATTTACGTTGTCATTTTATTAGCGCGATATGTCTACTTTACCATTTTCTGCTTGTCATACCACGTTGCTATCGTACAAGAAGCACGTTAAATCGCGATGGTATGTACATGATATAATGATATGGCGAGTCGTTGTGGGAGCTGAACTCTCGACGTAAATATGATATGCGGTTGCGCGTCAAAGTTCAAGGGTCAAGATCCATGAGAAAAGTTGACAGAGCCGAAGGGCAATTCCTCGCAGCGAATTGTATTGGCTAATAAAACTTTCGCCAGCGCTAACGTGTGCACATTGGATCGCGTTCAAAAGAAGAATGAAAGTTTTTCGCTTCGCTTCCCGTGTCGAACGCCCGCGCTTCTTTATTTATCTTTTTAGCATTGCCCCCACTGCCTCCTGCTGCTGCATCATTCGCACTGTGAGAGTAGCGAATTAATTTCAAGACCTATAAATTCGATTCTAATGACAATAGATCGCGCGTGATCCTATCCAATGCGAGTGTTCTAACCACGAGAAATGGTCTCTGTATTTTCTCGTTGAATAAACTTCCGAGATATCATTCGTACGAATAAACAGAGAGCGCGTAGCTCTTAAACTTCGTTAGATATTAATCTTGGTACGAGCATTTTAATGTCAACGGTACATTTTTTAAAAATATATTTTTCGGCTCCGTACATCTCGCTGTGTATCCTAAAATATATTCGAGATATAGAATTTTTCGGTAAGATAGAAGAAGATATATCTTCGCAAGATATATCTTTAATAGACTTAATTTTCGTGGAGGTTTTCTACCTCTCTGACTCTTTTAATACACACACATACTTTTTTTTTTTCATCTTCTTGGTCTCCCAAATTAATTTCGTGCCACGCATACATTTTTTACCAACACATCAAGTCACGTGGTCACGTCAGGCGAACGGTAGCTACTCACTAGAAATAAATGGTTCAATGTAACGTAACGCACGTCACGAGACATCAACATGCATGCCAACGAGAGCGAAGGAAAGGCAGGCTCTGCGGTACAAAGTATTATGGTGTTCATATACTATATACAGTATATTCACGTACATTATATACAATGGTTAAATCGTATATCCAATGTCAGAGAGTGAACCCGTTGGTACGGATCCATCCGTGTAATCCGGCCCGTTGCGAGGTTGATGCGTGTTGCAATGTACATTGGTGTAAAACACGATAGCGAGATGAGCCCCACCGGTTGAGACAGTGGCTCGTAGGTTTCGCGAGGTTTTAGCGAAGCAAGCCTTCCTCGTAATGCACAGAAGCGACTATGGTTCTGACCTAAATAGAAGAGGGCGCTATGATTCCTCTACGTTTTCACGCTATGCGTCGTATATATTCCTTCACGGGTCCCACAGGAGCCTTTGCTACCCTGATGCACTGTAGCACTTTACGCTCGTGTGAGGTACAAGAAAGTTGTATAATGCAGATTCTATGAAAGAGAAAAGGGCTGAAGCTCGAAAGATACTGCTACCGTAACACTTGCTGCATGCAAGGAGTAATTGTGTTTAAAAAAAAAACGTGAGACAGAGTACAGATCATGAATACAGAGGTTGCTTTCCTCTTTTCCGACTTCCTTTGCATTTATTCACGGAATATTTGTTTATACCAGGGATTCTCATAGACAGCATCGGTACATTTACCTACACAATTGACTTTGTTAGTAATTATACGAAGAGAAGCTTGTAGTAAAAATGATCTTGTGTCTAATAAAAAACAGATATACTATGACTACCTGTCGACAAGTACGCGACTTGACGATATTTTTCATCGTATACAGTATTCGGCATGGATGATGCGATACTAAATGCGGCTAAATAGGACTCAAGGCATCCATGGTGACTGGAATTTCCATTTTTTGCTGGAGTGATAATGATTATTTTCCGATGCATTGTAATTCAATTGTTGTGTGCAATCGTGTGTAAATGTTATTTCCCTTACGCAACTTTTCAAATTAAATTCAAATTAAATATGGCTTTCCGGAAGTGAATTATAAGGCCGAAAAATGTGGTTACGTTGAGTACGAAAAACGAAATACGTCCATCGTCCATTGTTCGATAAGCGCAAACCCCGTTTGTGTCGAAAGAATTATTACGAAAAGCTTGTCAGAGGTAACCTTAAATTGAAAAGAAAAGTAACGAAAACTTTATTTTATCTACATTGTAATATAACGATTGTTTCTTTCAACGCAGTTACGGTTTAAGTTATCTTATTTTTATTGTTTTAAATAAATGCTGACTGCCAGCAGTCTGTCTTAGGTTATATGATAACTTTTGCTAGGATCTTTTCACCGTACAGAGGTTCTGATATAACACATAACGAGGAAGATCACATGAAAGAAAAGACCACGAGGCGGGAGTTTGAATCTCACGAATCAGACTCTTGGTCATAGAACGACAACCAATCGGCTTCCGTGGAGCCACTGGGTTGCCTAGTTTCACCTGTACCGCTCTACTATATAGCCCTTATCTCTCCCGGTTGGTTGCACCGTTGACGCACAATTGCCTTCGCTGTTTTCCATTTCAACTCGTTCATCTTCTCTCTTTTTTTTTTTTTTTTATTGCACGACCAGAGGTCTCCGCGCGCATAACTGTCATTTGTCAAACGAGACACTCTCTCCCTCGCGTACATTGTCGCGGTGTGTAGAAAACGCGAAATTAATTCATCGGAAGAGGGATGAAGTGTAACGGGTGGTGAAAGAGTTGGGAAAGAGGAACGTTGATTCACGCGAGTAGGTGTCATTTTCACGGACGAAAAGCATAGGGGTTGCGACAGAGGGAACGAGGGACAGAGCTATTTTTTCGTCGTGTTGTAACGTCAATATTCGGAGTGGGCTGCGGCGTTTCCCTCACGAAGCTCATGCATTGAAATTGCCGTATTAACCGCGTACCGATTGCCTCGAATGCAAGCTCGTTGCGAGCTTGCACACTAGCCTTGCATTGATTGCGTTTCGTTTACGAAGAAACGGTACCCGTTCGGATACCGTGGAGAGTGCACTGCGATAATACAGTGAAGTATAACGCTACCTGTGCGTGAACTTTAGCCCGGCGATTAAAAGTTGACAGCGACGATGATAACGTCTGTGCGATGACAGCTCGACAAACGGTGATGAATGGTTCTGACACATATTTTGGTTGGCATGTCACAACAGGGAACTTGAGTTACCGGCTTCGCTACGGTACGATACAGCAATGTTTCGTTAAACTGATGTTCGATTATTCAAACTCGTGACAACAAAGAAAAATATGACGTAAATTTATGTTAACCTATCGTATAATAGCGATATCATCGACCCAAGAACCGGCCTCAGAAAGATTATGATTTTGTGGCTCAAGTTACTCGAAATTGAACACTAAAATGTATGCATTGACTGGCAGACGATTTGTAAGATTGTCAATTACTGACTATCAAAAATGTAACCGCTTGTGGTATTTAGGAAGCATAATTTAGGGAATCTATTCAAATTTAGCTGTCAGCGGATTTTAAGGGATTAACGAGAAAATACAAAAGATGTATCCCAAACAAATTACAGTGCGTATGATTATTTTCAAATACTTTTGCAGTTAGATTTTCTGAGCAGTGACTCAAAGTGCTATTGCCCAAAGAGCCGAGTTGAGCTCAGTTGAGCTCAGTTGAGCAGACAATGAAAACCTCCTGCATTTGTCTCGTCGAAACATAGCAAGCATATCATGAGTTTGCTTTATTTTCTCTTCTGTCTTCTTTGAAGCAGATCTTCTTGAACCGTTTCAAAGGGAACATCGGTAACGGTTCCGACACGATCCCACACCAGGATTGTTCTCCAATGCCGAATGCCACGTATACGACCTTTGGTGTTGGCTTATCGTCGACTCTACCAAGAAAAATATTCGCATCGGTGATGCATGATATTTATGCATTCACGATTGGAATATGAAAGCAGACGCAGGACTCTCGTGCGTTATCACAGGTAACTCTCCCACAATCGTCCACCCACTGTTCGGCTGCACTGAGTAGACACGAAGAACGATAGGAGAGTGAATCGTGGGTGAACGCAAGGGCCGCAGTCCTGAGCGACGATTCAGTTGTGTTTGATCCCACATGTACCTCTACTACAGCGAGTTGGGACGCTTCCGCGCGAGCTCGACGAACGTGAGGTTATGACGGGGTGAATACCATTCCACGGTACGATAAAAGGGCAATTCTATCGTGTGTTTATGCTTATATGTGGTCACTACGTCCGCTGACAGAAAGATTAAATAAATATGTCAGATGGAAACGCACAACCCTTTCTACGGATAGACAGACAAGTCGTTTACTATTGTTCTACTTCCACGCTACTCGTAAAAATGCCTTTTTAACACACGTGCTTTGAAAATAGCTCAATTTTGAACCGTTTCCATGGTAGAAAAAGAGTCATTTTTGTTTTGCAATCAGCTGTTTACATTCCTCCCCTGTTTTTATATTCCTTCATTCTAATATTATGATTATTTCATTCCTTCACTGTTATTCTTCTGTTTTTCTGTCAAGAATTTCCATGTGACAGGAATGAACACAACTGTTTTGTTTACGTCAACTGCTAACCTAGCAGACGCGATGTTGTAATGATGTGACGTGGGAAAACGTTGATTAATTGTCGAAAATTGAGCTATTTCTCGCACTCATGTCAAAAAGCACTGTACGCAACTCTTTCAAAATGTTGGTCATTGGAATCACCAGCATTCTGAAAGAGTTGCGTAATGTACTATTTTATATCAGTCACGTTTCCCTTTTATTTTTAAAAAAGAAACGAAATTTAGTGTCAAAATTAGAACACGAATCGCACATAGAATTACACCTATTTTCTGTCTCCTCTCGTTTATCTTCACTTTAACTTTTCTACCTCTTTCCATTGCGCGAAAGAATTTTATCATTTGCTTGGCACACACTCGAATGTTTGGCATTTTCTCTTGCGGTACTCTTATGTACCGGGAGCAGCGGCTGCTAGCAACATAACTTTGTAAGCCAAACAACGACATGTGCAGCAAGTTCGAATCACTCATGTTAGGTACGCCGCGGAGGAGATGAACCGAGGAAGTGCAAGGATACGTGATGCTCGTCTAGGTACATGCAAAGTTCTATACCGCGTATAACTACGAACTACAACCTACGGTATATGAATAAAGGGCTTGAATGCAAGAGACGTTGACTTTCGAGGTTTCGTGGCTGTATCCACGTTTCCCCTTCCGCAGGTTGTCCTCCGCATCCCTTTGCGACATCGTATTCTCGCAAACATACACCAATTCGTACCAAAGTTTCTAAACTTCATGAGGATTTGCCATCCGATGGTCATACGGGCACGTAATTACAGTGCGTCTTCGTATAAACGGATGTAATATTCAGCTACGGCTTATTCTGACTGCGTTTGACTACAAAGGGAGCAACTGTATCGCGCAACGACTATCGGAGCCTGTTCGGCTCGGCGCAATAACAAATACAAATAGTTATTTTTTGTCTATTTTTGTTGTCGTTGTTGTATATTCGTAACTCGAAACGTACCAATGACCTCGACTTTGACGCCGAGTTAAAATAATGACACGTCCGGTTGCCCCAGGGCGAGCTCGTGGTGACAAAGAGCCGCGGCTTCGTTGTCAAATGAAATTGCAGTTACTGCCGCTGGAGTTGGAAAGGGATGAAAGAGGAATGGAGAGAGGATCGTGTTAGCATTGCTATCCGGGTACGATACTCGTGGAGTTATATCGCGCGGCTGCGCGTGAATTACGAGGCCAACGCGAACGCTGAGAGTTCGTCATTATCGCGAGGTCGTCCAACGAGTGCGCGACTGAGCCAGAGTTCTCCGGGAATGCTCGTCAGATGCAGTACCGAATATAAAAGAATATTCAGCCTCTCTGCTCTCTCACTTTCTTCCTTTCTTTTTCCATTCCATCTTTCCCTGTGTCTCTCGGCGCTTATTTCGCTCTTTTCATTCTATAGCTCTTCCACAGGTTCGCCCGCCACCGGCGACTGCTCGGTGCATCCTACCGTGAATCCGTTACCATTCTTTTCACGTAGCGAGAAAAAGAGTGCGAGTTTCGTCAATGTAGGCGAGAACAGGGTGCCGAGCCTGAGTGTACTCTTGCTCTTGATTCCTATAAATTTCTTGTTCGCCGGAAAAAAAACACTAGAGGGCTATAAAAGAAGGACAGAAAGACCGAAATGGAACGAGAATGAGAACGAAAATAGCACGACAAGGAAAAGTTGTGACGCGAGAACTTAGTCCTCGACTCGTTTCGCCGAGAGTCGTTTTTTACTTTCCCTCTGTTACACCGCTCCCCTCCCCTCTCTGTACGTGGGTACACGCAGCTAGAAAAATCTATCTCTCCTGTTATTCGCGCATTCTCTTGTTCCCTTGTTTTTTTTCACTCTATCTCGACCCTTTTTATTCGTTTTTTTATCTTGTTTCATTTTTCTACCCGAATAACGAAGCACCCCGTAAAAATATCTCGCGATAAACATACCGAATATTTTTTTAAGCTTTTTTTTCAGTTGTTATAGAGCTTACGTAATGGGCTGTGAGCCAACAAGCTCACTGTCTCATTCGGTCTAATTTCTTTTTTATACTACTTCACGAATTTTTATTTAAACTTGATTTATTATATTGGAATTAATTGGGAGTGAACATTTTTGCATAACGATTCCTCGAGTGGAAACGTCCTATTTATATTTTATTAAAGACAAAGAATACGACGATGACAATAAAAAATTAGAATTAAATCACCAGCGACTCTACAATCACGGGATTGTTAAATAATTCACGAAATTGTTACAGCAGCAATTAAATATACATAGTTTGGTGTTCCATCAGCTATCGAAGAACCACGTTTTATTAGAAATGCTGACAAATTTGTTCTCGATGGTTCAACTACCGGGTGTCGGGCAGATGAATACTACGAGTGAAGTGAATTGTTTGGTCGGAAGGCGCGGTATGTCGTCGCAGCGCAATGTGAACCCGTTCCACTTGTCTCATCCTCTTGTTCCATTTCCTATCTCTATCCATCCAATCCTCCTGCTGGAGTCCAGCCAGTAGTAGACTCGATGTTTGCCCGACCAGTGTTATAGCGAGTGGTTGTACTACTGCCGGAAGGCAAAGTGTCGATTGCAGTTTTGGAAACGGGTTCTCCCTCATCGAGAACTCGTGCTATACTCCAAAAACCACGAGTACTGGCACATATAGAAAGGAATAAATTAGTATATACGGAGTTGTATGTGTTTACCACAGTGGCGCGAGCCCCAGGGTCATTGGTAACTGTACCAATGAACCGGATTTCTCTCGTTAAATGCATTCGACCGTTATACATGTACATGAAATGACGACATAATATAAAATGACGAGTTTCCATTTGTCCAGTCGTTAATATTTGAATAATCATTTGAATAACGATGACGATTGATATGGTTTTCATCGTATCAATCTCCCGCAATAATCTCCAGAAGTTTGAACAAACAGCCATTCAATAATATAATTAATATGACACATATAGCTGCGTAACTACGATGTTTAAATAACGTGGTTTCGATAATGGAAAAACAACGATGACTGTACGAAAGTGATCAAAAATATCATGTAAATAATTCAATAGTTATGCATTGAAAGAAGAATTTATGTAGCAGATCGTACTTAAGGTACAGCTTCTCGGATTAAAAAAAAATAAGTATAAACCACCTCGAGACGAGGACTTAAAGATTTAATCGAATTCCCCATTGTGTCATCGACTCTCTTTATTTTCCAGACGGCCAAGGCCGCGGCGATAATATAATAACGTTTCACGTACCGGACGAGACGGGAGCTCGGGGTGGCGGGCCAAGGTCAGGGTTACGATCGTGAGAAGAAGAAAGCGAATGGAGAACAAGGGGGTAAGCAACTGGAACGTTGGGAACTAAGGATTCCGCATAGAACGGTTGGATAATTGAAAGGGGTTTGTCGTTGGGAAAATTTTCCTTGCGGTTACGCGTCTTGGTCTTGTTCTTCAATGAAGCGAATTGCGAGACACGCCCGGTGAGGGGTGCCCAATATGAAAAATAAAAAAGACTGTGACTATAGCAGCTACACTGACATTTGTTTTCCGATAAAATTATTCGTCGATCCGTTCAAAAACAATTTTACCCTCGATGCATTTTTTTAAATTGCTCTTTCAACCGAAATATGGTTATTGCTCTGATCGCACGCGCTGAAATACATTGTCGTATATCGTATGAAGTTTAAGGGGGAGGGAGGTAATAATAAATAAATAGAACAAACGAAATTGAAATTAATTGCTGGTATATCCGATTCGTTTGCCAGGATCTGTTAGTATATTATCGCTGGTGATAAGAAACAAAGTGCGAACGTTGGTACAGCGGTATGTTCTGAGGCTCTCGCGTTTTTTGTTCATCCTATTATTTTTACGCTTTGCGCGAGATGCGACGTTCCGGTGCTGCCACGAAGTGCAGAAAAGCTTAGTCACATTTACCCTCGTCTCTTTCGCTCTTTTCCCAAGCAATGCACCGCCGGCCCTTCTTCTCTCCATACTCGTTTTCTCTTCCTCCCACTTTCCTCTTATTCACGACGTCGATTTCCTCCTTCTCTTTTTATCTTGTGCCGTAGAAAAAGACACCGCGAGATCGTGGGTGAATTTCATCAAGAAGTTCAACGGTGAACCCTAGCCGCTTGTGCGGCGTGCCTCGAGGCTTTTTCTCGACCTCACTCGAGTTCACGACGAGATATAGGATGAAGCATCGTCATGAAAGTTTGTCCGATTATGTCACACGCGGCAAGGAATACGATATTTCGTCGTGCATGTCATGACTATGCCATAACGTATAAAAAAGGGGAACGTTAAAATATACGACGATGAAACTAAATTCATACTCAATATTGCCTTGTGCAGAAATGAAATGATATTAAACTTTGCTATAGTACTTTTTAACCGATATTAGCCTCTTGAATAAATATATAAACACATATAATCGAAACAAAATCGCTGTAATGACTTTACGAGTAAAAACCATGGACCCCGGCTAAGAGTAACGAGCAGAATATTACATAAAAACGAATATAAAGTTGGAAAAAGTTAAAAAGGGATGGCCATCGTTACAACAAAAGAGCGAGCTTACAGATATAGCGACGTAAACCTGCATATGTAGACATATATACAATATCTATATAATATATAATATAGTGTACGCTATAGAGGGCAGCAATTGGTTGTAGTTTGACACGAGCGGGTGAAGGTAATATGTGGGGCGGTCGATAGAACCATCGGATATATATATATACGTTCGTACCGCTTCTCCCTCTTTGTTCCTCATCGTTCCCGTATATGTGCTTCGTATGCATGGCTCAACGATGGCGACGATGGTATCGTTCTCGTGGTGCCTCGAACCCAAGAGCTTGTTCGAGCTTCGTCGTGCCGAAGTCGACGACGTCGACGATGTGAACAAGGTCGACGACGAGAGGAAGAGAGAGAGAGAGAGAATAGCATTATCAACCTTATTACTCTCGACTAGCCAACACCAGCAGCTGCAGCGGTGTATCGGCCTATACAGCATCTGCTGGGTCCAGCAACAGAAGCGATACCCTATAGTTCCCGAAACTCCATTAACTCATTCATTCAGAGGCACGCTTCGCTTCAATTTCCTTCATCAAAGGCATTCCTTTATCCACAGGAATTTTCGGTCTTTTGGAACCAGACATCATCGAACAGTTCGACGAACAGGTAGCTTACCGGGTTCGAGGTTTTAGATTCCCAGACAATTCAGGATGATGGGAGGAATGTCTGCAGGTATTCGCAGCTATCGTGTCTGACGGAAGCTGGACGAAATTGTAGGGAAGTCCCGATACGTTGCTAGATACATGTGTACGTCTGCAGGGAATTAAGTGCACAAACTTTTTTCTTCTTCGAGTTTGATCGGTCTCAAAGAACGATCAGTGGCGTTCCGAAACTGGTCACCAGGATAACCCTGCCAGTCAACGTTTTTTAACGTTTTATAAAGCATTTATTCCTATCTCATTAATGACATTCTTATTGTAACGTGGTCTTCCTTCTTTATATTTTTTGAAACCCTATACGGTACCATCTTTCAGAAAATGTCCGTAAATGAGCGAATTAATCAATTAATTAATTTTTTGGTCGTATACCCGCAGAAGAAAAAGACCCGGCGGAATTACGATTTTAGGTGAATTGCGAACTATCGAGATCACAGAAAAAAAACACATAAAAGAATTCATTAGTGACGATCGAAACCAGGATCTCTGCGCGTCATCTGAAAATGAAACCATTGAGCCACTACTCGTCTCAAGTGCACGCGCCCTGTCACAGATCAAGGCGTTTTCGACTCAAAATGCCCGAAAAAAATTAACAGAACTGGAGATGTACGAGTCTTTCCATAATTAACTTGACGGAAAGATCCAAATTTCATATCCCAAGAAGATGGATCACGTCACAGTATCGCCGTAATATAGTATCGTAATCATATACTATTACTATATTATTATGATATACAAGTAATAAAGTAGATGCATTCAGTCCGAAAGTATTATAATTTACCAGGTACGCGTATATGCGCTGGTAATGCCATAGCCTACGTAGTCCATGCAGGTATGTACGTATATTCCATCCAGGCTACACTCTGGATCCTGCGCCTTCAGCGGGTTTATTACAGTAGTAAATCCGTTTCAACCTACTTACGAGAGGAACGTGTATAGTCGAGCACACAACGACTAGTATCAACACCACACCGGATACGGATCTTCTCGTGTACACATTCAAAATGAGCTACGAGAACGCCCGCGTATTCAACCTCACTGGACAAGATGAAGAAAAATGTTGAGAATGTATCAATGCGCGGGAAATACGCCAGGTTGATATATCGTTGGTTTCTTAAAAGAGAACCATTTTTGGTCGTTTGATCTGTCGCCTGTACAAATAGCCCAAGTTCCGCTGAACGTAAAACATTTTTTTCTTGTCTCTCGTATATGTTGCAGACAGAATTGGGCGATATTTGGAAATAAATATGACGAATAAAAATGTCTACATACTTTATATTCGTAATAGTTGTACGAAATTTTTGTGAATGATGAAATACTCAATTTTTTCTTGAGTAAAGTAGCTTGATACGATTAATCTCGTATATTAATGCTTTTATTATTGGTTGGTTTTGAAAATAATTGAGAATCGAATCGCAAACGTATTTCGAATTTAATTTTATTCGAATATCGGTTATACCCAGTTGATGGGCGTAAGTAAAAAATACTCGACGACAAGGTTTATCACTTTATAGAATAAAAATGAAGCGAAGTCTACTGTATCTCGAATTACTAGCTGTTATAGTCAATTACTCGAAAAAAAAATTTTTTCAGGTGCGCCTTCACTGGAAACTACTGAGATTTTCAGGCACATTGGGTAAGGCCACGCCCAACGAGATATAACGAGAGAGCGAAGAGATATCGAGCGGAATTGATGTCACGCATGTTCGTTTTTCCCAAGGGTGGTCGTTCGACGAGGGTCCGCGTTCTCTCGCTCTTCCTTCCCTACGTGCTTTCTGGTTTCTCGCTTCGTTGTTTCCGTCGTGCACCGTGTTCTACTCGTTCGAATATCTCTCCCTCACACACACACACACACACACCAGCTGCGAGCGGTGACGCTGATGTTGGGTAGTTGAAGTATGGTCGGAAAGGTCTCGTGGGGTATCCGGAAATGCGGAATCGGCAACCCGTTGTTCAGCTGGTGTGACCGAGAGCATGTCCACACACAGTTTGTCCCTCTTTCTTTCTCGCAGCAACAATTTGAACACTGGTTGTTGCGCTCAGTGCGTTTGTTCACGATGATTACGATGCGTGAAAACGTGTGATTCACCCCAGAGCTAAACACGTGAATTTACTGCCCGAACATGTCCGAGTGTGTAGGATAATAGTTAGATATGATTCAATCGTAAAGTCGAGGAAGCGTCGAACGAATGAGATATCGACGGTTTATTTCATTCGCCAAAGACCACCAAACCCAAAGTCCGTTGAAATTGAGATAAAAAAGATGAGAAGGTTGTGAACTGCCAAGCAAGAGGTGACGACATTGTGGGCGAGCTTTTTCGCGACGAATAAAATCCTTGTCTCGCCGTATCTCCGATGAGAAACCCGGTCTGTCGCCGCGGAGAGTTTGCGAAATCGATGGAGGGAAACGGGAAGGGGAACGGGAACATCGAGTGAAACCGCAAAGGTAAGTGCTGGTAACGAGGGAACCCAGGGAAAAAAATACGAGACTCTGTACACTGGTTGTATAGCTCATAAACTGCCTTAAATTTTACCTTCACACGAATGAAAAAAAAAATGTACGCTTTCGTTAATAAACGTAAAATAAAAAATTACCATTTTATTTTATTTATCTCTTACGTTGTATATATACGAACTTAAATATATTGCGATTTCATCATCAATCGATAATAATATAATAATAAATGTTGCTTGCAGCGTTGCAGTGAAATATAATATTGCAACGAGCAGGGAAAGCTTCAAACCGCTATATTATTAACGTCGGTATACGGTAAAACGTTTTATTATGCACAATAAGAAGCCTCATTGCTATAAATGCGCGTACCTTTGATATATTGCTGTTCGAAAAAGCTTGTCTCGTCTAATTGGAGTGGTCGAATCGTGAGTTCTACGATAGTCCAGTGGTTTAATGCGCCAACAGGAAGCGGAAAATGCTTCATATGAAATTTGCACGAGGGAAGAAAAGTTTATAAAGTGGCCCAGGCAGCAAGCCCGAATGCTTTTAATTCTCCCCTTTTGCTCTTGCTCCTGCGTATGACTGTGCGAATAACCAAGAGAGGTAGGTAGATAGCATTGCCGATGTAAAAGCGCGGATTGCGGCCGAAGTAAAAGCTCGGGGGAAATCTCGGAGGATTTCACCGATAAAAAACGACCGAATAAACCAAAGGAAATGTATAACGACTGCCAAATTGAGAACCCTTCAATGGAGCGGTTGGATACGAAGAACTCTTATTCGCTCCATATTCCTTCGTGCCTTGTTTCGTGGCTTTTCCTCATTGTCTCCTCTCGGATTTAGGCTCTTTCGCCTCTGGTCGCTCCTCGAATTACACGTGACACGGTTGGGCCTCGAGAGATCAACTCGCACGATCCTTTCTGATTATTCGGCGCTGTGCTGACTTCTTATTTCTTTCTCTTTTTTCTGTTCCATTTCGCATTTATCGCCACCCTATGCCTCTTCCGCTTCTCCCTAACCCGACGTGACGAGATGATACATCCGATAGCTCAAATTTATCACGCATACGTCCTGACAATCTAGAGAAATAGGAAACACCCGGTTACCAAATATAAAGGGTGATTTTTTAAGAGCTTGAGAACTTTTTTTTAAAAAAAAACGCATAAAATTTGCAAAATCTCATCGGTTCTTTATTTGAAACGTTAGATTGGTCCATGACATTTACTTTTTGAAGATAATTTCATTTAAATGTTGACCGCGGCTGCGTCTTAGGTGGTCCATTCGGAAAGTCCGCTTTTTTATCGACAAATTTTGTTCAGCGATGAGGCTCATTTCTGGTTGAATGGCTACGTAAATAGGCAAAATTGCCGCATTTGGAGTGAAGAGCAACCAGAAGCCGTTCAAGAACTGCCCATGCATCCCGAAAAATGCACTGTTTGGTGTGGTTTGTACGCTGGTGGAATCATTGGACCGTATTTTTTCAAAGATGCTGTTGGACGCAACGTTACGGTGAATGGCGATCGCTATCGTTCGATGCTAACAAACTTTTTGTTGCCAAAAATGGAAGAACTGAACTTAGTTGACATGTGGTTTCAACAAGATGGCGCTACATGCCACACAGCTCGCGATTCTATGGCCATTTTGAGCGAAAACTTCGGAGAACAATTCATCTCAAGAAATGGCCCGGTAAGTTGGCCACCAAGATCATGCGATTTGACGCCTTTAGACTATTTTTTGTGGGGCTACGTCAAGTCTAAAGTCTACAGAAATAAGCCAGCAACTATTCCAGTTTTGGAAGACAACATTTCCGAAGAAATTCGGGCTATTCTGGCCGAAATGCTCGAAAAAGTTGCCCAAAATTGGACTTTCCGAATGGACCACCTAAGACGCAGCCGCGGTCAACATTTAAATGAAATTATCTTCAAAAAGTAAATGTCATGGACCAATCTAACGTTTCAAATAAAGAACCGATGAGATTTTGCAAATTTTATGCGTTTTTTTTTTAAAAAAAAGTTCTCAAGCTCTTAAAAAATCACCCTTTATATCGCGCTTCGTCTTCACTTTAGTAGCATCACCAGCACTATATATCAAAACTACTGTATAGTTTCCAAACATTTATTCAATCAAAATTTTTCCAAATCGCAAAAATGCGAATTTTTGAGGTGGTGACTTTTTATGAGAATTTCCTTGTTCGCAGAAGCTAAAAGTATAAAATAAAGTTACAGAATTTTGGGCGTCCAGGAAAATTCTACGAAATTTGACAACGAAGGAACGAACGTTAACGTCATCGATGCCACTCTCTGTATTCATATAACTTGATTTTCAGGAGTACCACTTTCGCCTGCAAACTCGCGGCACACTCGGTTCGTTTGCTCGCACACTCCTTGACTCGATCCCTCGCGTATGTAACCGACAAACGAAGTGCCTCTGCTACATGGATACTACTGGGTATGTAATTGATGCTCGCACATCGTTACAACGGGCAGTTTAAGCCTGGTTGCTGCCCATATCGATCGTACATACGTTCCACTTCCTATACTCTATCGAAGCTCGATAACTGTACATACGTTACGTACAATTTACACACGCTAGCACAAACGCGTTCGGAAGAGATCAGGTACGATTGCGTATTTGTTCTGTTACTTTGGTTTAGCTTCAACTACTCCTGCTGCTTCTGCTATATATCCCAGCTACTTCTCAACGTAATTGCGTTCAAGTGTGCCGACGTGTCGATTACAGAGAAACGGTGAACTTGTTGCGACGACCATTTTTTCACAGGCAAACTTAGTACTCGCTGCCATGTGCGCACTGCGAATGATAGCTCATAAATATTCGTTGTCACCTGAACTTACAGCATCGTGAACTTATATCTATTTTGTAAAGTTTATACGAAATTAAAAGTCAATTGAAGTAATGCCGACTGTATTTTGTACAGTGAGCGAAAGAGTTATAAAAATCAACTAAACTTGCGATTGCGTGTGTCGAACTAATTATCAACTCGATTGAACGAAATCCTTTCGTGACCAATTAAATGTTTCATTAAAATAATATTGAGCTTGGTCAATCAACTAAATTATAAGTACGCAATCAGCAACGACAGATTCAATCAATGTTACCAAGTTTTTCACTCACAGTACCAACTCTTCCTTTATATGTTAAGCGAATAATGCTTACCGAGTTGAAAAGGTCCTTATTGCAAAAAGAGTTTTTCTTGGAAAATTATATTCTTCTAAACAAAATTAATTCTTCGGAATTGACATTGTCCTACTTTTACTCCACGCGACTTTCTCGAGGAGAGAAAGTTCTCTTGTTATTCCAACAATTAAAATTACTTCAAAAAACTTATTTGGTTCATACTTCGCCAGACCTAAAATAAAGTGGTCACACGATAGTTTTGATCTTTAATAAAATACTTGCGTTTTACCATAAAACTTTTCTTCAGGGAACATCCGAATGACTGTGTTGTCTGACTGAGAGAAAAGATTTCATTGATTCGAATAAATCGACACATTAAAATTTCTTTCATTGAATCAAATAAATAATTACTTGATTCCAATGATGTGATGCATTCAAACAACGACGAGGATATTTCATTGCCTTCGAGTAAATATTTATTCGATAGTACTTACCAAAGAAACGATTTATTTTATTCACACGAATAACATATTTGAAATCACCGTTTCAAAGAGATATTTATTTGACGGTTATCGTGAACACCGCCAATCGACGGGAGACTTGATTTGTTTTTTCGAACGGTGTTGTATGAAGAACGCAAAACCGGCGAAACGCCGATTGTTAGATCGTTACCCAAATGGAGAAATTTTTTAAGAAGCCTGGTATCCGTGAATACGTTACCACATTCGAAGGGATGTAATAATAAATAAACATTAAACGGATCCTCGAACCTTTCCTCGGTTAGTACGGCAAATATATAAAAATAAAACATAACCTATAATATAATCATAGATGAGCATCACGATCTATTTATAAACACATTAAAAAAAAAGCGTCGCACGCATCATGCACGTGATTTTCAAGCCAAAAACGCAATAAAACACCGTTTTTGCAATAACAATTGGTTCATTGTAATGTTTATGTTAGTGCATCATAACTTTAACTCCTTAAGAGTAAAATAAAGTAAGAAGAAGCATCCAAAGTGAACGTGCCCGATATGACATGCCAGGCACTACAGAAATTGGTGAGATTAGCTCGAGAGATTTAAAATGTAAGATTTAAACGAGTGGAATTCTATTATCATTATGAGACTGAGCAACAAGTAAAAATGTCATTGGAGCAAATAAAAATGATTAGTAGGCTCCGATACAACTTTCATTGATTCAATGCCACCGCGTTTAATACGATTCGCGATCAATTAAATAAAAGTATTAACTTGAATGTATTTTTTCATAGACGGCTAATAAAAGTTTCATAGGCCAAGATTTCAATGAAATTTTTTTTATTCAATTAAACATTTTCTCTCGATATAGTTCTAGTCAACTTGTCTAGTATAAATTGTATTTTTCAACATTCTTCATTTCCGCTGCACCAGTCCGTCGTCGACTCGATTTCTTTTGCTTTTTCCGCGGTCTTCGTAACTCCGGCAACTATTGAAGATTTTTCTGATCTCAATTTTAATATTTACTTTCAAAGTGTATCTATTTCCCTCTCTAACCAATTTCCCAAGCTTCCGTATTGATTTGGTCGATGTCGTTTCAACCGTTTTCTCGATCTGTACTATTTAGCTGGAAATCGAGTTGTAATACGATTTTCGAACTGTATATACACTCGTGGCACATTCCTCGTTCATTCTGTGTGTTGCATTTACGTATCTTGTATATGTAGCCGGAAATAGGGTCGGGATCCTGATGCTTCTGATCTCACAGCCGACCAAACTCCGAAGGATAATGGAAACCCTTTTTACAGCTGAAACGCGAGATAGGAGAGCACTGCGGTAACACTGTGAAATAGCAGGTTGAGTGTATCGTAGGAAAACAGGGTGTTTCAGTTGGAGAGAATAGAGAAAGAGGTTTATACAGAGATATATATATATATATAGAGAGAAAAAGACGAAGGAAAAAGAATTTAATGTTGACCTGCATCAGTTAGCTACTCTCCCGGTATTGAGAATTGTGCACAAAGGAATTTAAATTCCATTGACCGATGCTCACGACTACTTTCTCGCTCTGCGCTATTCTTTCTCCTTTCTCTTCTCTTTATAGTATCTTCGACGATACGTATATAAGAAAATATAACGAAATATATATAACCACTGAGAAATAGAGTTAATTGCGATTACCGATTATCGGTTAGAGTTACAAAAATATTGGTAATCCAGCTAATTTATTGATTGGCACAGCGACTAATCTCTATTCTCCGAACTTTTCTCTGTGCTTTAGTGTTTATGTACCATATTGTGTGTATCTCTAAAAGTGCACTTTATTCCATTCTTATTGCAAACTTTAATACAAATTCTCTGAT